>CM073773.1:74605705-75062009 GCA_037158775.1 Hetaerina titia | reverse complement strand
TTTGAAATTTTTTATTCGTTATCTTGTCTTATTAAGGATGAAAATCGTACTAAAAAACTCTCATGGGTGTATTTTTCAAAAGGTATCCATAAATATTGCTAATCATATAGTATGATCAGTTAAAAAATAATTCTCTTTCCCGATTTCCTCTTTCGTCTTTTAGTAATGCGCTTTCAAATTTGAATATGTCTGCCCCTATACAAAATATTTTAACAGTGGTTTATATTATATATATATATATATATATATATATATATATATATATATATATATATATTTCTATGCGCACTGAAGTGCTTACTTAAACTTTCATAGCATGTTTTAATATTTACAGGAAAAGTTTGATTCAATAATGATTGACTCTGTTTACTTGAATCTTTCTGTTTGACACTCCCATTTTAAGTTCTTGCTTTGATTTTTTCAAGCCATCTGTTACTTAACACCCCACTTTTCACAAGCAAAATCTCAAACACCTTTCATTTAATTTACTCTGCAATTTTTCCATTATTCAAGTTTGATACATGCATACTTCTCCCCTTTCATTCTCCGTCACCAGCTAAAATGTTTAACTACTTTAAATTATCTCTCTTGACTCAATTAACAGCCTAAAATAAAATTAGTGGTTCAATACCATACAGTGCCAATATAAAGAATGTGCGTGTAAGCAAAAGCGCCAGTTTATAGGTTCATTGCTCACAGAAAACATGTTCGTGTTCATTCCTAGAATATAATTAATATATTTTCCGTAGGTAAAATTAGGTATATCTTTTCTTATTCCTTCGATTACTCGATTGATTCGGTCACCTTTTTGCATTATACTCGTGTGTCATTATGATGATAATTTGCGAGATTTTCCAACTAAATGTAAGCATTTTGTTTTGCATAAAACTTTATCGGCCTTCATCTTAAGTCATTTTTCAAACAATAGCATAAGCGTGTCATGAAGCAATCGAAATTCATTTCGATCATCGAAACATTCCGTTCAGCTTTCTTTCAGCTTAAAATAAATCTTCATGGCGTTTGGTGATAGTAAACTGAGACGCTTAAAGAGTGAAAAATGGGCTGAAAGTTATATTTAACACTATTTACACTAATGAAATTACTTATTTCGACACCATATGATTGTATGACGTGATCATATTTTCTTGTTCTTTAGATTTGATATATATATATATATATATATATATATATATATATATATATATATATATATATATATATATATATACGAGGGGTTGCCGTAATTTTAAATAAAGGGATAGGAAGAAGCATAGTCAACATAGAGCAAGCAACTGATAGAATCTTACTCGTAGATATCAAAGCACAGCCGATGAAATTGGTCATTGTTCAGGTGTACATGCCACCGAGCAACCACAAGGAGGAATAAGTCGATAGGATGTATGATGAGTTAGAGGATATAATCGCGAGTGTTCCTGCAGGGAAACATTTGATAGTGATGGGGGATTGGAATGCGACGGTAGGCGAAGGAAGAGATGGGGGTGAGGTGGGGGGACTATGGGTTAGGCACGAGGAATGAACGCGGGGAGGAAAGCAATTGAATTCTGCAGGAGACAGGGGTTAGTCATCACTAACACATGGTTTAGACACCACAAAAGGCGTAGGTATACATGGAAAATGCCAGGTGACTCAGAAAGGTATCAGTTAGATTATATTATGGTTAGGCACAGGTTTAGGAACAGTGTGATAAATTCGCATAGTTTCCCAGGAGCGGATGCGGACTCTGACCACAATTTAGTTGTTATGAAATGTAATGTTCGTTTCAAGAAGATAAGGCAAGGCCGGCGGGTTAACAAATGGAATTTAGAAGCAGTAAATGAATTAACGAGGAAGGAGTATCAGGAGGCTGTAGAGAAAATGATGGATGACGGTAAAGAACTGAGTACTATCGAAGAAAAATGGGAATGTATCAAGGAAGGGATACTGGAAGCCGCTAAAGACACTATAGGAACCGTTAACGGGAAAAGGATAAGGAAACCATGGGTAACGGATGAGATGGAAGAGGTACGCGTGATGCCATTGCAGTAATGAGATCACTAGTCGAGAGGAATATAGAATACAATCAGGATGTTTTTGCCTGTTTTGTAGATTTCGAAAAAGCGTTTGATAGAGTGAATTGGGAAAAATTAATGCGTGTATTGCAGAAAATAGGAATGGATTGGAGGGACAGGAGACTGATCCGCAACCTGTACATGTCTCAGACTGCTCAGGTGCGAGTGGGGAACGGAGAGTCCGGATGGGCAGTGTTAGGAAGAGGTGTAAGGCAGGGTTGCCCATTGTCACCGGTACTGTTCAACGTATATGTAGAGGAAATGATTAAAGAGGCATGGGAAGAACTGGAGGTAGGAATGAAAGTCGGAGGGGAATTCGTAAAATCGGTTAGGTTTGCTGATGACCAAGCATTAGTTGCTCAGTCAGCCAAGGGGTTGCAAGCATTGTTGAGTGAATTGGAGGTTCAGTGCGATAAATATGGGATGAGAATAAATATTAATAAAACAAAGGTTATGCGATTTTCCAGAAAGAAAAAGGCTAAGCTAAATATTAAAATAGGCGGGGAAAAAATAGAGCAGGTAGAACAGTTTACATATCTCGGAAGTGTGTTGGACCAACACGGTCAAAGTGGTAGGGACGTAAGGAGAAGAATTGCGCTAGGCAAGGATGCTTTCTCAAGGAGGAGGGAGTTGATGACGGGGACGTTGAGTAGGGATGTTAAGACAAGACTCGTAAAAACTTTGATATGGAGCGTAGCTATGTACGGCGCGGAAACGTGGTCGCTGAAGCAGGAGGATAGACGTAGATTGGAGGCTTTTGAAATGTGGGTGTGGAGAAGAATGGAGAAGGTGAAATGGACCGAAAGGAAAACAAATGAGGAAGTACTAGAAATGGTGGGGTAGGAGAGGGGTTTGTGGAGAGAAATCCTATGGAGGCAGGAGCAATGGATGAAAGGCGTATTGAGCGGTAGTGGAATGTTGAAGAGGGTAATAGAGGGGAGAATGTTGGGCAAGCGAGGTAAGGGTAGGAGCAGGATAGGGATGTTGGACGGGATGAAGGGAGGAAAGAAGTACACCGAGATGAAGAGGGACCTGATATAGATTAGTTTGCTAGGTGGGGAGTCACAAAATGTTTATTTGATAGTTGTGTCCATCCAAAAACCTACCTTAACCGGTAGATTACCTAATAATTATATATATATATATATATATATATATATATATATATATATATATATATATATATATATATATATATATATATATATAATTATATATACACATATATATATCATATATATATATATATATAATTATATATACACATATATATATATATATATATATATATATATCATATATATATATATATTATATATATATATACATATATATATTCTGAATGAACATTTTTTCCTAATAGCTGTTAGTTAAATATACACTACAAAGAAATAATTTCTCTTATTCTGTGAGCAGATTCTTGCTCACAGGTTTAATAATTTATCTTCTATGGCTGAGTGCTCTCGAGTAAATTCTCATATTATTCTATTATCAAACTCACATTATTTTCTCAAGCTCTTATGTTCCTGTGAGTAGTTGTATTCTTCGTTTTGATACTTTTACACTAAATTCTATACGACATTCTAGATGTATCCCTCTTTCCAAATAACTTACCCGTATATTATGTCTATTTGGCATTTTAAATCTTCAATTTCTCCTAATGTAGTTCAAACGTCGAAGCGCGTATCATTTATTTCTATCCATGAATTTGTTCAATTGACATTTCCTCATAACATATCATTTCTAATTTTAAAATATGTTCTAAGAACCTAATATCCCCTGTATTAAGTTCATATTATTGCCTGTGACGAAATACCGAAATTTAGCTTTGATGTAATAATTTAATGAGGATTATGCAAGCATGCATGAAAGTTTTGCCACCCTAGACAATTTTTTTATTTTTTACGTACTTAATAATAAAACTTACACGACTCTTCCGGATTTCCAAGAATTTCTCTCCATTATGTCTGCTAACGATATTTCGAAAAATTCATGTCAAATTTTGCAACGTACACCTGTTAAAATTATTTTCTATTTGCACTCGCTATGTTTAATTTAGGATAACAGTTGTTGAAGATATCAAGTAAAAGAAATTGTACAATCTAAGAAAGTGATTAGCGCGAAGTAACTGCTTCAATGACGGGAGAATTTAACCTTAGACACCCTGAAACGGAACTGAATACGTATGTGAAACGGATATGAATCGTATTCATAGGCCTGAAGATGTTGAATTCTTTAATATATTTTAATGGAGGAATATGCTAAAAACCTAATAGGGCGTTAAATTAAGAATATTAAGACCCTGTGTGACGTTGTTAGTCCCTTATCGGGCTCTTCCTGGGGTGTTACATCGAGCAATTTCAACTAAATATCGTTAATATCTTATAAAACATTACCTGGAATAGGCTAGATTTAGCATTTGCAGTGGAATTTTGGTCCTCTCGTGACTAAACCCGGGCTGAAGTTTCTGAAAGTCAAAGTGCTTTTGTAGTAAAGATTAAATTTAAATAAAGTGATACGATAAAAAGTAAAGCAAACGTAGCATGGTAAAAGACGCAGTGCAAGAATATGGAAAGTTTGCAGAGCAGGGAAAAGTTGGTGTGAAAAAGAAGATAGCTTAAGTCCAGGCATACTCGACGATGCAATAGAAAGGGCATTACGGGAGATGAAACCAAATAAGGCCGTAGAGGTAGATAATATTCCTACGGAACTACTAAAAGGTTGACCAAAATATGGGAGGAAGAGTATATGGACTGATTTGTAGCACCTATGAGGAAGAAATCTGGCTCTAAGACTTCGCGAGATCAATGTTAGTTCCTTTTCCGAAAAAAATAAGGCTACATCATTTGAGAACTAGAGAAAAATAAATTTGATGACTCAAACAGCAAACGTTATTATCAGAACCATCAACAAAATAACGGAGAGAAGGGAAATGGTATCATAGGAGTTCATCAGTTTGGATTTAGAAAAGGGAGAGGCAAGCTCGATGCACTTACAGTAATTTAACCTATAATCAAGATGATTATAGGTTATTATTATACGTCCATCAGGACGTATTTCCTTGTGTTCTAGATTTCAAAAATTCGTTAAAAGAATGAATTGAGAAAAAACTACTGAGTATATCGCAATGAATAGGAATAGATTGGAGGAAGAGGAGACTAATCTGCAACTTGTACATGTACCAGACTACGTAGGTGCTAGTGGGGAACGGAAATTCCGAATCGGCAGTGTTAGAAAGAAGAGTAAAGCAGGGCGGCTCATTATCATAGGCATAGGAAATGAGTAAATAGGCTTGGGAAGAACTGGAGATAAGAATGAAAATCGGCGGAAAATTCATTCAAGAGAACAAGCAGGATTGTCAGACGAGCAGCCTTATGATATTTGACAGTTCCTTGGGGAACACCTTGGTATACATCGTTCTCTAGGCTAGAATACAACTCTGTCAAATACTGCGCACACATAGCATTTGAATATATTTTGTCAATCAGCTACTTCTTATTCAGTTTTTTAACAGTATCTCCTTTTTTACTACATCTCTTTTTTTACCACAAACATTATTTTGAATTACTTTTCCTTTTCCTGTGTATTTTCATTAAATAACTTCTGCATTGGAAACATTTAGCCTAAACAGAACTCCCTTTGATACCTCAACGATTTATTTGTGGATTCCCTCACATAACTGAAAATTATTACTCTAAACCGGAGAAATTATTCATCCCGTCATCAATATGACGGAAAAATCTGCATTTTTCCCCTGAACGATCAGTATTTTTATAAAATTGCTATTGATTGGCTATGAGCATCAATATGTGTATACATTCGACACTGATAATCACTATTCATAATTTTTTTCAATAATATTATTTAAAATTGAAAACACTAAGTATTCATTTCTTTTATTTATATTCTTTAAAAAATGTTACAATATATACTTGTGCGTGGATTTTATTATTCACGCAAAGATTGATAATTGCCTGCCAAGATTTGAAATTGTCAATTTCTCCTACTGCAATTTTGAAAAGTATCTCTCAATTTTTATGCTTTAAAAAATGAAAATCTACTCAAGTTTCTCCGCACCCCAACCCCAGGAGAAAACTAGGTTTATGAGGTTTCCAGTTTTTGTTCTCATATTCCTCAAAAATTGTTCCTTTCACGAAACTTTTCTTAGTATAGCTTCAATAACAATTAAAAAAACCATTAACACCTATTGAAATACGTTGATGTGGCCAGCACTTACTGACCCCGACTGTTTTTTTTTGTCATCAAAAACAATGAATAGGAGTATGATTTACGGTAGCGTAATACTCTCCTTAAATGTTTTTACTCTCTATATGAAAGGCCAAAATGAAGCATTTATCGTATTTCTTCTCTCAGTTTGATCTTAGATACTTTCCTAAGAAATGTCTTTACAAGAGACATAGATATTAAGTTTTACCTGTTGAGTGCTGTGTCAAACACTGTAAGTTTCCCTATAATGAAAAGTGTAGTAATAAGTCTGCATCAGAGCTGACGCAAATGCGATCTGATCGAGGAAGCAGCTAAAATACCATTTGTTGAGGCAAGGATTTTCCTGCTACCAACGCATCAAAGTTTCCATTTGTTCTTTAACCCCACACCCATTGATATTTTTGTGGATTATTTTAATATTGCCAAATAAAACCCTTTCTGGCGTAACTTGGTGGAAAATCTTCATACTGACTTTTAATAATCAAACCACTTTACTTTTCCACATAAACTTTTTAATTTTTGCAACCCAGGTTTCGTTATAGCATAACATCATCAGGTTGTAACATCATAACATCATCATTGGGTTGTAAAAAGTAAAAAGTTTATGAGGAAAAGTAAAGTGGTTTGATTATTAAAAGTCAGTTTAATATTGCCATTTTGATTGCATTTCTCTACATTTCACGCAACCGTTATATCCATATGTAAAACATTAAGCCATGCCCTATTCTGGTATTATATTGGTGTTTGCATGCATGGGAATATGTTTAAACCTCTTACTTCTACAAATTTAAATTTTCAAAGAACTGCGAATACGCATGTGACATTTAAGTAAAATTATTCGTCGTCAACTATGGAGTTTTTTGTTATCACATTATATAGAACCAAAGAATCATTGAAAAATCATATCTAAAACACGCTTCATAAAGATAACAAGTCACGTGGAAATAAGAGAATGTTTTCAATATTATAGAGGCCAATAAAAAATGCTTTACAGGAATACATCCACTTTTTATGTCTTTCTAATTGACTTTTTCACTGTCACATGCTGATAAAAATCCGCGGCTTGAAGCAGGAAAACAAAGTAGTACATTTATCATCAATGAAACATTGACTACAAAATTTAATTTTTTGTAGGTTTATAGTTCTTCAGGTATCATTCCTATAAGTAACCTATTTTTTCACTGAGACAGGTATTCAGAAATTAGTTTAGCATTAATAAATTAAAGAAATAAGGATTTATTTGTTCACGTACACTATGGTTTTTGATTAATCCATATACATATAGGTACCCGGTTAATGTATATTTTCTAACAGGTCTTCCATTTTAAATTTGACTTTTGTCCTATGCTTGTCAAAAACACTCTAGAGAAATTATAAATGCTACTAGACATTTTAATATACCTCAAACTCAATGTTATTTTAGTATTTGTAACTGTTATAAATTTAAATTTTCCTTTTTAGCTTATTGTCATGGAAATTTTTGCGTAAGTTGGGCATATGATCAATATAATTTGAATGCATTACCGATTCACGTAATTTTTATATGCATTATACTGTTTGTTACTAATATTTAAGCCATCTAATGGAATACATGACAAGTTATATTATAAAAAATTTAAAAAGTTTCAAAACTTAGAAGAAATACTTCTGAAGAGAACTTTAAATACCTAATAAATTAAGATGGATCGTATACATTAGTCAGTTTCCGGGTGTGTTGGAGATGCAATGAATATCTGAAACGCCCTATACATCCGTTTCTAAGTTCTTAGAAGTGGCTTGGCTCATGTCCGTCCTCCAAACTGACCTCGAATTCAGAGCCTCTCCGTGTATTCCCTCATCCATTATTTCCTAGGAAGGGGTCCTATGCGGCACGCCTCGCGCTGAGTCCGCCCTTTCCGTCGGAGCGCAGAGAAGAGCGTTACCAATCGTCGTACCACAAGAGCCCTGTTGTTCGGTTTTCCGTCGCGACACATCGGATAGGTAGAGAATATGAAATAAGTAATTCACCTCGCTAAGGTGTTATAAAAAATGCTTTTTTACTTAATAATTTCAATTTATGGCAACCCTTTCATTTATTTTATTAACCAACAATCAAATGTATTTCATTTTCATTTCCGCTAACTTCGTTTAAATTTTATTAAAAAATCATTTAATACGGTTTCATTTTGATAATAATGAATTGTATTATTGCTGACTGAAACCAAAATTTCCATACTTTTAGCTTTAGATTCTACATTAGAAGTGTAGAACCAGTCTTATGAATGGATTTCTAAAGCGTGATACATGTAAGAAAGGAAATATATTACAATTACCTGACTAACATTTAGTCAGTTCTTAGCTTACCGACAGTAACACGTCACTTTCATTAGAATAATTTTAGGTCATGGATAAACCTCTAAAATGTTTCAAGTATTTTGAATTGTTTATCACTCTTTCTAAATACAACTATGTATTTACTAATTATTTATTTATAGTTTCATATGTTATTATTATGTAATAAGAATGCAGAAGGATGTAGTTGGTGTTCAAACTCAGCTAAATTTATTTTACAAGTAACGCTCTAAGTCATAGTAATTGAGAATTTTTACCTTTAGGAAATACTTCAATTACAATAAATGCGTTCTAAAATCCATGTTACAGGATTTAAGTCCTGTAAAAGTCATTTTTTGATATTTCACTTGTTATAACCAGGAAATTATGGGTGCATTGCTCACATTTAGCGACTCACGTTAATGCTTGCTTCCGAATCTATTCTCCAACTTACGGAAAAATTTCCATGACAAAAAGCTAAAAAAGGAAAATCTAAATTCTTCAGAAATCTATTCTCCATTTTCTGCAACAAGACAAGTTAGTGGGTAGTCCGCAATGAAAAAAATGAAGTGTACAGTCGAAAAAATATCATGAATAGATTGACAAATTTGTTAAAACAATAAGGTGCAGGTCATGATGGGAAGGAAGAGTGGGAAGGTTAGAAGAGAGGAGCTGAGGGGTTAGGCAGTGACATATAAGGGGGATGGGTTTGAGCGGGAGGGTGTGAGAAGAGAGATGGGAGGTCCTCGGTGTAAATGGATACCCATCCAACTTTCCTCGGCACTTTTATCCCATCCCTCCCTCCTCTGCGCATTCTTCCCTCCTGTAACAACCCCTTACCTCCCTCCCATCCCCTACAGGCTTCCTATATTTTTCATCCCCGCTCCACCTTCCAATTTCCTCCCAACACCCTTCTCCTAGTCCCTCCCCACATCAGCCTCTCCTCCCGGTTGCTTGATTAAGCGCCAACCCGCTCCGCTATCTTTGCGAATCTTCGAGTGCGTATCTCAGGTTTCCATGGATCCCAGACCGCTTCGCCGCAGACTCCCCCTCTCTTCTTATCTCGCGCCTCCATTCATCTACTTACATCCCCTCTCAGCCCTCCCCCGTCATCCTGCACACCACCATCTTCTTCCTTTCTTCTCCTTCTTTCTGCCTCCCTCTCCCTCTTTCTCTCTTTCTCTAATGCCTCCCTTTTCTTCCTTCATTCAACTCAGAATCTTTCCCCCCAAATTTCCCCAGCGGTTTTGTCACCTCATTCTAGAATGCAGATGATCAGCATTGTCTGAGATTTCAAGAAACGGCGGGAGATGCCATAACAGAAACTTTTTAACGGAGTCATCCACAAAAATGCATTTCCATTCAATAATTTCAGAGTGTAAAAATCATTCACCTTGACTTGGATTTATGAGATGCCGTGGTCTCTCTGGCAATGGAGGGGTTAAGTTTTTAAATGATGAGTAATTCTCTGTTTTATTGAACGTTCTTGTTTTGTGTGCTTTATTTCTCCAAAAGGTTATCAGTACTTGGAACAATAAGTTGAGTCAATATTTTTTCCGATAATGAACCAAAAATTAGTGAGAGTTTGTCGTCTAGCAAACACGAATATTATTTTTGAGAAAAATAATTTGACTCCATTTATTAATGGAAGTCATTCAGGACGGCGACGAAATTAATCAATCGAATTGAGGAAAAATCAATAATAAAATGTGTTTATAACTGAAGATTAAATGATCAATAAATTTTCTAGTAAATATGGTAAAAACAACTCATCGCAATTTTGTACTCACCGAAATTTTATTGAAAAACACGTTGGAGAATATGATGTAAACAAAATTAGTGGTTAATTGCTCGAGTGCATTAGTACTTCCGACATTTTGTCAAAACGCTATGACGAGGAAAACGTGGAAATTGGGTTCAATTTCCTTAGCGGGGATTAATGATAGCGAGTGGTTACTTCACGAGCTTTCTTTGAAAAGGAAATGTTGTAATAATTACCGAACGTCTTCATTGGGGTGATATTGACACTGGGTAGTCCTTTCTTTCACTTAACCCATATATTATAATCCTTACCACATAAGTACTATATGATGATCGTATAATCCTAAGTCAATCAACCAATCGCCACTGCAATTACAGGAGAATGAGTTGAAGTTATCATTTATCCGCCAAATATCCTCTCATTGTTAATAATTGTAACTATGTGGTAGTTTTCCATCAAGACAATAAAATATTTAAAACTCAGAACTGTACAAGGCTAATTTAATTATTTCGCGAGACCGCGAAGTACAATTTATTACATTTTATGAAAACTAAGAATTTTTGCTACTGCTAAACATTCGGCTGGGTTTCTTGCGGGTTATGCTTCGTTACGGTGTAGCTGAGAACATCAAGGGTATTCGCGAGTAATATTGACGGGCCACCAGAGCCAAAGGTGCGGATTCCTCCATCTCCCGCGAGTCTTATAAATATTTCATCTGTTTGCGGATGGACGGTGGCGGCGACGAGCACTTTAAGCGCACACACCCAGATGAGGGGAGCGCGGTGTTTTCCTAAGCCTACTCTCCATTGAAATTATCTTTTCAAGAGTGTCTCCGGCATATCTAATCGCAATGACCGGTTACATCCTAACCTGGGGTGCAGATACATTCTATTTATTTAACGAAGCCCAATTGGGCTGCGGTTTATGCTAAAGTTTATAATGGATCTGGCTTGGTATGCACCCTTAATATGCTGCCTCTTGCGCTTTTCATAACCTAGGTAAAAATTTTATTGACTTTCGTTAAACTTTTGGAAGAACAATATGAATGCTTCTACTAATGTTCTTATCACAAGCGCTGCTCATTCCAAGTTTTAATTTTTTTGTTGTAGTTACCGCGGATAGAATAATCGTGGTTTAATAAACGATGGCATGGAATATTGGCATGCAATTGATCTACAGAAAAACTTTTTTAATTAAATTACGTTTCTACGTTCATTAATCGATAAATTGTCTATATTTTAACAATGGCAACTTGTAAATATTGAGGAATTATTCGAATATAGTACGTAATTCGAATGGGCTGAATATAGTACGTCATGAAATACCTCTCAACATATGGTGAAAAATCTTGCATCGGTAAATGTCTCCCCTAGAATATTTTTCAGCGATAAAAATAATTCCATTTGAAGGTTATTCAGTATACTCTTTGCTGATATTACATCGCAAAATGGCAAAATTGATGGGCCGATCCGATTAATTGAGCAAAACGATGCTGGTTTTGAATTTTCCTTGAAAATCCAAAACCTAATCGTAAAAGTACATGTTTGTATTGTTTAAAGCTAATTAACCCCTAAATTAGAGTCATAATTGATGCATTTTGATGAGTTTAAGTTTAACTTATTTTTTTATCAAACGAATAAGTACAATTTAGTTAATTTTGTATTCAATTACTTCTACAAATCAATTGTAACCTGGCATGGTTCGATGGCTTGCGTGTTTTTATGACCCTTAAGGCTATGATGGCTGGAGAATTGGTATGGCTCATGCAATAGGGCGTAGGGTACAAGCGAGCCAAGAAGCAGTCAACGCAGTGTCGATTTCTCAGTGAGGCGGCTCCAAAGGCGTCTGGCCCCAGGGCGGCCATCTGGATTATCGGATCGCGATAGAAACAATTTGAGTAAGGAGATGGAAAACCTCCATTATTTATCACAGTAGAAATATTTTTGTAGATTGTGAGACGATACCGGCAGCAACGGGTCTCAGCTTACTGGGCTATGGGTCGTGCCCGGCAGCGGAAGAGGCGAGGATTCCGCGGTCGTGGTCACAATAACTCTTTGCCAATCGGAATTAACAAAAGCAATAGAAAAAGAGGTACTTAAAAGGACCAGAAGAAGTTACAATAGGGACTTTGACAATAAAGGTCATGTTGAGGGCAGGAAAAAAGAAAACATAAATCCAAACGAGAGAAAAAATTTAAAAAAGTTTTGGCTGTATGCGATGTCAGATTTGGAAATATATGAAGGAGATTGTTATGGAATAATAGATATGCCGTGGTGGAGGAAATAGCCAGAAAGAGGCAGAAAGAGTATCGAACAAAATGGCAGGTTTAAGTGATGAGCAAAATATTTTATTATGATTGGGGATTTAAACGCACTAGTGAGCGAAGGGAGAAATTGCAATTAAATACTTCAGTTTAAGAGCAAAGGTTGAACGTTAGGAGAAAACGGTTGAGCTCTGCAGACGAAATGATCAAATTGTAGAGAACACATGGAAGATCGCATTATATGCTGAAATGGGAGGAAAAATAACGGTGTTTAAGAGAGATATAAGTTACTAATACTATATTTTTTAGACACATCGACAATTGATGGCCAAAATGATGTATTCGGTTTTCCGGATGGGATGCAAACTATGATCAGAGCATGGTGCTCACAAATTGTAATGTAATATTAAAGAAAATAAAAACACTAAGGGGAGAGAATGAGTAAATAAAATGTAACAGAATTAGCGGGGACTAAAAGTCATGATTACTATGAGAATGTGGAAAATTTTAGATCGAAGCCAGGGGCAGAGGTAGAAAAAAAGATGTATTGAAACAACTCAGTAAAGGAAAATTAATAGCTGTAGCCAAATTTCAAGGAACTGCGAGAGATGCCGCCACAGTAACTTTTAACGGAGTAATCCGCTAACAGTCATTTCATTGCAACAATTTCAGAGCGTAAAAATCATTCGAATTTATTTATTCATTAAACAATAAAAGGAAATGGTAGATTTTAAACGTAATTAGATAGAACGGAGTGTAAGGAAGAAGAAATTAAACTATCTAGAGTATATTACGGGGAAAAATGAGGAAGATGATCTCCGAGGGCATGGAGATTTTACGCAGAAATAGACAAGTACTCCTGTAGGAATTAAGAAGGAAAATGTGTTAAAGACGGAGTTCGAGTCCGTCGAAATTATCAAGATATTATTGTGAGTGTTCTTTGTATGTGTTCTCGTGCTGTGTTACTGTCTAAGTTATATATATATATATATATATATATATATATATATATATATATATATATATATATATATATATATATATATATTATTAGGTAATCTACCGTTTAAGGTAGGTTTTTGGATGGACACAACTATCAAATAAACATTTTGTGACTCCCCACCTAGCAAACTAATCTATATCAGGTCCCTCTTCATCTCGGTGTACTTCTTTCCTCCCTTCATCCCGTCCAACATCCTTATCCTGTTCCTGCCCTTTCCTCGTTTACCTAACATTCTCCCCTCTAATACTTTCTTTAACATCCCACTGCCGCTCAATACACCTTTCATCCATTTTTCCTGCCTCCATAGGATTTCTCTCAACAAACCCCTCTCCTCACCCACCAACTCTAGTACTTCCTCATTTGTTTTCCTTTCGGTCCATTTCACCTTCTCCATTCTTCTCCACACCCACATTTCAAAAGCCTCCAATTCTACGTCTATCCTCCTGCTTCAGTGACCACGATTCCGCGCCGTACATAGCTACGCTCCATATCAGAGTTTTTACGAGTCTTGTCTTAACATCCCTACTCAACGTCCCCGTCATCAACTCCCTCCTCTTTGAGAAAGCCTCCTTGCCTAGCGCAATTCTTCTCCTTACGTCCCTACCACTTTGACCGTATTGGTCCAAAACACTTCCGAGATATGTAAACTGCTCTACCTGCTCTATTCTTTCCCCGCCTATTTTAATATTTAGCTTAGCCTTTGTCTTTCTGCAAAAACGCATAACCTTTGTTTTATAAATGTTGATTCTCATCACATATTTATCGCACTGAACCTCCAATTCACTCAGCAATGCTTGCAACCCCTTGGCTGACTGAGCCACTAATGCTTGGTCATCAGCAAACCTAACCGATTTTACGAATTCCCCTCCGACTTTCATTCCTACCTCCAGTTCTTCCCATGCCTCTTTAATCATTCCCTCTACACATACGTTGAACAGCACCGGTGACAATGGGCAACCCTGCCTTACCCCTCTTCCTAACACTGCCCATCCGGACTCTCCGTTCCCCACTCGCACCTGAGCAGTCTGAGACATGTACAGGTTGCGGATCAGTCTCCTGTCCCTCCAATCCATTCCTATTTTCTGCAATACACGCATTAATTTTTCCCAATTCACTCTATCAAACGCTTTTTCGAAATCTACAAAACAGGCAAAAACGTCCTGATTGTATTCTATATTCCTCTCGACTAGTGATCTCATTACTGCAATGGCATCACGCGTACCTCTTCCTTTCCTAAACCCAAACTGATCATCCCCTAAGTAAGCATTTGCCTTACTCTCTGTCCTTTTGTTGATGATCCTGAGAATAACTTTAGCTGCGTGTGATATCAAACTTATTGTTCTGTAATCCTCACATGATATAGACTTTGCCTTTTTTGGTATAGGAACTAACACCGATCTCACAAAATCTTCCGGCCAGATTCCTTCTTCATAGATACTACGAATCAGTCCATATAGGGCCTTCTTCCCGCATTTTCCTAAACATTTCAACAGTTCTACAGGTATGTTGTCCACCCCCACGGCCCTATTTGCTTACATCTCCTTTACTGCCCTTTCTATTTCATCGTCGAGTATGCCTGGACCTAAGCTATCTTCTTCTACGTCATGTTCCTTTTCTATGTCTAACCTTTTCGGCCTAAGTTCTTTACCATACAGTGTTTCTATATATTCCTTCCATCTCTCTTGGATTTTTCCTGGTTCAACTATTATCTTACTCCACTTATCTTTAACTGTTAGCACAGATCTTGCCTTCTTACTTCCCGATAATAACCTTGCTGTATAGAGCACCAATTTCACCCTTCTTCTGTAAACTTTCCATATCCTCGCATTGCGTTTTCCAGCTTTCTTCTTTTGCTTTATTTGTGGCCCTCAATTTATTGTTTCACTCGTTGTACTTCATTTTGCCTAAATCTGTGTTCACATTCTTCCATCTTCTTCTCTTATCCATCTTTGCAATCATCTCATCCGTGACCCATGGTTTCCTTATCCTTTTCTCGTTAACGGTTCCTATAGTGTCTTTAGCGGCTTCCAATATCCCTTTCTTGATACATTCCCATTTTTCTTCGATTGTACTCAGTTCTTTACCGTCATCAATATTTTTCTCTACAGCTTGCTGATACTCCTTCCTGGTTAATCCATTTAATGCTTCTACGTTCCATTTCCTAACCCGCCGCCCTTGCCTTATCTTCTTGAAACGGACGTTGCATTTCATAACAACTAAATTGTGGTCAGAGTCCGCATCCGCTCCTGGGAAACTGTGCGAATTTATCACACTGTTCCTAAACCTGTGTCTAATCATTATATAATCTAACTGATACCTTTCTGAGTCACCTGGCATTTTCCATGTATACCTTCGCCTTTTGTGATGTTTAAACCATGTGTTGGTGATGACTAACCCCTGTCTCCTGCATAATTCAATCGCTTTCTCCCCGCGTTCCTTCCTCCTGCCTAACCCATAGTCCCCCACCACACCACCCTCTCTTCCTTCGCCTACCGTCGCATTCCATTCCCCCATCACTATCAAATGGTTTCCTGCAGGAACACGCGCGATTATATCCTCTAACTCATCATACATCCTGTCGACTTCTTCCTCCTTGTGATTGCTCGGTGGCATGTACAGTATACCTGAACAATGACCAAGTTCGTCGGCTCTGCTTTAATCTCTACGAGTAAAATTCTATCTGTCGCTTGCTCTATGTTGACTACGCTTCTTCCTACCCCTTTATTTAATATTACGGCAACCCCTCGTTGGCTCTTGTCCCCGCCGCTGTATATCACTCTATAATTGTCAATCCATTAATCCCCGCTATCCTTCCATCTCACCTCGCAGAGACCTAAAACATCTATATTACCTCTTTCCATCTCTCGCTTAATATTTTCTAATTTTCCTGTCCTCAACATTGTCCTGACGTTCCATGTTCCTATTCTAACTACTTTCGTCTCCTTCTGCTTCTTCTGTCCTGCTGCTGTTATTTCTTCCCTGCAAGGGTTTCGTGGGATGACGACCGCGGAAGCCTTGCCTCCCCCGCTGCCGGGAACGACACACGGCCCCTTGGGCCGAGTCCCGCAGTTGCCAGGACTAAATTTCTGTTTTGCGTCCATCATTATATTTTTGGGAATGATAATTGAGGTGGTTTCCCGTTGCTTTCCTCAATAGCGTTTTTAACGTGACACCATCACTTAATGGCCGCCCCACTGGGGTCAGACGCCATTGCAGCCGCCTCACTGAGGAACGGACGCTGCGTGGACTACCTTTCGTATGGCTCCTAACCTTCGACCTATCTGGCATGCGTGAACCTTCCAGGAGTAATTATTATTACTCCCGCCAGCACAGCTCTAGGGTCATCGGAACACACAAGCCCTTCCATCACGACAAGGTTGTAGTCCATGGGAGGGATATATATATATATATATATATATATATATATATATATATATATATATACACTTTCTTGGAAAACCCACAAACGTGTAATGTAAATTCACTGATAGTCATAACCAAACAATATAGGGAGAAGGTGATAGTCAACACACATATAGATAGACATAAAAAGAACAGTCACACGTATTCCGAAATAATCCGTAGCACAACTATATTCTTCTGTCAACAGAGAGTTCGGTTGAGTATACATTTCTACCATGATATTGAGATAATATACTTATTATTACTGTATTTCACGAAGAAAGGTAGAAGTAGAAGGAGTAGAAGGTAGAAGTTTCTGCATAATTGAATTGCACCATGAATCATTTAGGTGCATGCAATTATTGTAGGGAATATGTTCATATTTTTGGTATTTCAGTACATGAAATCAATTAGAACAGCCGGTTGAAACGTTTTCATTGAAATCAATTTGGTTTTGTGCTAAGAAAAATCAAACCCATCTGTAAATTAATTCTATCATATGGTGAGCAATTATTTATATCACAACCGGTTCTTTTTATCATTATTGCATAAATAATCATATTTTTTAAGCTAAATATCTTTCTATTCAATCATAACCTTTACTTCAAATTACACGTTGCCACTTTTCTTACTAAAACCCTTAATTCCACGTGAAGGAGGTGGGGTGTCTTTGAGTAAGGATAAAGGACGCTTCGATGGAGAAAATAATATGCTGGTTGACAAATGGCGCAATTCTTATCATTAATGTGTCATAAGGGTCTTCTGACTTCTGATTTACTGTCTAGCTATAAACTTCAATTTTCACACTATAATCAAACTTTGAACGTTTTGGTATATTCAGTTCGCTCAGGAACAACATCAACAAGTATATTAGATTCGGCAGCTTACTATTTTAAGGTAGGTTTTTGGATGAGCATAGACTCTACACTCCAAAACTTCTTAGCCTCGACTAGGAAGACAAAACCTGATATCCCAACCTACAATAAATAGTCCAATCTTTCTTTATTGCAAAAAAGGTACTATCCTTTTCCTACTACCACGAGGCATGCCTAACATCCTCCATTGTATCTGGGTTTTCAGCAATCTATCGTCTATAAAGTCTTCTGCATCAATCTTCCCTGCTTTTTTTAGATATCGTTCAACAATTCTCTACCCTTCTCCAACATGTCCATTGCCTCTTCTTTTTATTTCTTATCTATTCATTTTTTTGCTTTTATTCTTCTCTACCTTACCTCTCAAAATCCATCGATCTATACTATCACCCTACTTCAACGGCCAAGTTTTCAAGCCATACAAAATCACGCTACATATCAATGCTTTAACAATTCATCAATTCTTTCATTTTAGTAAAGTATTTTCTCCCTAACCTAATTCTTTATCCAGTGCCCTTACGAATTTGACGATCTTGGTGCAAAATACTGACAAGTTAGGTAAAACGCTCCTCCAGATCTACGTAGTTTTTGCCCTCCCATTCAAACGTTTAACATAGCTTTCTTGCAAACGAAAATTTCATGAACGCTGTTTCTTCCTTTGATTTTTATTCCATTTTTTACACACTAATTTCAGTTCATCAATACCTTTAACCCCTTGACTAGCCGACAAACTAAATTTTTATCATCCGCCAGCCTAATTGATTTTATGAATCCCACAAGAATTGTCATTCCTTATTCCATTTCCTCCCAAATTAGTTTTACCTTTCTCTTCCATATCAACTAGTGATAATGGACATCCCTGTACTGAACCTCACTCTTCACAGGTGACATGCACCTGAGCAGTTTCATATAAGCACAAGTTACGATTAATTCGCCTACCCCTACAAGCTACTGCTATTCCTCTGCTCTGAATTGGTCCATGCATACCCTACCTTCGACGTTTTCCAAAAATCCTAAGTAGATCTGTGGGGTTGTCATCTATCCTCATGACATTATTTGAGAAACGATTAGCGATTGTGTTCATTCGAGTAATCTCTTACCATAAATTTGCGTCCACCGATCTTTAATGAAATGCATCAGTAAAAATACATGGTGGATTTTGCCACATCCAGAAAAAGTATTCTTTTCAAATGTCCCCAGTAATGGTATGCTTCCAGTTCTTACCTTCATAACTGTTGTACATCCAACTTACCCGCGCTCTCGACACACTCAGTCATTACGTTTTCTAATTTTGTCTCGTAAATTTTCATTATTCTCACTGTTGAACCCATGCTCACCCTAACTGGAAAAAAACATGTTTTACTGCCATCTCAGCAATGAGACTTCTACGATCAGCTAACTATCGCAAACGAAAAGGCATTGATAAATGTAAATGAATAATGCTGGCCTGCTATAGTATTTTCCTTTTGGCTAAAGATCGTATATTGTTATCTTCAATAAGAAAAACGAAACTGAGTTTGCTTTTCAATGTATTATTATTGGCGGTATTCCTTTGTTTCCAGTAACATTAGATCTCAAAACTAGTGACTGTTTTCGAATCTTCGCAGCGTCATTTGAATCGAACAGCATATTTTCGGAATTATCTTTATCATTACTATATATTTAGTTTGCAAAATAAATAATAAGAGGAGTGGAACCTACCTGTGGAAAAAATGTTCCACCTTAGATTTTGTTAGGTAATGTACCGGTTAAGGTAGGTTTTCGATGGACACAACTACCAAATAAATATCTCTAACAACACACAATAGAGCATCTTCCTGTACCACAGGTACTCTTCATCTCGGTATACTTCCTTCCTTACTTCATACTCGTACCGTCCACAAACCCTATCCTGTTACTGCCCCTTCCTCGTTTGACTAAATGTCTCCTCTCTATTACAGTCTTCAACAACCCACTGGCGAACAATATGCTTTTAATCCAATTTTCTGCCTCCCCATGATTTCTCCAAACAAACTCCTCTCCTCGCCCAGCAAACTCGTACCTAGCACTTCCTCGCTTGTTTTCTTTTCGGTCCATTTTACCTTCTTCCATCTCCACACTCATTTGTCAAAGGCCTCCAATCCACGTTTAACACCCTGCTTCAGTGACCATGTTTCCGTGCTGTACATAACTACGCTCCATATAAAAGTTTTCACGAGTCTTTTCTTAACATCCTTACTCAACTTCTTTGTAAACTTCGTCCGCCTTGTGCATACCTCTGTGCCATATGCAATTCTTCTTCTTACGTACCCACAACTTTGACCGCGTTGGTCCGAAACACTACCTAAATACGTAAACTGTTCCACCTGCTCTATTTTTTGCCCTCCTATTTTATTGTTAAGCAGAGCCTTTGTCTTTCTGGAAAATCGTTTAACCTTAATTTTATTAATATTGATTCTCATCCAATATCTATCACACTGAACCTCCAATTCACTCAGCAATGCACTTTGGCTGACTGAGCAACTAATGCTTGGTCATCAGCAAACCTAACCGATGTTTCGAATCCCCCTCCGGCTTTCATTCATATCTCCAGTTCTTCCCATGCCTCTTTAATCATTTCTTCCACGTTTACGTTGAACAGCATCTAATGAAGAACTCTGCTTTACACTTCTTCCTAACACTCCCCATCCGGAATCTCCGTTCCCCAATAGCACCTGAGTAGTCTGAGACATGTACGGGTCGCGGATTAGTCTCCTGTCCCTTCAATCTATTCCTATTGTCTGCAATATACTAAATAGTTTTTCTCAGTTCCCACTTTTAAACCTCTTTTTGAAATGACACTAGCAAATATATCCTGATTGTGTTCTATTTTCCGCTCGATTAGTGATCTTATTACTGTACGAGGTCTGTAAATTGAGTAATGAGATTGATTTTTAAATACATTTTCATTCAGATAGAGTTACAATTTTATGTTTTCACCCTCAGAATAATTTCCTTATGAAGCCACATAGCGCTGGAGACGTTCTTTCACTCCTCATAGCAGTGCTGGAACTCCGATACTTGAATAGCCTTCAGCTGGTCGGTTACAGCCGTTTGAGCGCTTTAGTGTGTCCCAAAATGGGTCCCCTTGAGGTGTTTTTTCCACTTCGGGAAGAGAAAAAGTCACAAGGTCTCATGTCAGGCAAATTAGGAGACTGAGGAGCCATATAATATTTTACTGCCCAAAACTCGTTTATTGAATTGTTGTGTGACAAGGAGCATTATTGTGATACAGCACCCAGTTTTAGGTCTCACACGAATTCGAAATTTTTGTAGAGCCTCCCGGTCAAAATGTTGACTAACCGTTTGGTTAGTCAACATTTAGAAACTCTTTCTGGACCATTCCGTGGGTAACGAAAAAACAAATCAGCATGCATTTGATCTTTGACTTCCTCATCATTGCTTTTTTTGGCCTTTTAGAGATTAAAGAGTGCCACTCAATGCACTGGCGCCTAGGTTTCTGGGTCGTACTCAAACACCCAAGCCTCGTCACTAATCTACATCTACATAAAACCCTGCAAGCCGACGCAAGGGCATGTGGCGGGGGATGTTAGGTCACCACCCAAAAAAGCAAAAAAGAAATACCGAATTCAAAACCAACACACACATGTAGACCCCAATCCACAGCAGTGCACACATTCATAGAAACATCCCATCATTCCACGCGCATGCAAACACACATCCACCTACCATCACTCCACAAGCATGCAAGTACATACCCTTAACTACAACAAATAATTGTACCCCAGGATACAGCAAGAAATCCGTCAGGAACGTGCAAGCTAGATTTTAGTAAGTAGCTAGGCGAAATACCACCACCACAAGAACGTGCTACGTAAAACTCTCTCCTACCCAAGGTGAGGAATCTGGCCCAACGCTGCAGGTAGGAGGAGGGCTCACCCACGGAGAGGGACATGGGATGGAAGGGGAAATTTAGGGTACCAGAAGCAGAGCAAAAAATACTGTAAACAGCACTACATTACTTAATGGCATTCCAATGCGGGCATGCGGGAAGGGTTTTGACACAACACACAGGAGATTAGTGAAAGCGCATGCAATTGAGTATAACTAATTGTTACCTAGACGCCGAGGGTGGCAAGAATAATAACACCTAATAATGACACCTTCCAGAAAATGGGGGAAAATTTTCAATCCTGAAGTCCTTTCCGTCTCGCGAAAGGTTTTTAAAACCAATTTGCGTAGATTTTTCTTGTCCTCAATTCATTGATCAAAATCTGATGAAAAGTGGTGTGAGTCAAATTCAAATATTCCCCGATCATTCTGTCAACTAACGATCTGAACGCACAAGATCCCGGATTCTGTCGACATTTTAATCGGTTCTTGAGGATGAGCTCTTCCACTTCGTGGTTCATCTTCAATCGACTCTCTTCCTTCTGAAAATACGTTAAACCACCGAAAAACCTGGGATCTTGAGAAAACACTGTCTCCGCAGGCCTACTGGGGTTTAGAAATAGTTTCCGTTTCACTGTGTCCAAGTCTGAAGCATAATCCGATAGCACACAGTTGCTCGAAATTGATATCACTCATTTTTAGAACAAAATAGAAAAACTTTCAGAAAAAAAATCACTACGGACAACTAAATGACTCGAGCGAGTTCAAACCCGTATTAAAGGCGGATCACAAGTTATCCTGCCCAAGATCACATGATCTCCAAGCCCAGCGCCTCCAGTGTTGGCAGCTCGAATGCTGCGTTGCCAGTCCCAATACTTAATTTACAGACCTAGTAGGTGCATCACGCACGCTAAATCTAAACTGATCATCCCCTAAGTAATCATTTGCCTAGCTCTCCATCCTTTTGTTCATAATCCTGAGAAAAATTTCAGCTGAATGGGATATCAAACTAATTGTTCTGTAGTCCTTACATGATGTAGCCTTTAACATTACCGGAATAGGAACTAGCACTGATCCCAAAAGGTCTTCTGGCCAGATTCCTTCCTCATAGATGCTACGAATCAGTCCATATAGAGTCTTCCTCCCATATTTTTCTTAACCTCTCAGCAGTTCCGTAGGAACATTGTCTACCCTCCACGGCCTCATTTGATTTCATCTTCGTAAATGCCCAGTATATCTTATTTTTTAGTATGTCTGTGCCAAAGCTATCTTCATTTACGTCTTCTCTTTGTATATCTAAGCCTTTTACCATAGAGTTCTTCTACAAGGTGCGTTCCGAAAATAATGCAATTAAATTCCTTGCGCCGCTCAGTTTGGCCGGAGGGAGATCAAACCACTTGGAATAGGTAGGGAAACGGCAATGTCAGTGCTGTGAAAGTGGTAGAACATTAGTTATTGTAAACCTCTGCACGCCGACCGTGTCACGAAAAAAATGGAATCGACGATGGAGCAACGCTACGCGATTCCTAGGTTTTGTGATAAACTGAAAAAATCTCTAGGAGACTAAAAAAATTATTTGTGATGCTTACGGGGACTGGCCTGACCTACTCATAAGTTTCGATGTTGTTAAAGGAGGGTCGGGAAGACGTTCACGACGAACGAAGCTCTGGGCGGCCGTCAACCAGCAAAACCGAAAACAATGTGACTCGTGTTGGACTCAGACCGTCGATTGGTTGCCAATGAACTTAGCTGTTCGTCCACTGTTGTGTTTCGCATTGTTACTGAAGAATTAGAGACGAGGAAATTGTGCGCCAAGCTCGTGTCCAAAGTGTTTGCCACAACGAGCTACGAGTCCGCGAGTTCCTGGCCAAACACCACGTGCCAACGCTGTCCCACCCCCCTATAGACCTGACGTCGCCCTAGCAGACTTTTTTTTAATCCCCCGAATTGAGGCAGCCCTAACAGGAACCTGTTTTTCGTCAATAGAAGAGATCCAATCAGCCTTGTCGAAGACCTTGCGAGAAGTCCCCGAAGACGCCTTCCAGGGCGCGCACCTGTCATGACAGATTCGCTGGAAAAAATGAGAGGCCCAAGGACAGTGCTTTGAAGAATTATAAGTCTTTCTACAAATATGTTCAATTATTACTTTTAAAGAATAATTACATACCTCTCTGAACTTACCCTGGATATGTTCCTTTCATCCCACTTGGATCTTTTCTGTTTCAACTATTATTTGACCAGACTTATCTCTGTTAACACAGATGTTACCTTCTTACTTCCCAATAGTAATGTAACCTTCTTGTATGGTGCACCTACCATATATTTCAACCCTCCGCTGCAAACTTTCCACATCCTTCCACTGCGTCTTCCACCATGCTACCATTGCTTTATATGTTACCTGTCTCAATTTATTGTTTAACTATTTGTACTTCATTTTACCTAGCTCTGTGTTTACATTCTTCCATTTTCTTCTCTTATCCATTTCAATAATTATTGAGATCTTCGTGCTTCCTTTTGCCTAGCTCTGTGTTTACATTCTTTCATTTTTCTCGTCTACCTTTCGAATAATCTCATCTGGGATCCCTGATTTCCTTGTCCTTTTCCCATTTACGATTCCTATAGTTTGTTTTGCACCTTTCAGTATCCCTTTTTTGATACATTCTCATTTTTCGTTGATAGTACTCAGCTCTTTACCGTCATCCATGATTTTCTATGCAGCCTGTTGATATTCCTTTCTTGTTAATCCATTTAATGCTTCTACATTCCATTTCTTAACCCGCCGCCCCTGTCTTATCTTTTTTAAACGGACGTTACATTTCATAACAACTAAATTGTGGTCAGAGTCTGAATCCGCTCCCGGGAAGCTGTGCGAACTTATCACACTCTCCCTAAACCTGCGCTCAACCACAATATAATCTATCTGATAACCTTCTGAGTCACCTGGCATTTTCCATGTATGCCTACATCTTTTGGGCTGTCTAAACCATGGTTGGGTGATGACTAGCCCGTCTTCTACAGAACTCAATTGCTTTCCTCCCGCGGTCATTCCTTGTGCCTAAACCGTCGCCCCTCACCTCATCACCATCTCTACCTTCGCCTACCGTCGCATTCGAATCTCCCATCATCATCAAATGTTTTCCTGCAGGGACACAGGCGATTATGTCTTCTCACTGGTCGTATATCCTATCGAATTCTTCCCCCCTTTGATTGCTTGGAGGCACGTATACCTGAACAGTGACCAAGTTCATCGGACCTACTCTTATCTCGACTAGTAATATTCTACCCGTCGATTTTTCTATGTTTACTGCGCTTCTTTCTTCCTCTGTATTCAATATTATGGCAATTCCTCGTAGGCTCTTGTCCCCCCCGCTGTGTAACTATCTCTCCATAAATCCTCACTATCCTTCTATCTTACCTCGCATAGATCTAAAATATATATATATTTGCTCTTTCCATCTCTCACTTTATATCCTCTAATTTTCTGTCCTCAACATTTTCTTACATTCCAATTGAGGTCATTTCCCATTGCCTACCTCAATAGTCTTTCGTAGTATAAATAAGTAATTAGTAAGAGTAGGAGGTCAGAGGGCTAATATAAAATTAGGTTGGGAATTTTTCAAGTAAAATAAATGAACGATAAAGCATTACTTAATCAGTCAGGCAAAGTGTCTCAATAACCACTTAGAGCGTTGCAGAATTAGAACGATAGGTATTCTCGTATAGCGTGAGAATTAACTATAAGAAAACGAAGGGTATTAAATTCTCTTTGGATGACTAAAATAAGTACTAGAGCTGAGGATTAGAATAAGTACCACAAAGACTTAGGTAAAGAGACGAGAGTCAATGGTAGAGATACAGAAAAATAAGGTTGAAAAGAGAAGGCGTGTGAAAACTTTTATATCAAAGCAGTTCCATATGTTTCAGAAGCTTGTGCCTTGTAGGAAGGATTATAAGTAGATTGAGAAGCCTTTGACATGAGGATCTGGGGAAAGATAAAAATAATATAATAGTAGGAAGTGAAAAACAAACGATGGACATGGTGGACATCCACAAAGCTCTGGACATGGTGGTGAAAAGAATGATGAAATTTTGTGCCGGAAGAGAAATTTTGGGCTGTCGGTAGAGATTCTCAGACGAAAAAAGTGGATACAGCAGATACTGAAGTGCAATGGGTTGCTTAAGGCAATAATAGCAGGATTAAAATATAGCAAAAAGAGATGATGGGAGGAATACAGGAACTGGAATGGTTCCTTCCAGGAGCACCCCCAATTATTCCATCTAATTGATCATACGCCCTTTCAAATGCCTATGTAGACCTGAGTAATGTCCAAGTTCTTTGGCATAACCTTGACTTCAACTACTCATATTTTATCACTCGCATGCTCTATGCTAACAACAACTCTTATAATTTTTTCGTTCTATATTATTTACATCCTTTCCTGGCTCTATGCTCTATCTGTCTCTCTATTAACCCCCGAAATCTTTCCATCTCACAACGCGAAACCCTGAATATCTGTCATCTTTCCATCTCTCACTTTAAAATTTCTAATTTAATTATTCTCAGCATCGTCCGTGCATTCAAAGTCCATATTCTTACTGGCATCGTCTTATTCAGTCTATTTCGTGCTTTTACTCTTGATTCCGCTATCAATTCGTAAGGATTTCACGAGATGATGACCGCGAGAGCCTTGTCTCCCAGGAAGAACACGACACGCGGACCAACCGGCTGATTCCCGTCGATTCCCGCCGATGTCCTGATCTCACAATTGTCCTAGTAATGCAAGTCGCACTCTAGCTGCTTTGCTCCTTATTGCTTTCTATTTTTTTCTCCTCTTGTCGATTTTACTTTGCAAGGATGTGATGCCGACTTCAGAGGTCTTGCACTGTGAAATATTTTGTCAATTTTGTTATATTTAATATTTCCCTAAGATTTCACCGTTTAAAAAAATTGATAAAGCCTAGGACTCCTAAAAAGGAAAAACTGTGGAAATCAAGAGAGTTCCCTGAAAGTTTAAGGCAAAAACATAAGCTCAAATTATTTTTTATGCAGTTTTCATTGAAATGAATAGGAATCAAACTTTTCCTAATAAGAATTGTGGAAAATAAGGATAAATATGCCTACGAGTCGTCGTGATGACTTTATCTCTATAGATTGGGAAAATAATAACGAAAAAGTCAGAGGTATTTAAATATACGACTAACTAAATACAAATGAACTCTGCAATGTGAAATATGAAATTCACGATGGCATTTCAAACGTGATTTTCCTTTTCGGCAAATGTAGTATGTTTTGGAGGCAAGGGCTGTATAAATATAAATATTTCGTTCAATTTAGTTATACAGATTTGTAATTTGTTATTAATTATTACTCAAAATTTTCCTTTTTTCGTACCGACGCCACAAAAATAGACATATTAGTTACCAGCCTGGCTACAGCAGACACATTCCACCATTAAATGGCTCCGTCGTAAAATTACAATTAAATGTTTCGCCTTCTCGTGATCTCGCTTCATATAGACATGTTCACCGGTTCTTCGGACGTTTTACAGCTCCTTGGAAATACTTTTCAGATTTTGAGAATGACAATGAAAATTATGAGACGGTGTCTTTCTATTATCACGCTTTGACTGACTAATAAGAAAAGGAGGCCTGACTGGGTAGTTTAATATGCCATCTTGAAATTGTTACTACCTTCTCTTCTGCTCTACACATATATCTCGATTTTCCTGCTCAATTTCTTCCCTAACGCCAAGGCTTTCCTTAGCCTTGAGCCAATAACTTCACAGCCCCTGTCCTTTGCGCGATAATTCTGGATGAGTACTCCCCATTCCTTCGAAACTTCTTTCGCTGCCCCATCTCTTCCAGATATTTCCATCCGGATTCATGTTGTACACTGAAAAAAAAACAATTCCCTCATATCTCCCAATTTTGCATCTCACTCAAACCCTCAGTTACATACTCCTCCTCTCTCATCCACCGTCCACCCTTCCCCGCCTCCGTTTAACCCATCCCATCCTAAACTATCGCAAGTCCCTTCTCTTTCTCTCACTCTCCTCCACACCAAATGAAAACCCAATCCAGCGTAGCCTTTCTTACCCCTTTTGGGCCGTTTCCTTCCCCTCGCCATTAACTCCTTCCCATCTCCCGGTAGCTTCAACGCTCCAGGCATGTTCCATCCTCTCTCCATCTCATCCCCTCTACCCTCCGTCCAATTTCTATTCGTTTTATCTTCGTTCCCACCTCCCTTTGGAACGAACAGCTCCTCCCCAGAAACTTCCTACCCCCCGCCCCATTCTCACCCCGTCCCCCTCCAACCCTCGCCACCCATATCCCTCTCTCTCTCCCCAGCCACTCATTAACCCCCTCCTCCTTTCCCTCCTCCCTCTCTCCTGTTTTATATCCATCTCCCCTGCTTCCTCCATCTCCCCTCGATCACCGTCTCATTCTCCGCCACTCTCTTCCCCCACCCCATCGCTAACCCCCCCAGCCAATGCGGTTTCCTTTCATTCAAAGTCGCTCACCAAAGCCTTGGGAGTTTTCGCTGTCATTCTCGTTTCGTTTCTTTTCCCTTCCACGTCGTTACTCCTGCTACGCTTGCCCCGCCTTCATCGGCCTCATCTCCCGTCTTTCTTGGTATCAACTTCCTTTCGTTCCCTACCACGCTACATTACTTATAAATTTAAACAGAAGAATTGCCAATAGCTTGAACAGCAAGAAGAATTTAATTTGAATGCAGGAACGTGAGAGCCGGAGGATATTGACTGTAGAAGGATATTCAACGTTAAACTAGAAGAGTTTTGAATATATAAATGTTGCATCATTATTTGCATAAATTACTTCAGGCTTCATATCACGGAAGGTTTGAATGTTGATTTTTTTAAATTTTTTATCTTTTGCACAGCATAGCACATGGAACGCCGTGTTTCGCCATCAGATAGTGTCAGCGGTCCAGTATTTTTAGACTCAATCTCTCTTGGCGGCATTAGTATTGATAGCTTTTTCAGCAATAATAAAGAGTCCATGGAAATCTTCAACTGGTAGGACTCCCAGTCAATTAGAACATTGCATCCGATTTGTCATGCCTGATCAAAATTTATCCACTGTTTTCTTGAGGGTTACATGAAACCCATTCTTAGTATATGAGGAGTTTATAAAGCAATTTGAATTATAACTTTCGTAAAATATTCCTATCTATAATGTAATATTTGATTTTTTTAACCATGGAGAAACTATGTGACTGCATGTAAAAATATATTGACACGATTTAGAGGCTCCAAATTTTTTTACGAAAGTCATTTTACTTCGAGTTGCATTATGGTACACCAAGATATACATTTACTAACATTTGTTGTCTCAGGCGTAAATTTATGGAATTTGCATGAAATGAAATAATTTACTTTGAAATGAAACAATTTACTCTTTCGTACTTTTTAAATAAAGTTTGTGAAATTACATAGTAAATTATTTCATTTCATTTCAATAGATATTTGATGCTTGATGGCTATAGTCACAGCAACTAAATGCCAATTTTTGGGTTCAGAGTACAATTAAATCCGTGTGAAATTATTATTTTCTCGGCTGTAGGAATGGACGAAGATAAAATTTATGTAGGCAGAGTTAGGATACAATTGCTGGATTTATCTTAAATAAAAAAGCTGCTACATCGTCATGATTAGAACCAATTGCCACCTTCCCGCAGTAACTTACCCATTACTTTCTGATATAACAATTCATTTTCAGTAAAATATATTGTGGTCTATCCATTTATTTGGAATATTGAATTTTTCAAAATCAAAATTCATATGCTTTTCTTTCATTTTGATTTTGAAAGAAATTAAAATGAAGTGACCAGGCACTTTCGCTCCTATGCTGAACATCATTAGATAATTAACGCGCCATCCCATATAAGTGCAAACCAGCTTCTTTAGAGGGCTCTGAGGTGTATGTACTTGGTGGCTAGCCACAAGGTTATGGGCACAAATCCAACATATTCTATGGATTTTGATCCATCAATTGATATTTACTCCCCTCGCTAAGTTATCATTCATTTTGATTCCGGGCTAAATATCGCGAGGAATTCTGCTATCTCCAATAAACTCGATAATTTTAGCCACACAGGTCTTCCCAGGGCCTTCTTACAGCGGTTGTCCTCTCCTTCACTCAACATTGCCGTTCTCCCGATAACCCAATCCGTAATCGCCGGTCCATTTGCACCCCACTCCGCGGGACCGTGCTCTCCTCCCGCGTGGAAATTTCCCGAAATTACCTCTGACCACCTCTTTTTTCCCCCAGCTCACCTCTCCTAGGTCACACTCCCCTCTCCATTACACCCCTCTACCATCCGACCCTTTCTTCTTATTCCCGTTCTTCGTTCCCTTTTTAGCCCGTGGCATCTCATTACTTGGGCGTGCGTCAGTGTTGGCGGGAGGAGGCCCACGGCCCACCAATCAGCTGCGACCTCCCCACCCTCCCCCCACTCTTTCCCACCCCCACGCTCACTCCTCTTTTTCTCCCTCCACTTTCTCTCCTCCCCTCTCTCTTTCCACCCCCTTCCCTCCTCCTCCATATCCCCCTCACTCCCCTCAAGACCGCCCTCCTCCCCTAACCACCCCACACTCCTCATCTCTCGCCCGCGTATTGATCGTCCGTCTTCGCTCTCTTTTCCCAACTCTTCTTCTTCTTAAGAGAGAGAGGCCAACGACTGAAGATGGAAGAGGGGGTGGGATTGGGGAAGGAGAAAGCGGAGAGTCGTTGTGCGAGCGAGGGGCTGGGGTGGGCTGCTTGCCTTTTGGGGGTGGGGTTGTGAAAGAAGGAAAGGACGAAAGAGATGGGTGTGAGATGACAAACGGCGTGAGGGTGCGGAGAGAGGGGACGAGAGAGTCTGGAGTGCGCGGCCGCTCGAGCTTGTGTAAAGCCGCGTCGAGTGGGAGGAGAAAGGATATGGGGAAAGTGCTTGTGCAGGGGATTGAATGCAGGGGCATGTGGGGGTTCGGGAGGATTTGGGGGGGGGGGGTGGTAGCGCAAATAGATGCGAGGAATACTCAGGGGCGTAGTTGCTCTATCCCGTGGAGTTTTCTTAAAAAGTGTCGCAGCTGCACTAGGGCGGTCGCCAAGGGATAGTTATAAGTAGACGACACTCCCGATTCCTCCCCCTACCCCCCCACCTTCCAGCCCCGCCGCTCTTACGGCGATGCCCCTAGCCTCCAGTCAAACTCTCTTACACCGCTCCTCACTCCTCTCACCTCCCCCTTTCGCCCCCGGACGCTCCGTGTCGGCCGGTAACCCCTTGGGGAACACATGTCGCTTGCTCTCTTCACTCCTCCGTGACTTCTTCGGCTCTATGCAACCAGGTGCGATCCCCCAAGGCGGGGAGATTGGATAGCAAGGCTTGGTTACAAGCACTGTGCACCGTGGCCGCATTCTCGACTATCGAATTAGAGGACTAAATACCTGTAAGGTTTTGTGAAAAGAGAGGGAAATAGGTTATGAATTATCTCTGGCCCCATGAAGAATTTCTGAAGACGCTATTTATCTTCTATTCAATTGATAATATATCACCATAAGTTACAACATCAAGTGAACTCTAAATTGGCAAAAATGGATTAAACCACTGTATCTTGAAACGCACGATTTGCTTTAGGGCATTTGAATGAATCAAGATAGCGTGAAGAAATTAATATTTTTTACTATTCCATTAAACTGCAATATTTTTAGAAAGTTACTTTTACGAGTCTTTGGTTTTTAATTTGCTTTTACTTATTTAAATCTCAAATTTTTTGTTCATAAATACTAAAGACTTTAAATATTGGTCTTTATTCCATGATGAAGACGATGCTCATCAGCTTGGACACGATAACTTAGAGAGTGAATTGGAGGTAGGGTTTCAACAGTGCAAATAAATGCCAAAATGTAAGTAGGATTTTTATTATGCTGCTGCATATCGTACAATGCATTAAAATATTTGTGGAATATAATGCATTTAATTTTTTCTCGAACTTCATTTTTCAATTACGAAAATCGTACATGCAAACGAACGCATCCGAATACGAGTAGTACAGTTACTCTCGTAGTAGAGTTACCTTCAGCGTGCGTATAAATATTTTCATTCAGCGACGACAAGGATTTTTCACGTTCATTTATTCATTTTTCCTAGGAAATAGATCATGCAAAGCAAAGTTACTCAATACGATAAAATAGAGAAATTAATGGTGTCTCGGCTCTTCGTTTTTACAGGCCTGAGGACGGGGTGAGTGGTTGGTGCTGCCCCTATGTGTGGTAGCTTGAATTAAGGGTTCGCCTGCTCGTGAAGGGCAGGGGTAGGGGGTAAGAGGGGTGGCTAGTGTGTGTAAGTAGGGAGGTTGAGGTGGGAGTGAGTTCTCTCGAGGAAGGACCGTTGGAAGGTCTGGGGAGGGTTAAGATTGGAGGAAGGGGAGATGGGAGAGCGAGGAGGAGGCTGAGGAACGAGGAAGTGGAATGTGTGTGCGGTTTTGAGTGTGGAGTGGCGGCAGCGAGGCGAGGATCGGTGAGCGCCGAAGTACCTTGCGTTTGTAAACAAAAGCACTTGAGGTTCAGGACGAAGAGATAATCCTCTCTCTCTGGTAACTTGTTTATAAACAGCAGAAGAAAGAAAAATCGAACTTTCCCTAATAGGGATAGAACTTCTCGTGAATAAAATCCTTTGCATCCCTTAAACGTCTCTTCCCTGAAGATTCACCTCAGCATAGAAAGTCAAATGCTGCCTAAACACATTAATTTATCCCCTCGTCGTTCCTTCATGTGTGTTACAAATGCACGTTCAATAATTAATACCAATAGAAAGTGTAATGCTGTAATCATGTTTTGGGCAATGCTGTGATATAGACCCCAGATACATTAACAATCTTTTACTAACACCAATCATATTATTTTATTTATTTCAAAAAAGAGTTACTATATTTTATCTATATATTTTCTCTGTGGGCCCAGCAGACCATTTCACTATAATAAAGCAAATTTTACCCGTTTAGAAACAAAATGATAGAAATTCTGAAAGCTAAGCTATCGTAAACTGTATATTTACTGATAGAATCTTGTTAAACGAATAGGCACAAAGGGGTATGGACGGAATAGTAGGATTATCGTTTCACATAAAAAGGTTTTTTAAATGTTTTAGAGATAGTTCAATTACTTCTTCTGGTGATAATAATACGAGTATATTGTATATCTTTAGGAATTTCTTTTCCTATGGAAATATGCTCTAAATTTCACACCATTCAATTTCGCGACAGCCTAATAATAATTACTTGTATTGAATTATTTCTTCTGGGATTTCCAGTGACTTCTTCAACGTAAAACTAGATATTTTTGCTGGTATAAGCAGTCAAACTCTGACAGTCGTTATCCGATATCAGACGAAAGAAATCCTTTTAAAAACCTGGCTTTCACTCGTGATACTTAAAATGATCACTTTTGGAGAGTAAATAAGATTCATACTTTCTGGAATGTAATAAAGCTATTAAGACTATCTCAAAGTTTGTACATGGTAAATATTTGTCGTATCTTGTGATATTACATTTTACTCAATGAAATGTTTGCATCTTTATAGCTCCGTGACTAAGAGTTTCTGAGCATATTGTAAAGAGAAATTTAGTACCAAATATGAGTTAAGAAACTGATATTCTTCTACAAAACCTAAATTTGTGTGTTGTAAAGTTTTAATCACTATTTGTCTGTACAATTTTAAAACTGCGCCAAGTAACTGTTCTACATCATAAACTATGTTTCCATTTTTCAGGAATTTAATTTTTATTTGTTATACTTGAGACTCCTCTATTTATCATACACAGTTATACGTTTCTCACAGTGTTTCTTGACCTTTCGAAGACCGTCATTGTACAACTCAACAGATTACGTCAAAATCCTCTTCAATGACTTAATTTGTGTAGTCAAATCTCAGACCCCGAATAATTTTTGAGTTCTGTAATTATCACAATGTCGCTTATCACGAGATCTGAAGAATGCGTAGAGCGGTTGTTGCAAAATTTAAAAGCCACATCGCTTTAATTTCTTAACCGTACCTAAACACGAGTGAGAAGGTGCATTGTCGGCGAGAACACGAATGTCTTTTATGATCATACTGCGTCGTTTATTTTTCAGAGTATCAAGTACTTTTTTCAAGAGTTTTCAGCAATAGGTACCAGTGATGGTTTGGTCTTTCACCAGGTAATATGTTAAGATTGCTCCACAACTGTCCCAAAAAATAGACAGCTTGATCTTCCCTACATACTTCTACATCTTAGCCTTCTTGGTGAAGGTGAGACGCTGTGCTGCCACTCCTTCTCATTGGTCTCCGGATCATATTGATAGAGCCAAAAATCATCCATTGTTTCTAGGCAACCAAATATTCTCTACATCTTGCTTCGGAAGATTCGGCGTCTCCCTTAACAGGACATTTCCTCTGAAAATGAGTCAGAAGTACTGGAACCCAGGGTGTTGACACCTTTGACGTGTGAAGTTCTTCGGAAGTATTTCTTCAAATACAGCCGTAAAAGATCAGTTCAATTCATGGTCATTTTGATGGTTCCTCTTCGGACTATTCGGTTAAAGTCTTCCACTTTCTTTACTTTGGCACCATCGTGCGTGAGTGATGATGTTATACTTCTTCAATCTTCTTTGAGGGCCTGCTTGAGTGGCGAATTTAAAAATTCTTTTTCCGCTTCAAAACTATTTAAAATGGACGGGCTATCACTTCCATAACCAGCCATCACTTCATCGTGGATTGTCCGTGCAACGTAATCTTTCAAATGCAAGAACTTATTTACACTGCAATATTCTGTGTTCTCCACAGTGCGAGTCACTTAAATCTACGGCTTCTTTAAACTAATAAGATTAACATTAATGGCTTTAACTTTCCACATCATGTATATAAAAATTATTTAATACGCAAAATAAATTTTATCCAGATATCTCGATAATTTCTTAATAATACGAGGGTGGTTTGAATAGTTTCCGACCTCAACGTGAAGATGTCAGCACTCGTAATTAAAATCCAGTAAATTTCGTTGTTCATCTTATGAAAGTTACTCACCAATGTTTCAGCCATTTTGGACGTTATGTAACAGTCGTTTGAGTGAGTTGATGTGTTTTTGTGAAAATGGACAAAATCGAGTATCGAGCTGTCATTAAAAATTTGTTTTTGAAAGCCTGCGTATTTGTTTATCAATATGCCTAGGCAAATCAAAGATGAGTTGGATTCTGTGTATGGGGACTCTGTACCGTCATTTACCACAGTCAAATTTTCGGCAGCTGAATTTAAACGTGACCGTTAGACCTTGGGAGACGATGAACGTTCGGGACGTCCAAAAACTGCAACTACCGGCAAAATCATCGCCAAAGTTCACCAAATGGTGCTAGACGGCCGCCGAATTAAAGTAAGAGGGATAGCAGAGGTTATGAACCTATCAAAAGAACGTATTTGTTACATATTAAATCAACATTTAGGCATGAGAAAACTGCCGGTGCGTTGGGTGCTGAAGCTGAAGGCAGAAGTTGCGGAAAAACGGCCACATTTGCAGAAAAAGAAAATCCTGTTTCACAAAGACAACGAACCGTCTCACACCTCAGCGGTTGCCATGGCGAAAATCCACGAATTACGGTGCGAATTGCTTGACCATCCGCCTTACTCACCAGATCTAGCCCCAGGCGACTTCTTTCCGTTCCCTCTAAAACTTGCGCACGGAGGACAGAGATTTTCGTCAATCACATTCGTGGACAAATGTTTTGCAGAGAAAAACGCCGAGTAATATTTGGACGGGTTACAGAGATGGGAGCATCTCTGGGAGAAGTGTGTAGAGTTACAAGGAGACTATGCTGTAAAAAATTCAGAAAAAATGTCTTGTATCTTTGTTATCTCAGAAACTTTTCAGACCACCCTCGCAGTTACTACAAAAAATACTCACACGTGTATAAAAATTATGGTGGCAGCTTCGCAATAGTACATCACCGAACAACTGTAAAAGTATTTCCTCTAAGTGCTGCTTAGCACGATGTCAACCTTAAACACCATTCAGAATTACGCATTTTGTACTTATTTCAGGCTAATGAGTCAAATTTGAGATATAAAAAAGTGGATTTTTATTTTACACAAAGTATTATTTGGGAAAGTAATAAGTAGATTTTTTAATACATAAGCACTCATGAAAAGTATTCAAAATATAGCCCATATAATTCGTGGGTTATTGATATTATGGCATTGCCACTCTGCAAAATACTTTCGTAAGGTATACGTAGATTAGATAGGCTCAGGAATTTTAAAATATTCTCCCAGTCACACGCCATTGTGGTCAATGAATTCTACCAATCTGATTTCTATGTAAAACGCTTCTTTATTTAAACCATGAATTCAATTCTTGTTTCAGGAGAAATCATCCCAAAACCATGATTCTTTTACTTTATTTTTTAAACTTTAAAATTGATGGATTCAAAGAGTTTTTCGCTTGTTTCTAATGTCATTTGTCAAACACGCTAATACTTTTCTCCATATATCAATTTTGAAGTATGATTGATTAATTGAAGATTGATCGATATAATCGATTTTGGGAAGTATAGTATGTATATGTTAGACTGGGTCGCGGTAGTCCAGTGGGTAGAGCGTTGGACTACTGACCGGGGGGTCCCGGGTTCGATTCCCGGGCAACGCACTCTGGGCACCTGCAGCTCCACCCAAGCTAGTTGATTTTTCGGGTACCAGATCTTCCTGGGAAACCATGGCACAGGGAAAGAAACTGGCCCCCCTACTCGGATGTGTGATTATTCACACGCCGCGCCGTCGGGTTTGGTACATGGGTGAGTTCTACTATCACCTACAAAACCGACCTTCGGGTTGATTACTGTGTTTTGGTATATGTTAGAATTGATCGCTTTTCAATCTTAAAATTTACAAATTCAATAGTTCTTTTCGTTTCGTAAAAGCATATAAACGTCTTTTCGTAGAATTATTCAATATGGTATTCATTTTACCACGTATTATTTGGAAAAAACACAGGGAGTTTGAAAATAACTTGTATGATATGCATGTGAATTAATACAAAGCGAACGAATATCGTCAGGAAAAAACAACTTGTTCTTTATATTGAGCATAAAAATAAATGATGGAACACGAAAGAAACGAAAATCAATTAGTGAAAATAATGCTTATGACGAGGAATCAGAATCATGAAAAAATTTGATGATTTCACAAATGATTGCGTAACGGTGTGTGTCAAGGAGCATGCTTAGTAAGAATATTTCGCTCATAGCACAAATATTGCTCTCTGGCAAGCTCTCTTAATTTACTATGTACGATGATGAAATCAATTCCAGCTCATGATTTTCTGAGATATATATAAAGTTCCATTTCTTTACTTCATGTCTTGCGTGCATATATAAATTATAAAACAACTCCCTCCAGTTCGCGCCGTTCCCTCTTAATTAATGACCTATTGTAACAAAAATGAGCAGCTGTTTTATCCATGCCGGCAAAACATTACCACTAAAAGCTCGCACTAGCCCTTAATTTCTCTGGCCTAAAGTTCTATGAATGTTAGCCGTTTCCGTACTAATATCTTACTCGATTCGCCGCCTTTCGCTCGCTACCCCGTCATTTATTTCTAATTGATGGTCGCGGCAATGGCGGCATCCAATTCCGCCTTTTATCTCTTCCACGGCCTGCCTGAGGCAAAAATACCGCTTCACGCAACAACCTCGTAAGTTAAAGGATTTCGGCCCTCACGAGGGGGCACGCTTCTAACCGAGGCTACCCCCCTCAACCCCACTCCACGCCTCCCCCCCCTTCGATCCTCCCACACTTCCTGGCGTGCTGGTTTACCTCAACCCTTCATCGATGCCATGAGGTGTACGAAAAAGAATTTGCACACGATTTGGTGCTCGCAAGTGGGCGTAACGCATATTTATCGAGAGCAGGTGGTGTTCAGTTTCTCAAGAGCGAAAATGGTACCTCATTGATTGCTGTAGTTTTATAATACCCTCGGTAATTTCATGCCAGAGGTTAATTACATTGAATTATTTCCAAAATTTTACCAACTCCTTCATTTTTTTTAAGAAATTTTGTTTTGACTTGAAATTTTACTTCCTTTCATTATATTTTATTTATTAATTTTTGTAATGCATATTTCTTAAAGTGACTCCATAAAAGGAAATAGAAGGGATGCATAATCTAAAGTACAAATTTGGAAGTCAATGAAACCACTAAAATCACTAGATTCGGAGTGTAGCTTATTTTGGCGCATATTTTCATTCTTTTCGGTAGTGGGTTTAAAAAAGCGAATAACAAGCGTACTGTCATTGGTTCACGACGTAATATGCATAATTTGGAACATTTAATATCGTAATAAAATTGTCACCTATTATGGGAACATATCTTCCCTCTCTGGATTTACATAAGTATCATACAATGCATATGCATCAATAAATCGTAGCTAGATTTGGTTTTCTTTGGAGTTACAAAATGTTTATTTGATAGTTGTGTCCATCCAAAAACCTACATTAACCGGTAGATTACCTAATAACAATATATATATATATATATATATATATATATATATATATATATATATATATATATATATATATCCCGAAAAAAAGCCATACCGTAGGTCTTAAAAGGCGCTATAGGAACTTTAATGGGAAAAGGACAAGGGAACCTTTGATCACGGATGTGATGATTACACAGACGGATGAGAGAAGAACATGTTAGAATGAAAATGTAGGGTAAAAAAATAAATTGAAATGGACCACAAATTAAGAATGGTTGAATAGGCAATGCGAGGATATGGGAAGTTGGCCTTGGAATTTTAAAACTGGTACGCTATACAGCAAATTCCAATCAGTTTCGTGAAGTAATAAGGGAGCATCTGTGCAAATAGTTTTAGATAAGTCGGGTAAGGTAATAGTTGATAGAAAAAAGATCAAGGAGAGAGGGAAGGAATATATAGAAGCACTTCATGAAAACTTAAATTTAATCATTTTTTCCACGTAAGAATTTCTAAATAAGCATTTGTTCTTTTTGCAAAAATAATGCCATGCATTATCATAGGTAGAATTTAATTCCGAACTGAAGAACACGGACTACTTGAAAAATAAACATGCAACTTCGTTTTCCAGAATGGTTAGAAAAAACGTTTGGTTGCTGTTATCTTGCCTCGCAAACAAAATTCTCCGGATAAAGCTATTAAAAAAATCGTTGTACAGGATGTATTTAGAAAATTTTACTTGGTCATTCAGTCTTGCGGGGATATAGATTAACATGGTGGGATCCTTTTTTTGTTTCATCCTGGGTCTAGAGATAAACTACAAATATAATTTCGTAACAATTTCGTCTCACATTCAAGGCATATTTTAATTCCAACTTTATTAGATGTTCTATGGGGTTTCTAAAATAAATAAACCCCATATTTTGGACAAAGGGCTGAAATTCCTATGATTGTAATAAAATGAACAGTTACAAATAGATTAACCGACGAAATGTTTCCTAAATTATTAATGAGTGAAAACGTGTTATGTATTTGGTGATATTTCCATTGTACAACTGGCTTTTAACAAATTTATTAATATGTAAGACTAAATGAGGCTAAATTATAACAAAATGACTATGACTTATTGCGAAATACTGTAGTCCCTCCCTTTACAAAAGTCTGTGCGAATCCACTTCTCAAGAGTGAAATATATCTTCGTGGCCAGTTTAGAGGAGGTGTTTGAAACACAATGTTTATTAGTCGCACGCGACGCAACGAATCAAGGAGGCCGCTCACCGCTGCATTACAATTCACGATTTGAAATTTATCTGAAGTCGACAGAATTTAATTATAATACTTAGAGCGAGGAGATCCTGTAGAGAATACAAGATTTGTATAAAAAGTTTCGGGAAATGTTTCTGGAGGAAAAATAGATTTATTTTAGATATTGCTACACTTCCTTAAAATCTTTCGAAGTACATCCAGTGAGCGTCGACACACGTTTTCTAGCGGCTTTTCTACGACTCGAAGGCTCCCTGGTAGATGGATTTCAGAAGGTCTTTAAGGGTACGTGATCCAGCTTCCTTGATTGCATATAGGGTCCATAGTGGTGTCCTTTGAGTGAACAAAAACGTACATGTGAAACAATAAAATAAGAAATATTTAGCAGATTATAATCAAATTTTAGAGACCTAATTTGGTTTCATTCGACGTAATATTTTTCTGAAGCGAATATTTAAAATCTGGACTAGGAACTTGCTTTTCGAAAATATCCTGTGAGAAAGTTGTAACTGCAAATTAACCAAAATATTTATAATAGAGCATTTTAATCTATGGATTCAGTTAGAAGTTTTTTTTCTTTCTCGTAACTGAATGACTTGTCCATAAAAAGTAGATTTGCCTGAAAAAGACTGTGAAAAGACTACAGGCAGGCTTTCAACCATTCTAATATTTCAGTAAAATGACCATATTATTTTTTTATTAATTTCACGACGGAGAAGTAGTTATTTAGGCCCATATAAGTCCTACGAATGTGGTTAATGAGCATATAGACTTAAAACGTATTAAAGACTAGGCAGAGAAATACAGCTCTACATTCGTTGTAGAATAACCAATTAGCCTAACTTGAAGGCTTTTTACATTTGGTACTGAAAGTATCTTCTGACCTCTGTAAGTACACTTCACCCACTTTAAGCGAAAGAGCACCCACTTTCACTTAGGTAAATTTAATTAAATATTAATTTTGTTAAAATATTAATCATTTTAATAGTATTGTAGGAAATACCCATGAAGTAGAAGGCTGTCTTCACAGCCGTTAGGTGTAACATATTCCTTTTATCTGGAATTCCGATATTTCGTATCCATATGTTAGTGCAGGGAGAGTAAGTAAATGTATCGTTTATAGACATTGTCAATCCAAAATACCTACCCTCAATGGTAGAATTCTGATTTTATAATGTGCGTGGTTGTGTGGACGGATATGTATGTGTATATTATTGCAACAGCGTTTTTAAGTCTGTACGCTAAGCTTATGAAGGCTTACTTTTCGGCGTTCATTAAGTACGAAAGCTATTCAATAAAGAATAACCATATTTTTATACCAACATACCATTTCTCATCGTCCACATTTTGATGCTCTTTTCAAAATCAACCCAACTCTCTTCACCTTTAGTTCTAATAGTTAAAGGTTTTTCACGAATGCATCCCTTTACTTTGGGATATAGGAAGATGTAACATGGAGATAGGCCTAGATTGTAGAGAGTTATGCTTCTTGTTATCAAATGATCATAGACTATTGCCTGAATATTGAAAAATGATATGACCAAACCTCTGACAGCCACTTTGAATTTTTTCCACGAAGGTGATGGCGGAGATTTCCTCAAAGAGCTTTCCTGTTTGCTCTTATGAATGACATTTTTTACCCAAGTTTTATCCATAGTGAAAATCTTCTCCAATAAAGTATTTTCCTATATTATCAGTTTTATGATAATAGACGCGCGAAAACATCTAGCCGTTTGAATGTGTTCCCTTAGTTTTAATGTTTCTCTGTTCAACATATGGATACCGATGAAATTTTCTGTACATATTAATGTATTATTAACATTGTTAGAGTGTATTGTCAAATTGTGGCAATAGCGGTGTTATTTTTTCCTCCATAACAGCGATGAGTGGTTATCCGTTTATACTTGAGATATGAGATTGATATTGCTCTCTCATCAAAATTTTCAAGACTTATCAAAATTGTGCAGTAGGGAAGAAATAACGTTCTGTCAATCTTGTGTAGCATCACTTGAGTATCATCTGTTTAGGCTAAATTAAAAATTTAATGTAGAGTCTTACCCCGTCGCCAGCTATCTCAATGTTAGGAGATGGCAAACTATTCATGTTTCATATTACGACTACAACGATTGCCGTAGCTGCAATACCGAATTCAATTGAATAAACCTTGTAAAACATTTGAATCAGACATTAATCTACAAGAATAAGATGAAGTTAAAAATTTGTACAATTCATAATGGGATCATAAATTGTATGATTAACTCAATATTGAACACAATTTATGATCAACTCCTCCCCTCATTTATTTGATTCCGTTGTATTTAATCGCTGTAAATTAACCCCGGAAAAAGAATCCATTGCAATGCCTTTCTGGAGAGGAAATAAAGGACATGAATTTGTTTTACTTGAAAGACCTTAAACTTCAAATGTCTCCTAATCACAAAGACATTCGCTGATAATGAATGGTGTAGGAGGCTGCAGTGAGGACAAAAGAAAGGAGTTTGAATCAGATAAATGTATCAATAATACCGATAACATACATGACCGAATGACGAGAAACTGGAAAAACAAAACTGATTGATATATTATTTTTTAAATGTTCGTCATGTAGGTGAATAGCGTAAGCAGAGATGCTCAACCTTTGAGGTAAAAGCTGTGGATAAATTACTTTATTCATAGAACTCATCGGCTATCTGAAACTAGAGTTCTGAGCTGTCATGCTAGTTCTTACCTCGAAATTACGTTTGACTCTGCCGCTGTGCTGACTCTTTTCTGTGCACCTCGAATAAAATACTAATGCCAACGAATGTTAATTTAAGAGAAAGTAATAAAATAAAATGTTAGGAACAAGGTTAGAAGATGAGTTACCTCGCTTAGTTAAGTCACATTTGAAATTTATTGCAAGTGCCCACGAACCGTAGGTTAAAACTATAATAAGGAATTGGGACAGTTTCCATGAAAATCCTCAATAGTTGTTGAATACTGCTGCGATAAAAGTGCGCGCGATGGGAATGTTGGACAGGAATTAGTTTTGGCAATCTCTTGAATCACTGGGAGAGTACGCTAGACCTATACACTTAGATAAGTACAGAGTACCTTTCTAAGTTAATAGGTTTGGTATCTAATGTAGATTTTACAACCAGGTTAAAATAAGAGGAAATATATACCATCAGACAGAAACATGTTTTAATTCTTCCCTCGCATGATACATAATCGTCACATAATAGAACCCATGCGCCCAAATATGTTAACTGTAAGATAAGAGTTTAATGGCCTAGCCGTACTAATTATTAAATAATATAGAATCATGGCATGTATGTGCACGAGTTTTTTTTCATCTTAGCTCTTATATATAAATATGTATACATATTGAAATACATGCATTAACTAATATTTTGCCTGCATGCTTTGCTGGTGCCCTAACGTCACTCGCCAAATGGTTTTCGGCAGCTTGAAACGGTATTCTGTAGACGTGGATGATGCGAGTGGGATGATATAAGAGTATAGAATAGTATAATGTATCAAAGAGTAAAGATTTCAGCAAACAAAATATAAGATACCCTTGATCATTATCTATCTACATTTTCATCTACTTAATGCCCCGCAAGCCATCTCTAGGGAGTGTAACGGGAGGTGTTAGGGCACCACCCGTAATTAAGAAAAAACCGCATCCAAAATCCACAGAAATATACAATCCACAAACAAAACATGGTATATAATCAAGCTTAAATCTTTACACCCCAAACACATGTAAACACAAAAACTGCCAACTCACATACACACGCACCTACAAATATACCTGATATCTTATGTTTAACTTTGTTCCGACTTGTACATTTAATGTTTTTTTAAATGTTCCTAAAGTGACTTTGGATTCTTACAATTATGATTTCTGATTTTTCTGGGGAAGAACGAGTATTTGTATCAATCTGTACTGGAATATATCTCCCTTATTTTATCCTTGTGGTCCGATAGTTACTTCTTACATAAGTAGTGTGGGACCATTATAATTCCTTTAGTGTCTTAGTTAAACTCATTTGTTCTGAAACTCCCTAAAAGTATAAGTCTTGCTTGTTTTATTCGTATTTTGAGTGGCTCCCAGCCTAAATCTCATAAGAGACCAATCACACTTGTGTTCTTATTGCTTGTGTCCGTATAACAATTATTAACGAATCAGATTTTTTTGCTAAATTTTCTCCCAAGAATCCCAAATACTTACAGCATATTCGAAATTAGGTCTTAATAGAGCAAAATAACGCCTCTTTAACTTTCACATTACATTTCCTCACATCCCGTCTAATAAAGCCGAGTTTCTTAAAAGTATGTCCAATTATTGTTCTTTAGTATAAGCTCTCCATGAAAGGCGTGGTGTTAAAACTACCTTCATCATCTAGGTGTTAGAATCCATGCATCTATATGGATGCTGTAGGAAAGGTATGTTTCCATTGATTATGTAACATTTTTTATCCGGACACACATTTCATTAATATGTTCCGTTTCAAATGGTGATTAGGAGTAAGCCACTCAAGGAATATTTATATGTATTGAGGCAGTAAAGAGGACGACGGGAATCTCGGCTTGATCTTTGATCCCTTGCGGGTGCGACAGAGAGAGTTCCGTCTTTTTAAGATGTCTTTAATTTAATACACCGAGAGAAGAGAATGAAATCCTGTCCAAGAACTTCATTCATAGGCCAGAAATGGTGTTTATATCCAAGTAGTGAGAATAGTAGACCCGTGCACCATCACCTTAGCATGGGACGGATCCAAAATAGATGATTGCTACAGGATATAGAGTTGATGATATCCAGAGACATTTATTTCCATTATATCTGCATGTAAATTTTAAGTCGAAGTATTCAATTCTTACCTCCAGAAAGGTGTCAGACCAAATTCTGTGATTTCATTACAGGAATATCGCGGCTACTATGCTACCTAATAATCCTAAGGAAATTGACATTGTAAGAAACAAGAAATATAAGGTTCTCTGAAGCTGTCTTTCTCTTCACGAGGAAGCTCTATGGTTATCCTTATTTCATTCATCGCCTCGTAAATCATCATAGAATTGCCAGCGATAGCTGATAAAGAAATGTGCATGAAGGACATGGAAAAATAGTTCTTACGTCAAGATATGATGTTAGTACTTGTACAATATAGTTGGCCATGTATGCATCAAGACAATTAACATTCTACTGTTAAAATGCTTGCCGTTTAAATAACTACTGTAAAAGGAACCGACATTGAATCAATTTGCGTAGTTTCAGGGGTGATTTGTTGGAATAGAAATTTATTTATTATTAAAAAATGCAATTTACACTATTTTACGAATTTTTGAAAAGTGAATGTTGTTTTTCACAATTGTAAAATCATGCTTATACAAGCATAGAACTCTCCACCTGTTTTGCACGTGAAACATTGAAGTAAGCAAACCACAACTTAGATGGAGCCAATAAGAAGTACATTTTCAAACACTCTTATCTCGTGAATATATGAAACCGGGTCATTCCCGAAGACACAAGAGAAAAACAATAGTAATTAATAAAAGTCGTTTACCGTGTGACCTTCATAACAGAGGGTTTTCGTGTTTGAAGGTGTATTAGGCCCACCTCCAACTGGCTTCCACCTTCCATACTAAATTTATGTCAGTCCTATGTATGTATTTACATCCCTTTCCCTTGTATCTATATTCGAGTGAATATATGTTCATTGTTTCACAGGTATAGTGTTTGAATGCCACGAACACTTTCAAATAATTCTGTTCTTGCTGATGTCTCGTAGCTCCGAAATTCATATGCTTCACGAAAGTCTTTCAGTAAACTTAGTAAACTGTCTTATTGAAGTGAAGTACTGTTGGTGAAGTTCTAATTTTATATTTACTATGCTTATAATAGTATTGTTATATATATTTCAATAAATATATGTTATGTATATTTTTATCCGAATACCTCCAACTTTCCAGGTGACGTCTATCTGTCGTAATATTTGAGGCGAGATATTTTGTGCTTTACGTTGAAACTATTATACGAAAATAGACAAGAAGATATTTTTCATTAATATTATAGAACTAATGTTGAGCTAATTTATATGTTTTCACAGGATAAAGAAAATATTTGTACAATGACGCATTCCTTGGGAAGGGCTCGAATAAATTTGTGGGCAGACGGTTCTAGTCAATGATAGTTTCGTTTAGAGATGCAATTTTTCTATATTTGTTCCCTGTGCTCAGTGTTTTATCTGGTATTTATGGTTTCTCCGAATAAAATTAGAATTTACGATATCCTTCATTCTCCTCAAGCTTTTTCTCCATTAATCATATGGAAGATTCCACATACTATACTTATTTTTCTCCTTATTTTAAAAAATTCCCAGCCCAGATTTTTTAACATTGCCGTCAAACTCTCCGTCCTCCTGTGCTTCCCTAACACGTCCGGCAGCTGTTTTCTGTACCTTATGTGCTTTTCTAATAAGTATCTTCATGTGGGTACCATACTTGTGATGCGTACTCAAAAATCGGTTTTACGAGGGTTTATAGGCCTTTTTCTTAGCTACTCTATTGCTCCCTTTGAGGTGTCTCATTACAAAGTGCACTTATTGAAAGATGTGTAGTGCCTTAGCTTAGTACCTCCCACTTCGTAGTAAATGCCGTCTTTGATTAATATGTTCTTTCTCTTGATGTCTATCAATCTGCTTTCCTCTTAGGCAATGATATTTTTCCATCAAATGAATGATTACTCACGTTTTATATTCTCCCCACTATTTCTACATCCACTAAATACGCCAGTAGATTATTTCACGGGTGCATTTGAATATATATCATGTGAAAAACACTCGTAAAAATACATATCCTCATGCTTATATACACCGTTCAAAAATTAACTATATGATCAAATGTTTTGTTTTTAAGATGATTCACACGTATGTTTGAGTTTTCGTCCGGAACAAGGAGTACTTGATCGGCCGGTAACACTTCATATCTCTAGAATTTAACAATGTTCCCTTCTGACAATATGATTTCATGCGGTAATGATTCCCTCGGTGACGCAAAAACCATGTGTCAAGTACCTTTCATGATGTCCAATCTTCTAAGACTCATAACGCAACACTTATCTGTAACTATCTATTCTAGGATTTACAGAGATTTTATTTTTCTTATTTTTAAATGCATGTGAATCTATGAAATAAAGTTCGTTCATCCATTTTTATTGAATTTACTACAACTTATACAGTAATCCTCGACTTTCTTTGCTGTCTTCTGTTATTTCAAATATACTTCCCTTGGCTTTATCCCCCAGCGCCTTAATAATTCCTTCGCCCATTTTACCGCCCTTACCAACGTGTATATCTTTAGTTATTTCACTGCTGAGTGAAAAATTCTTCTTGGTATAATGGATCAAAGTCGTTAACTCTCACATTGCACACATCTTTCACTTCATTATCTTCAAAGTTCCCGGTCCCTGACACTAATCTTCCTTTCTTACACGTACATCTAATAATTGCATATTGTCTTTACGAATTTTCTTGTCTTGGTATTTGCTTTTATTTTCCTAAAGTGCAATTAGTTTTTATGCTGTGTCGAAATTTCCCTTCTTTATTTTGCCGTTTATTTCTTCACAGCAGCATTCTTATCTTCATATATGTCTCGGCATCGTAACTTCTTGTACAGCACACCCGCTTTAACCGTTCATTATTTGTCAAAATATAATTTGAATTCATTAATCTCTTAATTGTATAACGGATATAAAACCTTCACAGAGTGATAAGGTACGGAGTTTTCTTATTTGCTTAAATTTTCAATGGATAATGAAAAATATTAATTGGGATTATCAACGATAGCTTAAGTACTTTCAAATGGCCTTTTCAAAAACAGGCGATAAAGGGATGGCGATCTTTTTTCGTCAGTCGTTACCGTCTTTGTTACGAATAAATGTTCGATGGCACAGTTACTTAAATTGGTTAGACCCTGATAGGACAGTATACGTACTCATTTAATGTTTTTTGAGAATTCCATTGATTAAATAGGTATTCATTATTTCACAAAAGCTCAGTCATTTGCCACTATCAAGTACGTTCACTATCAGGTACAATTGATCTCATTTAAATTCCATGCCAATATTTCTTATACTTAAATGTTATATCATGGTCTTGTAAGGTAATGAACTTTGCTACGTGATGAAGGGATGTATTTCTAAGAAATTATATTTCTCTATAATTAGGCTTGTTCAATATTTTTTAAAAAACCTTTAATCTATTTCAAGCAACTAGTTAATTCCAATGGATAGATCTTGTGGCAAAGTACGTTTGATAAGCTAAAACCAAATGAATTTCATGCCTCTTGTATTTTAAGCGTTAGGTTAAATATCACGCGAGAAGAGAAAATTGGGAGACTCTTGGCAAAGGTTTTTGGGGCCTGATGAAGGAAAGTTTTGTGGGGTGAGAGAATAAATTGAATGGCTCATTAGAAAGCGGAAAAGATGAAAGATGGGAAATTATATTCATGTGAATTTTGAGGACGGCAACTGTGCTGACGGAGGCAGAAAGGGGAGGCAGGCTTATTGTCAGGGACCGGCATCGATAAGGAATTGCTTAGAGAGTGAGCATTATGAGGAACAAAGAACTCCCTGCAATATATACACTCGGAAACATTGCAAAGCAAAGGCCATAAATGAACAGGGGATCCCTGTAGTCAGAGAGAAAAATCGAACATGGAAGGAGTTTTCCGAAATGAATGGAAGATTGAGTTATGAAAGTTTGTTAGATGGCGTTGATAATAAGCTAAGGCGAAACGTAAGAGATATGAAAGTTTGGTAGTCAATAAATGCGAGTTGGTCGGAAGCACTGGGAAGGAGGAGGAAAGTTCTGGAAGAAGGAATGGAGGTATGAAGGGGGAAAACGGATATGGTAGGGGGTAGACGATTAGAGGTTGAGGATAACGGGAAGGAAAGGGTTGAATTGGATCACAAAGTAGAGGCTGTCCCAAAAAGAGGAGAGAGCGTGAGGGAAATGGGAATGCGAAAGGAAGTTGGAATTTGGAATAATTTATGTGGATGATTGCGAATAGAACATTTATTGAGCAACAAAAGGGGACAGAAAATCAAAAGGTTAATCAAAAAGTAGTTTTCAAAGTTTAATAAGTGAATTTTTGAAGTTATGTTGTTTAAAACTATGGCTCTATATAAATGGTCTCATTGTGAATTATTTTTTCATATATCATCCAAGTAATGTGAAACTAACATTATAATAAATTGACAAATACCTGATAAATAAATTTCCAGTGGTCATTCTAATGTTCTCATTCCGAATATTTCATAAACTAAATATGTAACTCTGGCCTTCGAATAAGTCCTTTGATAGCACGTCAGATTTAATTTTTTGCCTTGAGAAATGGAGAAAAAATATGTGAACGAATTTGAGAAAGAATTATGGTAGTGATTAAATAGAGTCATTAAAATAAGATCAGTGTATAGGTAATTACAAGTAGTAGTTAACGTTTTCTTTTTCCGCCAATAACAATTTGCAAATAGTAGCATTTTCTGTTGTTGAAAGGAAATTCTTATAAAAAATCTTTTTTTAGTGGATACTCATTAATTCATTATAGATATGTGTGTACAAATACATTTAAAAAAATATAAACTTTGATTAACATATACCCAGAAACACAGATAAAGGACGCTCATATATCTATTTGACGTTTCGACCGCACGGTCGTCATTATGCGTTATTACTAGATCCATTTGTGTACATTTTCTGTGTTTCTGTGCACAAATGTTTTAATCAAAGTTTTAAACATTTACATCCTTGCTAATGAGCATTACTTTTCAAAGATATATAAAATATGAGTGAATATATATATATATATATATATATATATATATGTATATATATATACCATAAACACAGTAATCAACCCGAAGGTCGGTTTAGTAGGTGATGGTAGAGCTCATCCATGTACCAAGCCCGACGGCGTGTGAATATTCACACATCAGGGTAGGGGGGCCAGTTCCTTTCCCTGTATATATATGTATATATATATATATATATATATATATATATATATACATATATATATACATATATTGATCATGTAAGCTCACTCATAAGGATGTAAACCTAAGGAAAAGGTGCGGTAACACACAAAAAGGACGAAGGCAGCTATTTCACCCTCCAAAGGAGGTTTGGATGAGAACACAAGAGGAAAGGATACTAGGGAAAGCAATCACGTAAGGTCACAAAGGATAGAATCATTGCGATATATAATTTAAGCCCCCAAGTTTCCACTCAACCATGGAACGAAGTAGTGAGACCACACGAGAGTAGAAAGGTCAAAGACAAGGTAAAATCATTCCCAAGCAGATTCGGTAACGCTAAACATATAGAAATTTTTATAATAAACTAAGATTTAAGAAATAATTTTGATGAAGGAAATGGGTAGAAATGGATGTAATCGAGGAGAGACATCCGAGAGCACAAGAGCCAGAAAGAGCGTGCGATCAACAGGAAACCGGAGTGGGGGGAGGACTGTGGGGGAAGGATTGTGGGGGGGGAGGGGAAACGGAGAAAGGGGAGGGCGAGAGGACAAGGGGTTACCTGTTCGGGGAGAATCATGAGAATGGAGGGAATTCGGGGCACAGTGGAGTCTCCATCTCCAACTCACAAAGCCTGCCTCTGCATCCCCGGCCGGAAAAGGGCGGGGTTTAAGGCTTGATGCCGTCCAATGAGGCGACTTTTATGTTCAATCTTAGAAGAGTTGAAGCAGTGGGAGAGAGAAAATAAGGAGATCTGGAGACAGTTTGGAGATGCGGAAGTTGGGCATGATACATGGACCACTGGGGACGAGGGTGAGAGGCGCGTCTTCAAGGGCGGAAAGGGATGGCCACCTTCCTCCCTGGCAGGAGTCCGCGCTCCCTTTTACATCCACGGAGGAAAAGTGGAGAGATGGAGGAAGAAGGGAGTGGGTTGAAATGGGAATGGAAGGATGAAGTCGGGCGGCTGGGATGAGGGGTGTGTCTTCCCTCTCCACTCCTTGGAAAGGCCGCGGGGAAGAAGGGTGAAGGAAGAATTATGTGACGGCGCACGTGAAGTGATAAGGAAGCTAACGCCTCAATAGTCTCTCCTCGCCACCTTACCTTTCTTCCTGAGAGTGGCTCTGATGAAGTTTGAGAGGCCCTTGAAAACAGCGCCTATCCTGTTAACTCCCCCTTCCGCAATCTCGGATGCCAGTTGCTTTTCCATTTCACGTGACGAGCGAAATGCCTTTTGTGCACACGTATTATTTTCGATAACTCCTTTGGAAAAATATTTGCAAATTCTTTTCAGCGCTGTAACCAATGATTATATTTTCATAAGACATCACATAATTTAGAGGGTGGACATCGTCCTGTAATAATATGTTTTCACGGAATACTTAGATAGAAAATGTGTTTGAATGTTACAGTGAAATATTTTCTTAATCGGTAACCGGAAGGAATACACAGAAGGCTCTAGTAAATTAAATGCATGATGTAGATATATTGTCTCGTCTATTGTCTTGTCATGAAGTAGAGTCGTGATCTTTTATAATCAATTTGAAAAATCCATGTTGTGTAATTTCAAAGAAACTAAGGTAAAAAATTATTAAGTATGTGTGTCCTATAAATATTTCATGATGAATTTTTTCAATTTATGCACATGGGCATCCTATCGTTACAGACGTTATGAACCTAACAGTACATATGAGACAATAATTCAAAAGTTATTCTTTCGCCAGTCTAGTAATTTTAGGTAAATCTGTCACAGTATTGTACTCCATTTCCTGTCATCATCAAACGATTTTCACAGAATATAAATACTTTTTGCAAAATACCACATATATTTTTCTAATACTCACTCCTTTAAAGTATCTTCCATAATTCCTCAACTTTTCATAGTTTCACTAGAATGACTAATAATCTTTTTTTATAAATGTGTGAACCTTAACTTTACTGACTTCTTTTACTTTTCAAGAATAATTTCCTTCTTACATTTGGATACCCTTTTTTCTTTGTAGCTTATACTCCTTTCTGCTGAACTAACTATCCTCATGTTCATGCTCCCTGTCTCCCAGATTGTTTAGAAAATATCAAATGCTACGCTGTACATATATATATATATATATATCGTATGTCTTTCCAAATATCTCCTTTATAAATTTAACAACATTAACTTTGGTTAATGTTGGTAAATTAATTGGTTGGCTGGTTCCTAAGATGAAGTCCTACACCATGATGAATTTCTTTTCTTTATATCCACTTCCTGATCAAAGATTTTTACATCCAAAATTATAGACCTCTCATAATTTAGCATAAGTTTGTAAGTTGACGGCATACACCATATAAAAAAATAAAATACTTATATTGAATGAATGAACAGAGCTAAATCAAAATCAAACGTGCCCTGCTTATCAAATATTGCATACACCAGATTGGCATATTATTACAATCGTTTTAATCAACAATTAATGCTAAATTTAAGTTCAAAATCGGCATTTTTCTAGCACTTGAAAATTTCAATTGATATTTCCTAAATATTTCACACATTATATTTGCCAATAAGAAAATATTCAATCATTTCTCTTTGCTGATTGCCTAGTTACAGATTTTCTGAATAATTCTCTTCCTTCATTGTAGTGGTTTCGTCAATTAAAGGCTCATTGCGTACGCATACCACAAGAATACTTTAACTCACCACTGGCCAGAAGTTCTCTTATCGTGTGCTAAGTTAAGTATTAATTTTGTTAGTGAGTTTTTAATTTAAAATATTTCGAAACACCAAATCGTTTTCAATGGCATTGTACTACTAATAATGGCACACAAGGTTACGCGACCAAACTGCTCTTTGCTCAATAATGAGACATCCCGAAGATTAAGATTTATCACCTGAAGAAGAGACTTATTTTAGCCAGACAGATAATAACTGAACAGACACTAATTATCAGGCCATCCGGAGAGACCAACAGTTAATCCCGATCCTCCTCTCTATCAAATCTCCATTTCTGAACTTCGGGTATAAACAACCTTTAGCAAACAACCCCTTATAGAAAACCTATAAAAATTACTATATTGCCCAAAGTAAAAAGAGACTGCAGATTACACTCCCTTCTTCCATATTCCCTTACCCTAAAAACCTCCCCTATTTATGCCACATCTGGATGTACAGTGACTGGGTATCTCAAAAAACTAAGGCTACAAGAAGTCGGAAATGGCTTAAATGTCAGGAACGATGAACCCATATCAGTATGACAATATGTGATATGGTATGGTGTGGTAGATGCTATCAATAGAATGATGCTGTATTTTTTAACTCAACAGAAAAATAATTATTTTCTTAGCTAGAATTTGTAGGACAAAAATTAGCGCCGTTTCCTTAATTGTAGATCTGAAAAGACACCGCTTGAAATTTTTTCCGTCACATATATGATGGAAGAAATTAGCCTCAAGAGGCCTCTATATCAATACACGAGTTGACGAGGTTGTTCAACAGTTGTTCAGGAGTACTTTAAAAAGATTTCCAAAAATTTCATTTCAGTACACAACTAGTCACATTAATATACTACGGCTTAAATAAAGAGAGCATTATTTGACAGGAATTAAATGAACTTGGTCAAGGACTGATATATACCGAAGATTGATAAATAATAAGGGTAGACGTGTCAAATCTAATGTTATTGATCCTAAAACATACACAAGACAATAATGTTTCTTTATTATTTATATATGACATGTATATATGCAGCCCGAAAGCAATATGAAATGCTTGTAGTAATTTATTTTGACCTTATTGTAGTGATTGATTGTGACTTTGAACCATTTTCTAAATATTTCATCAGTTATAAATCCTTCTGCGTATATATCAGCATTATTGGATTGCCGATTTTCAATATGGTGCTTTTGTGATACAAGGTAATTGGAATTAAAATTTAAAAATTATGTAGATTTTAAGATTTTTGGTAAAAAATGTTTTCTTTCCCGTAGAGATAATGTGTTTTAAATACCCAATTAGTCATTTTATTATTGAATGTTTATATTTCACCCTTATTCCTGACCTCTCGTGGTGAAAATCCATGTCTTCGGCGAACGTCTGAGATCGGTATGGTGCGGTGGCTAATGCACTCGCTACACACCGAGAAGTCCCAGGTTAGAACCCTGGAGACAGCAGATATTTTTCAGTGGTATCCCGATCCCTACTTGAGGTACTTTGTGGAGAGCAATTCGTGTGAGTACGCCGGCCGTCGGATGGGATGTTATCCTGAGGACCTCTTGGCCCCTTTCATTAAGAGTAGGCTAAATACCGACGCCGGTTTTCTTTCCACCCTTCCACCTTTTGGCCTTCATCCTTATTGGCGCAAATTACCTCAGCTGTCCGTCACCTCATAAAACTACTTGTACTAGGGGGAACCTCCCGATAATAAGCGGAAGTTAAGCTTTTCCTAAACAAGTACTGTGAAATGGGAAGTAATAGTGAAAAGAGATGTTATCTCTCAAGTATAAAGAAGTCTCATAATATGTTGAAGGGATATACAAAGTTTTTCTTAGCGGAACTACATTTTGTCCAAGGGAGAAGTGCTAATTGAAAAAATGACATTATATTACACAGTGTTTATTCGATCAGTATTATCAAAAAACTAGGGGTAAAATGAGTCCCAGAGCAAAGATCATATTATGGACCACATTTCTACATAAATGCGATTTAGGTCTCCTCCACGATGATGTTAAAAGTGTAATTCTGTCTAAGTCTATGCACGGTAAAAGAGATCATGGAAATAAGATTTAAGGATTAATTGTAGGAGCAACATGTTAAAAATTCTAATTTTTCCGCGAAAAAATATGGGATGAGATGATATTCTTTAGACAATGCAAATAAGATCCTTCTGGATAATTACCTCAGTTTGTGTCCTCGTTAATATTTTCAACTCTTATTTTATTGAACCCGGCTAAAATTCTTTCTTCGCGTGTAAAGAAGTGTTTTATTCCGTAATGCTGTTGTAGATATGAGCTTTTATAGTAATTATTTCCATTATTTTAATTAGTTTGCTTCTTAACCAGCAACTAAAAGTTGAGTAATTTCAATTGGGATGTTATGTTACTTTGTGTAAAGACCGTATGACATCCTATGAGATGAGCTAAAATATGGATTCAAATAATATTATTCCTGCACCCTTATTTTCTCCTGGTTCTCACTCATTCAAATTTTTCTCCATTCTCAGCGGAAATCATTTTTCAACCGTTCAATCTCATTGTCCGCTGATCAGTACAATCACAACTCTACTGCTGTAAAATGGATTACGAAATAAGATTAATGCATGTGTATAGGTATTTCTCTCGTATTTCCTTGCATGTAATCTTACTGTCCCATTATGAATCAACCCGCTTCCAGAATACTTTTCATACTTGTTGCCTTCTGATAATACATATTCCTAAATCATATCCTTTAATGTCAATCACGTTTGCACTTTTATTTTGCGCTTTGTTTCAGATGTCCACCATACAGCCATTACTTTTACAATTATTTTGTTTTCCCATTCTTATTCCGCATCATATACAATTATCGAATTCCATTCTCAATGTTCTACGGTATCATTTAGTTCTTCGATTGAATGGTCAATATTTCATGACCTAAACCCACGTTTATCATGTCTACAATTTTCCAGTAGGGGGGTTATGTGAGCCAGCTTCCAGTTGCGAGTTACCACTCACATACTTGTAAAAATAATGGTTTTTTCAATAATGTATTATGTTTAAATGAAAAGCATAACTTCGTAATTCCAAGAATTCGCGCCTGAGAGAACAAATTTAAACATGGTATAGTCTTTTAGTTTTCTGGCGTGGATATTTTGCGAGAATTTTTCACTGTTTTTTTTTTAATATTTCAGAGCTGTTATTCTAATCTTTCCTATATCGCTCATAAGCTCTTCTGGTGGAAACTTCGTTCTGTCCACCAATATTTTTCTCTAGATTAAAAAAAAAAAGTTTAGACATTGGCATTTTTTTCTGTCTGTGGCAACTTTGCCGTTTTTTGCGTTTTAAGAATAACGGTTGGACGTTAATTTTACATATTCCTTACGTAGCAATAGAAGACATTGAGTTATCTTCTATTTTCGCATAAAGTTGTGCGTTTCAAGAAATCATTCCATATTAGCTCCATGTGAGCGCTAGGAGCTTCTTACCTGAATTATTTTAGTTTTTGTTTTATTTTCTCCCTATTTACACAGTGAGTTTCATTTTTTGAATAATATAATTTAAGATTTTCTTTAATTACTTTCATGAACTTCGTTTTTACTTATACAAATACGGATTTGCGATCACAAATACGTTCATAAATATTCACGTTTGTGTTGTTCCTTGGAGTTTAAGTCGTTAATATTTTGAGTATGCTGTCATCTTTTATGGCCATTTTATCTGCTTACTCTAAGTAGAATGATAATAGTAATATTTTGTAAATATTTTAAGATTTATTTAACAATAATCGCGACTTTTGCAGGGTTTCCTACGCAATAAATGTGCTGATAATGACTGACCAAATGAATTCTGCAGGTACACAAAATAACACTCAACAGGAATAAAACAATTGAACCACACGCTTAATCCTCAATCAAAAACTTTGTAGTAGCTTTTATGCAATGAAAAGTGCTGCGATTTTCCCCTGCACTGCACTCTAATGAAAGGTAAATGACCACCTGGAGTGGAAAGCGCAACCAAAGTACCAAGATCATGGCAGGAAAATAATGACACCACACACCGTAGTCTTGCGTCTATTAAGGGAGAATCGTTTTATTTATTTTATTAGCATTAATCCGGAAGCTGCTCGTTTCGACCTTTATATCGAATTATTTACAGCGATATATGTATAAATTGAAACAATTGCAATCACCCAAGTCCTAGGTGGAAGAAAAAGCCACCCAAGCGGGAATCGAACCGGTTACCCAGACGAGGATGTTACCCCACTGACACCGGAGCCCCGCTGCCCTGTGAATTTCGCTGCCCTGTGAATTGCACTGTAAATGTTATTTCTCTTTTAATCTTCAAAAATACCTATGAACTCAATTTCATTATCGATCAGATACCTCAATAGTTGCATTAAATCCAATGTTGCTATTTTCAGACAGTCTAAAAATCACATATCTCTTTGCCAAAAATAAATATGGAGAGTTCATTTTAATATGATTAGATAGCAAATAATGTTTTCATATCTTGGTGGCGAATTACTGTTTTGCAATTAAGGAATTAATAAGAATATTATATGTAATTATTACTTAAATACAATTTTTAGAGAATTTCAGATGTCTATTTTTAACATGCAATTGATTAACAAAAATGCTATAAATTTACAAAGACACAGTTTTCAATATATACATCATGGAGATAATAGAAAACTAATAAAACTCAATTTAACAATTTATTTCATCGATGCATGTTCAGCACTACGGTGCTGAAGATGTTGCAAAGATTCCAAACCCAAGTCCTATTAATAAATTATGGATTAAATCAGCTTTTCCTGTAAAAGATAATTAGTTGCTTGATAAAAGTTTAGGATTGCAAAATGGCTAAAGTATTTAGGATAAATAGACAGAATTATACAAGTATATTTAAAACAACTACGCTATAGACGGTTGAAATTGGATCCATTGTCAATAAATTAAAATCAATCCTATAAAGGTGTAGCTGAAAGAAAAAAGTAGTCGAATGAAACATAAAATCTGTTTTAATAAAATTCGAGATATCAATGACGGTGAAAAAGGGAATGCAATAAGACGATATCAATTACAAATGAGGAATTTAAAGTCATAGCACATAATTTATAGTATGGAAGAATAAAAATAAAAATTGTAAATATGCTTAGAATAGATTAAGATATGAGAGAGAAAACTAAACTATTTTCGTTCTACTCCGAGTAGAACGAGAAAAACTTATATTAAATATCATAAAATTCAGCAGTTCAATGTAAGGGCGAAAAGAGGAAATGATTGAATGAAATAAGGAATTAGAAATATGGTGTTTTAAAAATGTATTTTCAGCGTGAGAAACTATAGAAAGTAGCATTTTAATAAGAAATACTGATTTAGGAAAATTAAGTGTAGTAAATGATGAAAGTGAACGTAGCTGTAATGATTTCCTAGAATGGGCCTTCTGTAGACGTGCGTATACTGTCATTATTGTGAATATTTTGAATTGCCGAAGAAATACAATGTGAAAAATAAAGGAAAGCCGGAATATTTTAAGAAATTATGTAAGATATAAGCCGCTTTTAACTTTACAAAAACGATATGACAAAAGTTGATGGGACCTAGAGCGACGTGTCTATTTTAGAGTAGGCATGAAATAATGAAAAAATGACATAAAAATCAAACAATATCCCTTCAATAGTTACCTCTATTACAAAATGTGTCACATATGGATGCATTCAATAATTGTCAGGAGGGTTATAGAAAAAGTGAATACCAATATGAGATAGCTGAAAGAAATAAACATGAATAGAAAGATTTCATTAAAGGAGATTGATTTTCCTCTTGTTATCTAAAACGGCACATTATTGGAAATACCTAATAGGAAACCAAGATTCCCGAGTTATTATCGTGTAATATGCATGTATTTTTATGCATGTCGTATGTAAATACACTATTCATTAGACAGTTTTATCAAAATGTCTGATTAATTGATTTCTAAATTTGATAGCCTTTTCAAATATTGATTTTTTCCAATTTTCGTGTTCAGTGAAGATTTAGGGGATTTAAAAAAATATCATCAGGAGGTTACCATTTACGATAAGATGTCGATGAAAAATAATCTAAATCTTTTCTTCTCCATTCGTAGGATTTGAAAACTTTTTTGCCACATGTTTCAATTGATTACCCAAGATAAATCACGCCTGGACACACACATGGTCAGGTAAAATCGGAAAACTATACGAGGCACACTAAGATTCCAAATTGTATCGGTATAAATTCATTGAGTCTATTTCTTCAGGAATGAAAACCGTGCGAATTTTCTCAACATTCAGCCAAATAACCACCGAGGAAATAAAACTATTAACTGGAGTAGTCCAAATATCATTATCTCTCAATCCTTCCTCTACCAACATTTTACATGCTTTTGCAGTTTATTATAATAACTTTGTGAATAGAATTAAACTTTGCGATTTGCGGCAGAGGCGGACGACCAACGCCTTTTGGAAGTAAGACTTCCTCCCGGAGACGTTTCACTCCTCTCCGTCAACCCACCACAATTTATTTCTATCCCACTCCTAAACCCTCACCCACTTCATCCACCCCACACCCCCGTCCCCCCGTCTTAGTTCTTTATCTTACCCTCACCATCTTAACCTCTCCTCCCGCAGCCTAACCACCCACCCCACCTTTCTTTGCCGCCCCCTACCTCCCACTACCCTCTACGACTCTCCTCAACTCCGCCCAACAATGCAATGCTGTCTTGCTTAGCAACGGAGCGAAGCGGAAGTGGAGGGGCGCTTGGGATGGCTGTGGGAGGGGCGGTTGAGGGGGTGTTAGCGGTGAGCAGCGGAGTACGTACGCTGTGGGGAGGAATGGATAAAAATGGGAAGAATGAGGGGGAAACTACAAAAATGAGGCTATGGACGCGGAAGGAGCTAGTGGGTAGAGGGCGGAGGGAGGAGAGTGGTTGAGAGTGAGGGGGGATGAACCAGAGGGTGTGTGGCGTGGCGAGGAATGGGGAGGACGAGGGGTGTGTGAGGGGGTGCGAGTAAGAAATGAAATGGAGGGCCGTGTGGGGGTGGAGGGCTGGCGGATTAGTTGTTCTGAGGAAGGGGGCGGGGTACAAAAGGAAGGTTGCAAATGGGCATTGTATACGCTCCGCTAAGAACAAAGGGCGAGGGGGGAAGAGGAGAGGTGGATGAGAGCAGGGGCGGGGGCGAAGGGGAGGGGGCTGAGGAGAAGTGGAGAGGGAGGAGGTTAGAAAGAAGAAAGGAGGGCTCCTTTCCACGCCCATGCATCCCTCGAGCACTTTATCATTCAAAATACGTTTTAGTCTTCCACAAATTTGACAGCCGGAAAAATCGTACGCTCCCCGCTCATTATTCAACTTTAATTTTATTCGCTGTCGGGAGAAATGTTCCGCTGGGGGAACTCCGCAACTTCCTCGCGGGGAAAGAAATGATTTTTGTCGGAGCTTGAGACGGAGACGGGGTGAATGTATAATTTTGTGGAATCGCGAAGTTTAATTCCATCATGGAGAGGTATTTTTCTTGTAACTCCATGTTCGCGGAAATAATTTTCAGCACTTAGAATTGTGCCCAAGAGGTAGAGTGGTTTGGCCATTGTTCTCGTAGTAATTCACACTCAATATTTATAAAATAACCAAACTCAGACTGATAAATAATTCTCCCTAATTAATCCGTCATGATTCCATCTTCACAGAAAGAATGCTTAAAATAGTTATATGAGGCAATGATACAATGCAAGTTTCTTTGGTATATTTTTTCACGTGGGATTTTTTAAAACATTAAAATCACACTTTGAATGATACTTTCCCTTACTTAGTTTAAACTAAGTAAATTGATTATTTACCAAATAAAAAGTAGTATACATGCAATTTCTTGTTATGCAGCTATTATGAATTTTTGTTTTAATCTTATGAACAAAGGAATGTTTTTTTTTATATTTTCCAGACATTTTCTTCTCCCGAGATTCTACGCATCCTTGGTGGCCATTCTGTCACTTTTATTGCTTATAATTGGTACGTATTAAGGTCCCTATTTGAATGCTAAAAACATATTACGTATGAATGGCAACATTTATTCGCAAAGATAGAATTAGTCCTAATGTTAAGCCTTGAAAATGGAACTGACAAAAGTATGTCATTACTCCATGGTTTATATTTATGAATAACGCAGTTGTTCCATTTGCAGGATTTTGGGCAGCGTCAATATCAATTCCGTGCAATCAAAGAGTGCATTAGTACGATAGGAAAACATATTTAAAAGTCTTCTGATATGTTGAAACCAGAGGTAATATAAAATTTAAAGTAAATGCTAAGTCAGCCAACATGGTTAACTCGAATAGCATTATTCCCCGCAGTAGAAACTATTTAGGTTCCTAAGATGCTTAATTTTATTATTACATGCATGTCTTTTGCACTCTATGATAAACGGATATTCATGTCTAAGGTTATTGTTTTCCCAAAGTAGGAATCAGAATGAATATTGAGACCCCTTTCGCTAAGCTTAGACATTACCCAGCACCTTATATGTAGGTTTGAAGGTCTTACCGCTATTCCATGCAAATTCATTACTTTACTAAACTAGTCAACTTATTTATATACTTTGATAGGTTTTTACCAATGATTGTTTCCTCTTCGTTTATTTTGTTGAACATATGCACATTCTAATAAGTCCTCCTAAATGGATTTTTCTATTTAATTTAATTCCAACAATGGCAGGTAGTAGTGTGACTAAGAGTGGTTCTATTATTCAAATTAGTGGTTGTCGATTCAAGTCCGAATGTTGTACTACGGTATTTCAAGAGAAAATCCAAATTTTTGCCTCTTAAAACCTTGAAATTAGTGTAAAACGTCTGCAAGAAACAGGAAAGGTTTTTTTTCACTGGATATGTGAATATCACACACGTTTGGACTTATTGCGAAGTTGAAGTACTTATTTTGATCCACAAACCTCTATCAGTAGATAAAGAAGAAATGAGGAAAGGAAAGGGAGAACCTCAGTGTCATTAAAGCGAAAAATAATATTAATTTTCAACGGATAATATTAATTTCGGATTATTTATTTTAATGTAAATCAAATAAAATTAACTATGACACCTCTAAATTCTCCTTGGCACGGCGTGAAAAATGTGTCTGAGTGAAAATTAGCTTTCGTTTTACTGAATTAAATAAACAAACTGATGCGGGAAATGTATTTCTCGTATTGCTCTTATCCACCAGTCATCCCTGTTGGTGTTATGACAATTTCGAATTAATACTTCAAAATATTTCTTCATATATTAAGTTTATGTTCCAAAATTAGCTATTTGTGAAAGGAGGCTTGATGCCATCATAAATTAATGCAATTTCAACTTAGGTTTCTTCAATGTCATTTTTCCTGTGAAACGGAGCTTAATTATGAATCATCGATAAACATTATGTAAGATGTGAAGTAAATAGCAAGTTTGTAGAAAGTATATCATCTCCTTGATGAATTGTAAACCTTATTAATTCAAAACGCATTGTGACTGCAAACTTAAACAATAAAGATAATTATAGAATAGCTTAATGAAACATTTCATACTGTAGTCGATTAATAAAAAATCGAACTCTCATGTTCATTCTTAACAGTTTTCTATGCTTTTTACATTTTTTTTAGCTTTTTCTCAATGGTAAATATTAGATTTAAGGAGTGGGAGGAATGCCAGACGTTAATTTGGAAAAAAATCCTTAACGATCCATTTATTTCCCCAATTGTTAATGTATTTGAATCCATATTTTAACTTAATGAAAAAGAATAGCACCTGGTCAATATAACTTATTCATCAAATAGACTGGCTGAAGAAAGGTTTTTAAAGAAAGAAAGAATCACAACTATATATATATTTATTTATTCTACCGATTAAGAAATAAAATATGCCAAAAAATGGAGATTATGAAATAATAATTAGTGAAAGTTTGTGCAATTATAATTATTACTTCAAAATGTGCAATAAATATATGATACAACTTTTTAAGCTATCTAAATCATAAAAATATGCAAATATTACGGAAATATTTATCAATGTTTTTGACTTATTTTGTTTGATTGTGAAAATATCGAATTAGGGGATTGCGACAATGTATTTTAAATTTAATATATTATTCAGATTGTCAACTTAATGAATTCGGACATATTCTTCCAATGAGGGATGACAGGTAATATTACGTTTCCGAAGATAAACGAAAAACGACATTATCTTATATAAGAGCTCATTATAGAGCGCAGATGGTGTTAATCAATGTTAACGAAGGTGAAAGAAACGTCAATTGATTAAAGGAGTGACAATTATTCATTCAAGAAAAGCAATCATTATTTCGTACTAGTAGATACTGAGAAGGAACAATTTTCGGTACAAAGGAACAGATAAAATAAAGTCTCTTAGAGAATCCATATTCGTTGAAGGAAGAGATAGATACCGCTCCAATGACGGAAGCAGACTAGGCGAAGGTGATTACCTTAAGAGGATATTAAGATAAAACGAAAATCTGAGTAATCCCAAATCTAAATCTAATTTCAACTCTTAAGATGAAGAAAGCACCCTTACCTTTTAATAAAATATCGGTATTTCTGAGAGTTTTAATTTAAATAGTCATAATAATAATTTCAATGTGAATAGTAGAACCTGTGTCGGAAGAAGAAAGATGTTACCTCTTAAGTAGCAGATCTAAGAGAAAATTACTTTCTCAAAGATGGAACAAGGTATTTCGGCAGATAGGGGGAGTATGATATATCATTAGGATTGGATAAAGCACAGTCCAAAGGAAACAATTTATATGATAATATGTTTGACCTTAATTTACTACGGTTCCTAGGATTGATAGAGAGTAGAAGGTCAAATATTATTTGAAATGAAAATTGGTTATGCTAGGGTATAACGGCAAAAATATTCAGTAATAAATGCTAAAATATTTCAACCGGCGGATGAACATTAAATTTGATAGAGATGAAAAAGAAGATTGGAGGTAGAGAATAAAGAAAATACTTGGGATTCAAAGTAGTGCCTGTAGTATATGAGTATTTAAGTATTATTATTTTCCAAATTAAGGTGTACAAGATTCTCTTTCGACAACAACGAGAGCTTAAAAGTAGAATAATTATCTTGTGTGTGTCGATATTTATTTTCGATAAATTTAATTTTCGAATTGTTTATTAGGAAAAGGCTCATTTGGAAGAATGTCAGAAAATGTTTATGTTTTAACTGCCACATTCTTATGTTAAACCATCCTTTCATTAAACTTATTTATCACAAAGGTGTTTGTACCTGATGATGACGCCTAAGCGTTGAAACTAGTTGTACGATAATAAAGAACAGTGGATGTATACATTTTGTTTTTAAATTTAATGAACATGAACTTCCACAAAGTTAAGCTTAAAACAATAAAAGTTACAGTATATTTCAATGGAAGGATGTTAATTTTTAACCAACGTTCCATGTCCATTTGCTTGGGCGTCATAGACAAGAGGCTGCGAAAAAAAGTTAAGGATTCTCATGCATACATCTATATATATTTCGAGTATTGAGTAAGATTGGATTGAGTTACGGGAAATATATTTGATAACTTTTAACTGTAATTGCACAAATTTATGATGTGAGATGAGCAGAAATGAAACGTGACAGACAGACTGAATTGTAAGTAGTAATTATAATTTTTTGGCAGGAAAATCACCTTTTATTAATGCACACGAGATGTATTTTGGCAAATATCCACGAGCAAATTTATTAATACTTATTGAATGCTATTTATTGCAATTATGTATAGTTATTCGATCGCCCATTTTAGTTTTTGTGTCACATAGTTTCCATGGCGACTTCAATCGAAGCCCCTTATTTTTAATACAGATATAGAATACTCATGAAATATAGTATATCTCATAAATAATCGGAAGTAGGTTTCACTGCAAGTACCATTGTTACAAATAGTACGTATAAAAGAAAGTGGAGAGAATTTAGCATATAAATATTTTTAGTATGCAAAATAGGTATAAATCGTAATTTCGGTGGTCTTTAAAAACAAAGTATATTAGTGAAAAGTAAACCTCTTTCATTGCTTAAGTTTTTAATTAATGTTTTAATTAAATCAATTGGTAACTTTAAAATAATGTGCCAGATAATCAGGATGATGGAAATATGACTTGCTTTGGCTGAACAGCCTAATACCGAAACCCTTCATAGGGGAAATATTTTCATAAGTACGACATGGATACGTACTTTTGGGTAAGACCTATTTTCATGGCATCAGAATCAACCAAAAATTTTGTATTAACAACTGTATTTTCCGATTTTTTTAAACATTTATTACAATTGTGGTACTGAAGAGGTAAAATTGCCATTTTCTTCTTGTGTATGTCGGGTTTTTTTAATATTTATAAAAATATGCGGAGAAACTCTTGAAAAGTATTTCTTTTTTAATATAAGTTGTATCAAGTTTGTGTAAGACATATTATTTGTAAATACTTATTATAAATGATTAATCTGATTAGGTGCGTCTTGTAGCATTATGTCTTAATATCACATTCCTCTTTTAACACGTGATCTAATATTCTGTGGCATTTTTCGTATTTATGCAGATTCCAAATATTATATTTGAAAAAACAAATTTTAGAAATTTATGAAAATATCTTTTAACAATTTGGATGAACTATGAGCACGGTGGGTACTGATTAGTAATCTAGTTATTGCCAGATCCATAATGTAGGGTCACATCCCAAAATGATCTCGATATTGATACTATCGTCATTGTACTAGTGGTAACGTTTTAATTGGTGAAAAATTGTTGGAATTGAAACATTTTAAATTCTACAAAATCGAAACATACATGTATAATATACAAATATTAATGTGCATTGCCTAATGCATTTTTTCCATCCATCCATCCACTGCGATAGAGAAATGTACATTTTTATCAAAAGAATTGTTCTCGATTTCTTTATATGCTGATGTAAATACAATTTTTACTTGACAATAAAATAATGAAAAAAATAATTTTGCCAGTATTTATGGATAGAAACCATTCGACGAAACATAGAATTTCGCAAAGAGCTTTTTCTGGTTAAATGACTTACATAGTTAATCAAACTAAGTTAATTGAATAACATGTATCAACTTTGTACTTTTAAACAAAAGAATTATTAAGATTTTCGGAAAGAAAGATAGAGTTCAGATAATAATCTGAAATCTAGACTATCATATTTGTGTTTTTGTCAAGATGTCCTATATTCATTGTATCTTTGTCACACACCTTTTTGATGAGGGATCGCGGGGTGTATATGTCGATGCCGATCTTCTTCATTGTTTTCACATTTTCCAGCACAGGCATTAGTCCATAAAAGAAGTACTATGAACAATAAAAATATGTATACAAATTATATTTCATTGAATACGGTAAGTATTTAAAATTTAGAAAGGCATATAATGCCTTTCTAAAAGTAGGTACTAATTTCTAGGAATGAGTCTTATTTTCACAGCATAAATATGGTTTTCCTTGCCGCACCATTTGCATTGTCAACCTTGCGGACGTCCAAAATCGCCGAAGACCGCCTGTTTTATTTTCCTCGCACGCCTCTCGATCCGCGCGGGTTTGAGTCCCGCCGACACCCGGCGTTCCAACAACTCCTTTTTTGACTAAGTCTTTCCGTAAGAATTCTTCATGAACGCCCGTAATATCCCTTGCTCTCCCATTTCATTCTCGTACCCCACGCCATGATTTAAACGCATCGAATCGGATTTACACGACCGTCCCCATTATTCGGGAGCGTTTCGTCTTTTAATTCTCAGTCATAAATCTCGTTCCGAAGAAAGTTATTCAAGTTGGCTACCCGCGAGAACCCCGCCTCGGAGAGCCGTCCTCTGCTAGTTTGGCAATTCGTCAAGAGAGGGCAGGGCATCCGCCGCGCGAGCACATTTGGAACCTCCAGCTATCCCCGCTAGAGGGAGGGCGAGTGGAGATTATTTGGCTTGCCATGCTGCAATTCTCATCCTCTCTCTCCTACTGCTCTCTCTCTCCCTCTATCGTAACAAGAGTGTTGGTGAAGAAAGACGAGGAAGGAAAAGGAGAAGATACGCCTGGAGGGACCCCTCCGCTCACTCGTATATATCCACTTCCTACCCTCGACACACCCTCCCACCCACATGCACAAGTGCTGCAACTCACTCATTCCCATTACCTTTTTCTTTCTATCAAACCCTCCTTCCTCTCTCTCCCTCTCCATCTTTTCCTCCCCACATCGACCCCTCCTCCCTCCTCTTTTCTGCCCACACGTTTGAAACTCACCCTCCTCCTATCCCCCTACAAACACCATCCCAGCCTATTTCCCACACTTAGCAATCGGCCGAGTCCTGGGACCTTATCGCGTGCAATCACGAAACTCATGACATGAACACTTGGTGCGCGATATTTTCGTAACAAATTCATTCGTAATTCCGCCGTTTGCTAGGCCCGATAACAACCGACAGCGACTCGGAAGAAGTTTTTTTTCTCAATTGCATTATCGGCCGGATTTTCTTTTGCATTTAGATGGTGTATGACAGGTCCATTGCGACACTAATTGCGACAGTTCATTAATGAAAATTTATCTTGTTAGTTTAAAAATTAGTGGGAAAATTCATGGTAATTACATGTTGATAGTTTATGATTCAAATCTAACCAATTTATAAAATAAGATAAATACGAGCATGGTAACGAATATTTTATTTGGCATTCCCGATACCTACTCTTGTATGCATAGGTCCCTCGACCAAAATAGTTTATGTACATATATTCGGCTTTCAATGCGAGACACGATTTCTCATTCCTAATTCTTTTGAACGGGTTGTTTTCCTGATAGTTTTATTCGCCATGCGTTGCGCGAAAAAAGAGATGGGAATCCAACTTTTCCAATCAATCCAAGCTTTCCTTTTTTTAATATGTAACCGTGATATTTATTTGGAATTGTGTGCTTTAGTTCATTTGTAAACACGGGAAATACTATAAGATATATTTCACAGGGTTTGCTTCTCTCTCATTGAAAATTGGAGAACAATTATGAATAATCAGTTTGTTAATGTAATTATAATTTTAATAATCAGATCAGTTTTTCATTCTTCTTAAAAACAGGTCGCAGTTTTTTTTTAATTTACTTCATATTTTTTCCGAATACCTAACAAGGGTATCTGCATAAACTATGATCGAAGTTCCCATTATTATTTAATAATCTTGATTTGACTTTTAATATCAAGAAGAAAGTTGTGACAGAAAAGAAAATATGAAGTTAAACATTTAAAACTAATCAATTTATGTGCATGTTACGCTTGCAAGTTATCGTTTTAGTATGTTGAGGAAAATGGTCTGTGTAACATTTTATATGAAATTTTTCTTGAAGAATTTGTTATGATCTTGTAGGAAAGCATTAGAGCAACTCTGATCTCTTATCGTATTTTCCTTATCTATCTCAAAAAAGATTAGTTATATTCTATGAATTGAACAGGTGATGAATTAGATAAAATATTTAAAAAATGTAATCTTCCAGTTCCCCTTATATCTCAATGAACTTTAGTCCTGGGAAGTTGTTTTAACCCATTTTATAATCTCTTTAAAATGCGGTAAAACTATTAAATTTTTTTATTTACCCATTTCATAAAAAACTCACTAATCAATGATAGAAAAGTACAAAGAAAACATTGCGCAAAGAAAGCAAACAATGGTAGAATTGATTTTTAAGTGATTGGATATAGATGAATTTTGGGAACTAATTCTCAATAAGAATATATAGAACAAATATTAGAATAATAATTGAGCATTTATTCAGTTTTAATGAAGGTGTAAAGCTATACCCATACACATAACATTCCATTCCTAGCTGCTAACAACAACCGCCACCAACACAAATATGTAAAACTTTTCTTCCCATTTAACAATAAATGATGGATAATATTACAATTGATAACCTCCACAATAGAAGACGATTCCTATTAAATGTGAATGCAACATGCGTTTTTGGTATGGCACATGGATTAAGTTATAATCTTTGAAATAAATATTAGTTTTTAATACCCTTGACGTATTTGAAACAGAAGCAACATCTTTAAAAAAAATAATTACTTTTAACTTGGCACTTAATCTATTGATTTCAATGTAATACTTCATTTTTTATAATTTAATAGAAATATTATATTTATGTTTAAAAAAAGCCTTTAATGAAACCCTGTTGACTAAATAAATGGCTAAAGAACTAAATTGGCTATATATATTTTTGTCAAAAAAGATAATATCCGAAGTAATAATAAAAATCATCCCAATTCCTCAATTCAAAAAATTCCAAAATGGCATATAATTTCACAGCATTGACTGCAGATTTTTTTCGTAGATATGTAAAACTGCTGTTACTTCTTGGTCACAAAAGAGTCACTATAAGATTTGAAATTGACACCGCTTGGCGAGAAAGAAACCCTAATTTTTTCGGCATTCTTCGGATATTAGTAGCCGCGAAAATAAAATTAATTTCTAAATCTTTGATTGACAATATTCCTCAATGATCAATTGTTCAATGATTAATTATGTTATATTTTTAGCGGTAATATAACGAAGTTATCGTTTCCTCTGCTGACTTAACTTTTGATGCATCATAATTAACTTTAATAATTTACTTTCCACCGTAATTGGGACAACACCTTTGAAGTTCCTTTTCTCAAACGCGCTAAATTTCCTTAAGCAATTTTCTATTTTTTATATAATAATGATAATTTTATTCCTCCAAGGTCTGGCGGACAACGGCGATATAGGATACGTCATAAAAAAATTGAAATTAAGTGAAGAATTCAAATTCGGATAAAAAATTAAACACATTTTATCAATATACGATACATAGGCTATCTACATACATAGTTTATATTTCGCACAAACATGTCATATTTTATCATTAAATTCACGGCTTGTTGTAATATTTTTTCTTGTTTGCGAACATTTTAAATGTGTTCCTTGAACCGAATTATTTCTGTTATTATATTGTGTCTTATTCATATAGTCCCATTTACTTGGGTCAAAAGTTTCCAGTTTTGGTTCGATCGTGTATAGTATGCAGATTTGACTGGGATCTCGTATGGTATCTATATGGAATTAAATAATCGGCCAATATTAAAAAAGCAACATTCATATTTTTCCTATAACATTCAAAGATTGATAAAAAATAGATGCTTAAGGAAAAAAGATTTTGTCATAAAACTTGAACGATTTTCCAAATCTCCAGGTAATCACAGGTATACGCACGCTCAGCTTGAAATTTACCTCGTGACCGTTGGATTAGGTGAGGAAAAAGCCGACTCAAGCAAGAGAAACTCTTCTTTCTCAGTGGTAAAAATCTAAGCTCTTCTGTATCCACAAGGCGCCGATTCCCAGCCGTTTACAAGCGCGGACCGAGCGCATTAAGCCATTTTGAACCAATATGCGCTTTCTCACTTCTCCCGGGAGGGAAATCTTACGAATTGCATGACTGTCCTTCCTCCCACACGGCAGCTTTAGCCCCCTCCCGCCCACCCACCCGCCATTGCCTTTACCCCCTCCTCCCCCCCGCCCCAACGTCGCACTCGTCCGCTAACCGCCGCTCGGTCGGGCCCCGTCCTGCGCCGCGTCTTATTCCCGCGCCACATTCCGTAGCGGGCGGACGAATTTTGGCACTCCACGTAGTCACTCATGAGGCCGCCAGGCGACACCTCTGTTTCTGAATTGCTTATTGCACCCCGGAGAGACGGTATTAAGGGCGCATGCGCGCAGAGTTTGCAAAATCGTACGCGCCTCGTTTGATTTCCTTTTCGTAAGATAGTATCGAAGAGAAAATGGTTACTTCCTTTGTTTCTTTCTTTGTTGCTTTGATAATAATAAGAAAATATAGAGTTAAAGAAGGATTATTGTCATAAATGGCTCCAAATGCCATCAAAATGGATTTTAAGCCGTACGTTCTTTTGTGTCGCGTGTGAATGTTTCCAATCCAAATTCCATGTTTTTAAGCAATCTGTATTTATCTCAGATACATATGAATGAAAGAGTATACCTCTGTCCCAAAATTCAGACCACGTTTGACTTCCCACTGCCTCTGAACTTAATGCTTTTACTTTTTTCCACGAGAGTGTGCAGCTTAAACCTAACAAATCTTCGTTTTTCTATTTTGCATTGTATTTAGCTCCAATTCATTGTTGTATTAAACATTCAATGTGTATTTCTCATCAGTACAATTCATATAATGACTGCAATACATATTAAAATTATCCCCGTAGCAATTATGAAGAACATCTTAGGCGACACTGTGATTAGATGAAACCATCTCCCTGAAAAGGGACGTTAAAATGTTATTAAAAGTGCATGAATAATGATAGAATATATTGAAAAAAGAATTGAATGAAATCTGCTTCAGGGAAGGAATCCGAAATTATCCAATTTTTTCTCCAGCGGTGAATAAAATTACTTAAGGGCGGCAGGACACGCCATAGTTTACTTTATTGAATTTTACTACGTCAAAATAACGGAAAGGGACCGTATAAAACGCAGCGGTAGTACTACGCAATGTTAACTATAATATGTATAAGAACATTGAACTGCAGCGATACGAAATCACCGTCGGGATGAAGGGTACGAAAAAAACAATTAATTACTGTAATTTAAGCCTCTGAAGGAAGGATATATATAAAAGGCCTCTGATATATCTATTAACCATAACCACAGCAATCAACCCGAAGGTCGTTTTGGTAGGTGATGATGATAGAGTTAACTCAGTACTAAGTCCGACGGCGCGTGAAATCCACACATCAGGGTAGGGGGGGCAGTGCCTTTCCCTGTGCCGGTCATGGTCTCCCAGTAAGATCTGGCATCCGAAAAATCACATAGCTTGGGTGGAGCTGAGGGTGCCCAGAGAGGCTTGCTCGGGAATCGAGCCAGGGCCCTCGGGTCAGTAGTCTAACGCTCTACCCCTGAACTGCAGCGACCAACACACACTCACAAACACACACACACACACATATATATGTATGTATGTGTGCGTAAGTGTTTATAGTATATATCTATGTTTTATAAGTACTCCTCTTAGAACCCCCCGCAGCATCCCCAGTACCTCTTCCACTTCCCCAAACAATCAACGAAGTCCTTTTCCGGAAAGGTTATCCTCGTCGCATTCTCCTTAATCTCTCCAAGCGACCGTTGGGATGACTGGGCTTTTGTTTCAGTGTGATATCCGTAGGGCCTTGGCCATTCTCCAGTTATGACCTTTTTTTAGAAAACCTGGATAGTCTTTTGGAGCAAGTCCCCTGCCATTGCAGCACGTAATTCATGGCATTGATGAGGTGAAAGCGAATGAGTCTGCTGATGACCATTTTGAAAAAGAGCTTTGCCAATTGTTTCAAAAAGTGGAAAAAACGCTGGCATAAGTGTGTGAGGTGGAAACTTTGTGTGAGTACTTCGTAGGGGACTAAGGTCTCATTTTTCTAGGTTCGCTATTTCTCTCAAATTATTACTTGGCTGGATACTTCTGAACAGACCTCGTGTGTATATATATATATATATATATATATATATATATATATATATATATATATATATACGCCCGACGGCGTGTGAAATTCACACATTAGGTTAGGGGGGCCACTTCCTTTCCCTGTGTCGGTTATGGTTTCCCAGTAAGATCTGTTACCCGAAAAATCACTTAGATTGGGTGGAGCTGCAGGTGCCCAGAGTGCCTTCGAGTGAATCGAACCTGGGCCCTGAACCACTGCGACCCACGGATGGTGGATCGCGGTAGTCCATGGGAAGAGCGTTGGACTACTGACCGGAGGGTCCCGGGTTCGATTCCCGGGTAAGCCTATCAGGCAAACTATGTGATTTTTCGGGTACCAGATCTTCCTGATACCATAACCGGCACAGGGAAAGGAACTGGCCCCCCTAATTTGATGTGTGAATTACACACGCTTTCGGGCTTAGTACTGGGTCGGGCTTAGCCGCCAGCTACTAACCCGACCTTTGGGTTGAATACTGTATTTATGGTTATGTATATAAAAATATATAGCATCCGCCCGGCAAGTGGAGAGATCCGGTGTTCAAGTCCCGGTCGAGGAAAATATTTTTATATTAGTGGTCTGCTTGATTCCGTCTTCCCCACCTCTCCTGTGTTTGTCCTTTATGTGTGTTCCTTTCCCCTTTCCCTATATATATATATATATATATATATATATATATATATATATATATATATATAAGGGTCGCGGTGGTCTAGCGGGTAGAGCGTTGGACTGTTGACCAGAGGGTCACGGGTTCGATTCCCGGGCAAGGCACTTTGGGCACCTGCAGCTTCACCCAAGCTAGTTGATTTTTCGGGTACCAGATCTTCCTGGGAAACCATAACCGGCACAGGGAAAGGAACTGGCCCCCCTACCCTGATGTGTGAATATTCACACGCCGTCGGGCTTGGTACATGGGTGAACTCTACCATCACCTACTAAACCGACCTTCGGGTTGATTACTGTGTTTATGGTTTATATATATATATATATATATATATACACACACACACCTACACACATCAACTAGTTGCAGTAGATTAAAAAAAATAAAAACAGTCCATACTTGCTAAACAGCAAATCTCAATCTTTTTCATAAAATAATTCTTCAGGAGAATGCTTGCCGATCATTGTTGGCTAGTGGGCCTTGAAGGACTACCAGCATACATAAAAGTAGTCTCACGTAATTTTCACGCTGCACCTTGGAAATTAATTATTGCTTAAGCAGTGAGAAAAGCCTTGTTCGATTTCTAGGAATAATGAATTAACCATTAATAATGAGAGAATACATTTAACACTTTTTCCATTGTGTTTTTCTTTTTTCGTCATCGTACGTTTGCCTCAGTTTGAACTATTGCAAGTTCCCAGCAACTAGCCGTGTGTAATGCCCTTATGGGAGACACTTCCTCTTGCTGCACTGGAAAAATTTGTATCAAGTAGAAGTATAGCTACTGAAAGTCCTTGAAACTCATTACAAGTTTTCCAAGTGCTTGTTTTTAAGGTATTTATTGTCGTTTGTACATCTTGACTCGCCTTGCTCTCCTGGTGTAACACTCTACCTGTATTGGCTAATCTAAAAAATTTTAATGCGTACATTTTATATATATATATATATATATATATATATATATATATATACACACATTTATGTATTTACACATCACGCAATTTGTGAACTCTTGTGTGGAAAAACTGTCTCATGACTTATCGTTATTGTCCAAGAGTTATCAACCGTAATATTTATTTCGTAAGGTTTTTATCTCCAGTGTACTCGGAAGGCAGTTATAATTCAATAATCCCTTCTTTTTCCCCTTATGTAATTCTTATTAGAATGAATAACTAACTACGCTGGCCTAAAGAGGTTATAAATTTCGTGTCAGTAAACTTATGAATTACGGAATCGGTTATAAGTTAATTTTGAAAATATTTACTCTCCCTCAACCGCTCAAATAACATGTGCTTGCTAGGGATTATGTGTGTCTTATTTGGTATTAGTGTTTAAATTCTGCCTCCAAGTTTAAAATTTCATCCACACAATGGTGCCAATCAACATGATAGTCTTGAATGAATGCCACCGCAAACGAAAAATGAAATACTACAAAGACAATTCTAGAAAAGAACCAGAAATCCTATTCCATTCTCCTGGCATTTTTTAAAGTGCTTGTAAATTAGAAGGTCAATATATGCTGCAATGGAAAATACAGTTAATGTTACGGGCAAATCCCTTGCAGTGTTCATGTTCCCAGAAAAAATGAAGTTTGGAATTTTCAATGTCATATATATTCTTAAATACGGAGTTCTTCATTTCAAGAAGGTACGAGTGCAACGTCTTTGGTACGTTGAATGTCCGTACTTGCTCTTGGGCACATAACTGGGACCTTGTCAAGCTATTCTGCGCTGCTCTTATCTGCATAAATATATGGACCTGAAGTAAGTCATTCTTATTTATATAGATTCCTACACTCTATTACCAGAATTCATCATTAAGTATCAGATCATATCATATATCACAAATTATAATACCGTGATCTAGCCAGTAAATACTTGACATCGCATAGAATCAATGAATTTTTAGATCGCAGAATATTATAAGGTAAGTAGATATTTGCAGGTAATATTTTTATTAATAAACCATAAACACAGTAATCAACCCGAAGGTCGGTTTAGTAGGTGATGGTAGAGCTCACCCATGTACCAAGCCCTATACGGCGTGTGAATATTCACACATCAGGGTAGGGGGGCCAGTTCCTTTCCCTGTGGCGGTTATGGTATCCCAGGAAGATCTGGTACCCGAAAAATCAACTAGCTTGGGTGGAGCTGCAGGTGCCAAAAGTGCCTTGCCCGGGAATCGAACCCGGGATCCTCCGGTCAGCAGTCCAACGCTCTACCCGCTAGATCATCGCGACCCGCTTTATGAATAAATATATATATATATATATATATATATATATATATATATATATATATATATATATATATATATATTTTTAGAGTTCGTCAATTATTCAAATCAGCATCAGTATTTTCATCCTAAGATTTCTTTAAACCCGTCCGGAGGTCTTCCCTATTCAGTGCTAATTTCTATTCCATGTTGGATTTCGAAGTTGGTTTTCCTATTTCTTCTTATCGAATTTGCGTGAATATTTTATGCTTATTATTTTAGATAGCTAATATCGGACGAGTCGAAAAATGGATATCTACACATGCATAAATTTCACCCCGATTGAAAATAATGTTTTAATTTGCAAATATTAATCTAACAACATCCCTGTATTAATGAGTACTTACTAAAAAAAATATTTTCCTGGAGATTTTAAGTGGCTAGTAAATTCATGGGCCACTATGGTCGAAAGAGAAACAAAAGAAGTCTCAATAACGAAATAGCATGAAACGAAATTTAAAAATAGGGAAAACCCAAGATATGTATGCAAAGACGAATGAATATGAAATAAAGTAGTAAAAGGTGAAAGTATTCAGAATCATTTTATATATAAACTTAGTCTACTCCGCAAAAATAACGTGATAGGTGGCTTGATTTGCTGGTTTTCAAGTATGGCGCACGCCCACATTTTTGACGTGCCACCTGCCTAATTTGCCTTAGCAATCACTACTATCAACTATGAAAAAAAAACCTTTGCTGTTTTATTAGAAATCTTGGAAGACTTATAATTTTAACAAAGATTGATCAATTTCAAATTCCGTAATTTTAAGAAAGACCCGTATTTGTGGTCTCACGTACGTTCTTTGAATTGCCATGGCAGTACATGTACGAACATATTTTTATTGCCGTCACCGCTAAATGTTTTTCAAATAGCCAATTAACGCAAATATTACGTTTGAAGTTGTATGTTGCTGGGGAAAATAAAGAAAAAAACCATTACCATCGGGTAAAAACGTTCAAAACATATCCTCTTAGAGTCTAAAACCATTTACAAAGGCATCAGGAACATGACTGCTATAAAGTCGGAAATTAAGTGACCCAGTAATGTACCGCATTGCGAGCCCCAGTATTGCGGTATATATATCATCATCGCTTTTTTTATCATTTATTGCGTACGGCGAAGAATTGCATCAAAGAGCCGCATTCTCTTCCTGGGGGAAGAAAAGCAAAGCAGCGTCTTCTTCCTCCTCATAACCCTCGCGGCCTCTAAAATTTATGATTTTTATCACCCGGAGATGTTGCGAAAGAAGAGTGACGGAAAGAGAAGAAGAATAGGCAAGAACTCACTGCAGAGGTGCATGAAAAAGCGAAAGAAATAAGGTGCCAAGATGTAGTGTGCTGAGGTGATGTGAGGTTTGTGGGGTAGGGAAGGGCGAAGGCGTAGAAAGAGTTAACCTCATTGCACGTCCGTGTTTTTCCACTTCGTTATCACATCTCCAAGCGTTCCCCTCGTGTCTTCAAAGACTCGACGTGCTCACCCCCTCCTCCCACTTGTCCCCCTCCCCGGCTACGTACCTCACCAGAGAACCCTCCCTCCTTTCTCCAGGGTCGCTTTCCTCTCTTCCCCAACACCTCTTCGTATTTGCGTTCCTCCTTCCCCACATCCCCTCCGTTTCCCTCTCCTCTTCAAATCCCCCACTCATCTCCCACTCCCCCCTCCCCTTTCCCTCCTCTCCCCAGTCACCCGCCGCATCTCGCTCCACCGCCTCCGGCACGGCTCGCAGGAGGTGTTAAGGTGAGTCTCCAAGCGTCTTCCATGTGGTTACACTCCCCCCCTTCCTCCATCGCCCCTCTCCGCCCCGCAAGGCTCACTCCCGCACCCCTCTTACACCCTCCTCCACACCCACCCACCCACCCCCGAGAATATACAGCAACTCCTTTTTCCTCCTCCTCCTTGTCCTCTCCCCTCCCCTCCTTTACTCATTCCTCCTCAATAAGTCACCGGTTGGAAAAAAAGTATCTTCCGACAATGATAAAGTGAGGGACTACCAAGCGCAATCGAGAGGGGTCCGGGGAGGGAGGTGGCGGAAGAAGGGGGAGGAGGTGGTGGGACTCGGTTGTGGGTGAGCTGAGAGGCGAGTGTGGCGAGGTTCTTTAAAATTGAGTGTGGGGTAGGCCATGGATCCGAAGGAGATATTGAGGTGTATTCTCAAAGAGAAAGACCTTGATCTGGCTCCGCCACGTCAAGGGCTCCTCTCCCCAGCAGGAAGAATAAATAAGGAACTGAACTGGCGACGCAATCGAGTTTGTTTTTATCACTTTTCGGTTCTCTTGAGAAACAGAAATGCAAACAGTTAAAGGATACCTTCTTCACCGTTTCTCGGGACGCCACCTAATTCAATTGTTTAACTACCTGTTTGGAAATATATTCGCATTCCTTTCCATCGCATTGTTTTGGCAATATAATTTCAATTGAAACGTCATTGATATTAAAGGTTTAACAAAAGAATAACGCTTGTTATTGGAAGCAAAGTTTATAAAAGTAATTCGTGTAGACTTAAATCAACCCTTACAACAATAACTGTACACTCGATTGCAGTTATTCACGAAGTCAAATAAGTATGTAATTCAAATAATCCTTTTAAAATGTCAAATGTATTTCGAGCAAAATGTAGGCGAGTAATACAACTGACTGTTTGACAGCTCAGGCATAACGTTGCATGATAACATTCAGCAAGAACTGTGGGTAAATAATTCGATTACTGAAGGCCTTAGTTCCATTTCTGTTGGTATTTTGGTCCCCCTCAGCTCTATAGAAACCGTTTGACTTTTCGGGCGCCAGACTATTTTGAAAAACGCATGCACTCAGAGGAAGAATTATGTAATTCAAATTAACTAAAAATCTTGGTTTATTCCACATTAAAATCTCAAGTACACGACTCAAGTTTCGTTACAGTGCAGCATCTCCAGGTGATTCACAGAAAATTATCCACAAGTGTATATACTCAGTTTGTTGGAGGATTAGGTGGGGCGGATGGGGGTGTAGTGGACTTTTAGGGGGGAAAGGTTGTTACAGTGTTGTTGTCGGAAAAAGCTTTGTGAGGTTTTATAAGCCATGAAGAAATTCGACGAAGTTACGCCAAAAACAATTTCCCATATCAAGGATTGTATAACCAAATTTGTGAATTTCGCAAGAATAGGGGTAGTACGAAGGAAATTTCCTTCCTTTCATCCTTTCCTTCCCTTCCCTTCATCAATCAAGCCAACCTTCATAACTCTGGTGGTAAGAGTTAGTAAGGCTTATACAGTTATGGAGGTGGTTAACCTCACATAAAATATTTTCTTGTGGCAATCTTAAAGAGAACAAGATATGTACTTAATGAAATGGCATGCCAAGGAAATGAAACAACACCTCTTTTTATCATCATGAGTTGAATGATTAAGACCATTGACCGTAGGATGTCTAATATGGGTCATGATGTGCACATTGGTTTGCAGTGGGTGGCATCATCCTTTCATTGATTCACTATTGCTCCTTTTCACGTATGGTTGATAATTTCATTTGGCTTGGAAGACATTAGTTTTTCATTTTCCAATGCAAGATAATTTATTACGTAAGCATATGAAGGAAAACCTTAGAGCTATCTTTAAATATTTAGCCATGCCATTAGTTGTTCCTCAAAAATTGGATTTAACTATCCACTTCGAGAAAACAGATCAGGTTAAAGTGCGGTGACCCAGCAAAACTGGAATAAGCTAGGAATTTTCTTAATAGATACTGTTTAATCTCGTGGTTGACGAAAGGATCAATGAATAAAGAATGATATCCTAAATAAATATGTATTAAAAAACTTCCATTAATTATCTTCATACATTTTTAATGTATCCACTGACTTTTATCTGATTGCAAATAGTCAATCAAATTACTTAAATCAATGCATATTAGTCAGCGAGTAAAATTTTTTCTTGGTCTGTAATAACCTTAACTCTTTACTAATTCCAAGCTGGCAGCTTCTCGGCGAAAAATTGTAAGAATGTTATAAATGTTCAAATGCTTTTGGCCATCATAATTAATGCGTCTTTTTGTAACACATACTCTCTTCAAGGTCCTGTCCATACGGATGTGCGTAGATTGGATAATACATGACTAGTGTGAGATTATAATGCGCCAAAACATCATTGAGTTTGCTTGCGGTGCATAGCGAAGCCTCAATGAGTCTAGTTTACCTTGCTTCTCTCCAATAGCTCTCTATATTTATCACACTTCCAAATTCCAAATCATCGTTCATAATTCTTGTAGAGTAAATAGTAAAAATATTGGCTCCTACTCTTCAGTGATAGCATATATGACGGCTGATTAAATCTATTTACGCTAAATTCTAAAACTAAAGTACGTTCATTAAAACCATTTTACAGTATTCATAAAATCATCCATGATGGATTTGTCCCATTTCTACCAGTGCTTGAGGTATATATACATATACATAGAAATGTATGTATACATATAAATATATATATATATATATATATATATATATATATATATATATATATATATACGTATTTTATATAAACGTGTAAAAAAATATTTTCTATAAATATATAAATACGTATATATTATAAACGTGTGTATATATTATATACAAAATATATTTTTATGTATATATTTTTTCTATATGTCCATAATTTAAAAATTTAAAATTTGTTTTTTCTTTCCTTCTCTAAAATACTCCATAACATTGGTAATTATTTCAATTCTAAAGCTTCACTGAAGTATTTAAACATATTTCACGCCGGTTTAATATAATTAATTCCGCGCATAGACCAATTCCTTACGCCGACTCTGAAGCCGGATTCCAGCACCTCACTGGCGGCAATACATATTTTGTCCTCGGCAAGTGGCTTGACTGCATAAGGATTGACGTCAACCCTTGGGGCCACGTGGCTGACCTCGTGAATGTGCCCCAGCGTGGGCAATCGGGCTGCCTCGAAGGAACTTGCACCCGGCGCGAGGTGAGGTCGCACTCTCTTGAACGAGCACGTTTATATGTGCCCCAAGAACGCTGAGGTGAGCAAGAACCATTTGCCCGAACTCTTTGTAGCACTAATGTAAAGGTATGCTTGCATTCCGGAGTCGTTCTTGCCGAGTATCTAGGGATAGTCAAACCCAACTAGGGCCCTCCTGCGCCATGGCATCTCCTTCCTTTTCCATTCGCCACGGTCGGCTGTAGGCATTAACCATCCAAGTCGAACGAAGCTCATCGACTTAGTTTCTCGGTGCAAGTCTCACGGTCGCCCATCGACGTGAAATGGCATCGTGCGACGGACGACGCACGGAAAGGAACTAACTACATATCCCTTCCCATTCCGATCAGACGATGACTCCACGCGGACGTGAAGGAAGCGGAGGAGGAGTTGGAGAGATGTTTGTTTCCGATGCACACAATTTCTCGGGGAATGGCCCGGGGTTGGGAGGGGGCGCGGGGCGGGAGGGTAGAGTAGGAGTGAGTGGAAATGGATGGAGTGGAGGGGGTTGGTCGGGGGCGGGAGTGTGTATGTGCGTGTGTGTGTGTGTGTGTACACAAATGCTCCACTTTGAGAGCGGGTGGGTGTGTTTCGAAAGAAGGCTCTTGGGCGATGGTATGGAGGGTGGGGGAGGTGGAGAAGGAAGGGTGGAGTGGGAATGGAAGCAGCTTAGGTGAGCGAAAGAGGGCCTTAGCCGAGGCACATAAAAAGGGGCGGGGTCCGGGAAGGGGAGTGGGAGTCTAGGAAGGAACCGACGACAGAAGGTTTCCACGTGTCCTATCTTTTTATCTTACGCCACCGCTTATCTATTCGCTCTTGGTTTCTTTTTGACCCATCAACTGCATTCAGTCCCATATTTTCCACCGTACTGGTCGGATGATACTGCTTTGTTCTCTGGCTATCGTCGGAAAAAGCTAAATAAATATTAAAAAGGACTCGACGTTCGTTCGCTTGAATGCTCCCATTTCTAGTTAGTTTGAAAGTTCTATCAGGAGGCGTCCAGAATGGGTGATGGGTTCTTCGCAAATCGATGTAGTCATACTAGAAGTCTTATTCTGTTCCCACGCCCGGAAATAATTGTATGAAATATCATATAAACTCATGAAGCAAGGAAAATGATAAAATATCGTTTTTTCCCATGCAAACTCCACTTAGCTCTCTGTTATCTGCTAATTTGGCCTTACAAAGTGCAGTACATGTTTTTTATCAGATAGTAACGTTATTACTTTTTTGAATCTTGTTCATTTCGATAAATCAATTGTCATTAAATTATTCGACATGAGGTTAAACATGCATTCATTAAAAGTTTGTTTATTAGAAATATCTATTGATTAATATTTTATTGTCTGCTTCAAAATGAACCTCTCAACATCCTTTTCACTCTCTCTTAACTACCCTGTTCACCCTATCATATATGTAACAGAAAGAGACGTAATTATTTACTTTGGTGGGTGAGATCGTATCAAAACATATGTTAACTTATCACAGTAGTTTGACGTTGACTTTGTATGAACTGTCGATGTCTACAAGGTAGCTAATTAATGAAAAAAGAATACCTAATATTCGCCTTTCATTCAGAATAAATTTCTATGTAGCCAAGCCTGATATCACCGAGTATAAGACGAGTATTATCGAAGTGATAACCAAGCGCCTGACTGTGGACTAACCGGAAAAGAAGTAACCATTTTAAATAACCACATACCTATACACCGTATCACGAGTAAATTGGTCATAGTTGGAGATATGATAATAGAAAACATTGTTGCCACGCCAAATTACGAGAGAATTCCTGGTAATACGTAAAAATGGCATATGTACTTAGTATTCATAAACCTATTTTTAGGCTCACCAAATGAAAAAAATGAGGGTGTATTAACACGTCTGGCTTACAAGCTGATTCGAATGACAGCAAATTGCAAACTTTTTAAGATTAGACTCTAGTTGTTTTCTACCCTCGCTTCAAAAAAAAACCTTAGGATTTAATACTGCAGATGGATGAACATATATTTAGGTTCATAATGATGTGGCAACACGGTATGAGAATGTGGAGCATAAGGTTACCGTTGAAGGGAAAGAGCTTCGTGTAAAAATGATGAGGTCGAGCGATTAGAAGGAAAAAAAACTGGGAGAATCGGCAGCTACTTGGCAAGTATGCTGCTTAAATTAAGCTGAAGGAAGAAGATTTTCGGTAGAGATAGATAGCTCGTCCTCCATCTTAAAGGACAATTTGAGCATATCAGGGTAAATAGTTTTCATAGTTGATCGTTTTAATATTTAATTACTCATTTTTAACCATACATCTAAATGATCAAAGGAATTTCTATAAAATCCAATCATATATAAAACAGGTCGTACTTGTAAGGGGGGATTAAATGAGAGTTCATGATGTGTGTGCGGATATTTATATAGCATTCTCCATCTTCATAGAAGTAAAATCACACATTCATCAATTGCATTGAAAAAAACGGCATTTCCTCAAGAGACTTTTCCTCTAGTCGAAACTGTGCCTAACGAGTTTTAGATGAGCACCAGATAAAACAAGTTAGTCAATAAGAGGCAAGTTTTGAAAAGTCACAAAGCCAGTGACCACAGCTCGCATATTTTGAAGACAATGAAAATGGAATAATGATTTTGAAGGATGCAATAATTTTTGCCACGACTTGAAATGCTTCCAGACATGACAACTTTTGTTTCAACTTCTGTTTTTTATTCTCAATCATAATGTCGAGAATTTACCCAAGGCATAATTGTTTTTCAATGGAATTGAGGCAGGAGATTGGACATTAAAATCTGCACATCTGGAAATATAATAATAAAGTTGGAAAAGGATATGCGATCGTACTCACTTTTTATCAAAGGGACAACCGGGGCAAAACGTGAATGCACCACTTAATATGCTAATGTAGGTCGCACTACTTCTGGCTAAGGGTAGGTGCCTCTCTTGGTCCCAGGCAAGTGGCAAACCTTCCCTCGGTCTAAGCAACCTTCCACCTGTGTCAAGGAACGCGAGATAGTACCCTATGGGTCTAGCGAGGGGCTATATGAATAATCGTAAGGGGCATCTTGGGGAATGAACATTGAGGAAGACATGAAAAAAAGCTGCTATATGTGGAAGAATAACCTCGTTACATTGATGTAAAAAGGAACCCAATCATCTTTTTAAACCCATCCGTGCGGTTAGAGGTGATTTCAAGTTTCACATTGTACTAGGGATAAGGGTTGAGGTGAAGCCTTTTTCTTTTCACTAATCTTGTATCTTTCTTGACTACATTATATTGTGCAGGTAAAGATATCGCGTCTTCAGTTACTTTTAATTTCCTGTGAATACGAAAGTAATTTTCTCGGGACTTAGATATCTGGAGGGTGTAAATTGAGCTGCCAACTATTCCGCGGTGGTTTAATCAGTACTGTTGATGAATACGTATTCACAATTTGTTCATAAATGTTTGCATAATCATCGCTTCTGAAAATTTCCTTGTACATTCTTTGGACATGTTTTTCAAAAACATCTTCTGATTAATTTGTGAGCAACTCCTTATTTGAAGGAAATGGCGTACATCAAAGGCTTTGTATTGTGGACACTGGTGTTTATCAAGAGTCAAAAGTTATATTTCAACGTGTGGATATTTTATGCTGGGGCTAAAACGATTACCAGAAAAATGTCTAATACATAACTTATTACGTACCTTTATATACTTGAATTCAAATGGCAGAATCATCCCTAACTGTTTATGTAGTACCGCTATAGCTCTTGTGTAATAATTCAAGTTATTACCAATGAGCCTACCGCATGCTTTTTTGTTTTGCAGGGAATTGCAACAATCATGAAACACTTCTTTTAAAATGTGAATAGAGCTTCACAATTTTGGTGTCGTCGATAGAGATGGCATAATCTACGCAATCCTAGCCTTTAAATAGCTAAATCATCATTTGAGTAGATGATTTTTAGCGAACTTTTGAGTTAATCCTAACATGTTTCGAGGCAATCCAGAGATACCGTTAATTACAGCCAAAGGCCAACTTATCTTAACTCATGCCAGACGTAAAAATTGCGTACATTTTATTAAAGCATTCAACTTAATCAAAATAAAGTTTCAATGTGTCATGAAACAGAGTTTGTTATTTATTTTTGTATGCATAAGTGAATGCTCTAGAATATAGTCACTATACAGAGTTTAAATGCAAGATTGTTATATTCGTTAAGCTTATGATAACTGTGTTTTTCTATTACTTTCTGATCTTCGTCCTGGGTTTAAGGGAATACAATTAATCAGCATTTATATATTATTCATTTTATCAATATTTATTAAACAATAATACATAATTACTATGAGAAAATTAAGAAAAATTTCTCTTCTGAAATGAGTTAGCGACGAAATCTTAACTAAAATGAAGTCCACATGCAAAGGTAATCAATTGTATACTTTTGAAAGTAGCTAATAGACTTCCTGGAAAAGTAATTAGGAAATAGTCGTACCTCGAAATAAGGCAGTTAAAAGCATGACGTAAGTAGGCTGGAAAAATACCGGCAATTTCAGAGCGGAGGAGAGAAGGTGGAGATATCTGTTTTTTTTTTATCTTTGTCTGTCCGCGGAAGTCACAGCCTACTCCGATAACATAGATAGCGGAAAACCTCCTTCGTGAACAAAACGTCTCCCACACATGCCATGAATATGGGTCAGTTATAAATAGTTGGTACCGCAAACAATCAGGCATGAATGCTGAATTAAATTAAAGCAGTGTTTCGCGAATACATTGCCTCTTACTAGTAAATTGCACTCTTTTCTGATGGTTGGATATGAAATTACGGGTAAGCTTGACTCTTGGCTAGCATTGGCCCAACTCCCTTCCCTATACTATATTTCCGAAGGAAAACCACTGAAGAGACCACTGCAGTTTTAGTCGAGGATATTACTTTCCCTCTAGTTGTATCTCTCTCGCATTTGTATTGCTATCACAATTCACTCTGATAAAAGTGGCTCAGTCCTAAATCGAGAATTTGCTTTGGGATTTTTGCTGATAACCAAGACGAGTTATAAAGAAAGCGATGCATTGTAAGAGGAACACAGATAGTAATTTTCCCAACAAGCCATTTTATTTAACAAATGAGGAAAAATAACCTTTACCTCTTTCACTAAAAAGTTCATTTCCAGAGCAAGGTGACTGTTGCATTTCACAACAATCCCAAATGTATTATACGGCGTTAAGAATCGACTGAGATTTTACTGAAATAAAAAATTACGAAAATCGCTTTCTGACTATTTATTTTTAAAGACTTGTTCATATGCAATCTTTACAGCAAATATTGCTGAAATTATAACATTTTCAACTCGTTGTTTTCTCTCAATCCATAATATGGCAATGTTATTTGATAAAATATAATTATTATATAATGGTTATCCCTTGTTATCATCATCCACATTATTTAGACAAAATGATTTGCGGCACAAAATTATCTTCAGCTTCATTAGTTCATTGAATCTCTACATGCCACATTCACTGATTTCACTCCGTGTATGCCATTATTACAACATTATAACTTGTCATTAATAGTATGGCTACATATGAAACTACAGTTGTTTTCGTTACCGTTGCTGCCATATTTAACCTTCATTTTAAGTAATTTAGAACTAGTGATAGGTATAAAGTTCCCCTAAGCCTCAGCATTTATTGGTCTATCATTGAAATCATCCAGCAGGCCCGAAAAATAACATATAATTTCAAAAATTAACATTACATGCTAATTTTCAAGAAAGGTTAGTGACGAACCCATACTGCTCAATTTAACGAGTAGCCGTTACATTCCATCTTGTAAGTAAAGATGCGAGCCACAAATTTGTCGAATGTTAATCCACCCATTGTAATTACATGCTCTCAAATGGTGCCCATCGGAGGGGTTCTATGAGAGTCAATGTTTGAGAATCGTGAGAGGGTATTGGAATCCATAAAATGAGCTCAGCTTACCGTATGGTACATTTTAATTCAAAACTTACCTTCGTCGTAAACCCGTGGCTAGTGGCGCTCCAAGCGGAACAACTTGCGAAGCGAGAGATTCCCGTGCGGAGAGAACCTCCACGAGCTCTCTCGACGTTCCACCCCTCCCTTCTTCGCCGTGCTTCTCTCCCCTGACCACCCCACTTGCACATCCTTCCCCCTCATTCCCCGCAAAACTCCATCGCGATGGCTGACATCTCACGCTTAAAAACTTTCCCTCTCCCCATTCTTTGATAACCATCCTTATTTTTAACCCTCTTCCTATGTTAATTGGCCCTTCGCTAATTTTTATTTACTCATTAAACCTTGTTCACTTTATATCTATCTGCCATTTGCAAATAATTTGGCTGTCTTTCTTTTAAGCGCTCACCACTCTTGTTTTATTTTTAATAATTAAGATCGCGATGTTTTGGCGACACTTTGCGGGTGAACATCCTTTGAGCGTCTCGAGTCTACCTATCGTATCATTGATCATTTGGTATGAATTTTTTTTACTGATTTCACTAGTTCAGAAAAATAATTCAACTATACATAGCGTGTAGTATTGTGTAGCGTGTAGTATGGTAGCATAGTGTGAATACTTGTAGCGCTCAAAAGACATACGAGGTGAGTTCAGTAAATAATGGGAATTCGAGTAATTTGGAAAGAATTTTATTTATTCTCTATCAGCTGTAGATATACACTTATGCCAGCACTTTTCCCAATCCTCGAAGCATTTCTGGAACTCGATCCTCGGTTTAGCTTTTAGCTCTCTCAGGTTTTCATGTCATCCATGCTAGTAAAACAATGGCTCTTTTAGTATCCCTCTATTTTTGGGAGCATTAAAAAGTCACACGATCATGTCTGGTGAATATGGAGGCTGGGATGTCATAGCGGTGTTTTTTTGGCCAAAAATTCACGATCAAGCGGTGAAGTGAAGCGAAGAAACATTACAGTAGTGCAATAGCTCTGAATTTTTTCGCCACAAATACGGGCGTTTTTTCCGCATTGTTTCATGAAAACGGCGTTGAACACGTACATTGGACTGATTGTTCGACCCGGTGGCAAGAACCTATGGTGCACTATGCCCACTTTTTAAACACACCTCGTGCATAGTGACAGTCTAAAATAATTAATGATATGTGGCCCACTGGCCTTGAGATTCTATGATGAATTGCATTGGGTAAACAAATTCAGCCTGCGTTACTTTTTTTCTCAGGGAAAAACTTCAGCCGAAGTAATACAGAGACGCCTACGAAGACCGCTTCCTTGGAGAGAGACTACTTTGAATTACCAATTGAAATAACAAGTGGGGAACTTGATGAACTAAAAGTTTTGTTAGCATCAAAATTTTCCACAAAAACTTTTTCCAGCATCCCTCTAGATATTTAATTTGTAACTGGTTCTTATCGCCATTGTTTACTGAGGCATAGATAATTTAAAAGTATTATAGCAACATTTCACGTACTAACTCCTAAGCCAAGTGCCTATCCACGTATATACATTTTAATAAATCGTTATTAAAATTCTTAAAGCAAATACATCTCTGCTGACAAGATCTGACAGAACGAACTTAACTGTTAGCCTGTCAATAGTCGAGTGTCCCTATTAAGGTTCGAAGTCAGCGGTTTACGCTCGTGGATGAGCGCGTGAAGTAAAGTCTTCGTATATGGCCGAAGTTACGCTGGATGCTCCAGGGTACCCTCAGTGGAGTACACTTTTTATTATTAATCCGTCGCCGTAGAAGGCGGGAGTAGGCAGCTGTCCCGTCCTATCCACAGCCGCTGTCCGCAGCGTCCCGACTATTTTTCTGTTAATGGGTGTGGTCCGACCGACCCTCTGGAAGCTGCGACAGAGAGAGAGAACGAGGGTCGTCACGGCGTGCTGGAGGGAGAAGTCTCTCTCCTCGCTGCCTCTTGCGTCTCCATCCCATTCCTCCCCCTATTGCCCCAACACCTCTGTCCCCCGAACCACCGTCCGTTCCCCCTCCGGTCTCCGCCGTTGAAGAAACATAAAAATTGCGCCCTCCTTACTAACCCGACCCCGAAAGACAAAAAAAAGAGACTGAATTAAAACTGTCGGGGCGGATGAGACCCTTCCTTCCTCCCCCGTGGCCACTCCCTCATCCTCGCTCTCCTTTCACCTCCCATCCCCCCCCCAATCTACGCCGTTCCCCCGGCCAGCCCTTCAGATGGCGACGCGCGGGGGGAATTGTGAAAGGGTTGCGGGAAAGGTATACTCTTGAAGGACGTGAAAGAGACCTCCGGGGCCCTCTCTTGCCATCTCTTCATTCTTTTCTCCCGCAGACCCCCGCCCTCCTAACTCCCGCCCCGGCCCCCGCCCATTTGCCCTTGCCCTCTCCTCCCTCCTCTTCCGACCCGGTTCGCGGATAGCTCCCGGGGCAGCGGTGTCGGGCGGCGTGAGACAATGGGCTCTGACCCTAGAGGACAAAAAAATTAAAAGCGGGCGAGAAAATGAGTTCCGATTGAATAGGATGGCGGTGGGAAGGAGGGCGAAGGGGGATGGGAAGATGGAAGGAATAAGAGGGAGTGATGGAGATAGATCCCAGAGTCCCGTACTGCACCTAGGCACTATGGGCAATCTTTTTCTTTTTTTTTGTAACACCGCTTCCTTGATGAAGGGTGTGGTCCACCGGGTGCCCCCAAAAGTGAGTGGGGGTCCTTTCCACGGGCATTAGTTCCGTGGGAAAAAGGGTTTCACAGGATGAGATGGTTATTGTCTGAAGGGAAGAGTCGTCTCTGCTCTCCTCGGAGGCTTTTTGCGCTCGACCTCGAGGAGGACAGATTCTTTGCCACCTCAAAAACGAAGCCTTACATACCTTCCAACCGCGAAACCGACTCATATAGTTGCGAGATGGTTGAAAACTACTTTTTAATTCCTAGAACACCATCATCATTACCCCTGTGTAACTGTTGTTGCAAAAGATCCTTAATGAAAATTCGAAGCAAAAATTCAACAACGAGAAATGATATTGATACCGGAAACTATATGTATACATATATAAAAATACGACCCGACATACTTCGTGTATATTAGACCAGGACGTTAATATAGTGATTCTCAGAGCAGAAAACATAGATTACTATTTTATTTGTAACGACGATGCCTAGGAAAATGTTTCAACACCTACTATCTATCAAGAGTCAGTTTTTACAACCCTTTTAATATCTTTCATAATGGCAAAATATTTTAATTGCCCCTTTTGTAGCGCATATTAAAAAATCGTCATTTTCTATCGATATTTAAGTCAAAATTAAATTCCCTTCCCATCGGCCTTATTAATGTACAATCATTACGACATGAAGAGCTTGGTTTATAATTTAATAGTCCTAAAAATCTTTAAAAGAACCGCTCATTCTTCTGCATTCCCTCTCAAAGGAGGCCATTAAATTTTCCTTCCCCTACAGAATAAAATAAACTTTGAAACGCCGTTAATACTTCAATGACTCAATCGCTCAGTTTGGTATGACGTAATTCAGCAAGAAAAAAGATGAAAATTCGTAATAGCGACTTCATAAGTGTCTGAAACGACGACCCAGCGTGTTAACACGATAAGCCACTTTTGCAGACAGGGCACTTACCTTCGAAGTGGTTACCAGACTGTTTTACTATCATCCCATTGACTGCGAATTCGGAAATTCGAATGACTCCTTCTGACTACATTTACTCAAATGAACGAAACCACACCATAACTTTCTCCTTTTGCGGGTAAAAAGAATGGCTTTGGCTGCACGCAGTTCGAGAGCCCGTTTGAAAGGCGGTTCGAACTCTTCACTTTGACTCGCCGAGGAATTGAAGCTGAAATTTACGGCCCTTTAAGCATCCGTCGGAGTGCGAGTTTTAGAACCCCATTCCCGGTTCGCAAAGCGCCTTGACGTGCTAAGCCTTCCTCCTCTCTCCATATCCCCATTTCAAACGGCGTCCATCACGCTAAACCTACGCCCGCACCAGCCAGCGTGCGTGTGCTTGTGTTTGTATGTGTGCGTGTATGTGTGTGCTTGTGTTTTTATGTGTGCGTGTGTGTGTGAGCGCGTGAATGGAATACACACGAGCGATCGGGCCGGCGTCGCACCAGCCACCGCGACCACCATCGTCGCTTCGACAATCGTCAATGATCCGGATAATAACGTCTTTTATGCCGCGAGGAAAGACAGCCGACCATCCAACTCTCCGCGCTCCGTGCATCTCAATACGGAAGACGACGTTCGTAAGGGAGCGTGGGTATATGCGCGTTCGCCGGGACGACGTCCAACCTCTCCCGCCAAACCCGGCGGTAATTTACGGCGTCGCGGCAACTGCGACGGCAGACCCCCGCGAGCGGACGGGTACCTTCGCGAAGGCAATAACTGCTCGCCTCTCCGCTGTCCCGTCTCTCGTCGGAGGGTAAGGAAGCGAAAGAAAAGAGCCCACCACCACCTTCCTCCCCGTCCGACCCCCTTGCCTCTCCACACGAGAGGCCGAGGGTTCAGCTTCGATCCCTGTCGCCCTATCTCTTTTTTTTTCTCCTCCTTCCAGAGATGTTGTTTGAGCGCAAGATGAGGTGACGTCGAAAGGATGATTTAGGAATCCTCAGAATCAGCGAGGAGACAAAGGGAGTGCGATACGTGGCCAAGGAGAGTTCGGAAGGGACGAGGTGGGAGGGGTTTCACACGCGCGGATTCGCACGCAACCGACCGGAGAGGAGAGTGTGGGTGCCCTAGAGTCCTCTGACGAACATGGGGATGGGGTGCTACCTCGGGCGGCTAAATTGTACGGGGTGAGGTGGAGGAAAGGGTGGAAGTGAAGGAGGGTGGTAAGCTGAGGACACTGAGCACGAAAAGAAACCCAGCGGTGCAAACTTAATCATCTTCACGACACCTCTTGCCTCGCCTCTCTCTAAATTCCTTCACCCTTCCCTTAGCACAGCTTGCACAATTTGTATTGTGAACACCTGCCCATTATTTCCAGCCTTCACGCCTTTTATGCCCTCCCATGAGTTATTGAACGGTATATATCTTCATCTGGAAGTGGATAGGAATAAATGTGAAGCAGATAGGTAAATAATCGTGAAATACGGAAAATTTTCATGCAATTATATTTGCACCTGGTATAGGATAAGAGGAAAACAGCGCGTGTGTTTTGGTGTATAAAGTGATGAATTTTGTCATAGGCAAAATCTTACTCACAAATTGTTCGAATTTTCTATGAAAAAGTTAATATTTTTAGAAGTTTTATTCTTAAAACACCCTATGCTGAAAGTAATTCAGTTAAATTCCTTATTTTATTAAAAAACGCCATCTAAAATACTTGTCCATTTCATCTACTGCAGCCAGTAATGTACGGCCACATTTTAATCGTATATTAAGGAAAAATAAAGGAATGCAAAAGAATGTAAGGAAATGGTAAACCCTAGTTTCATTATCCATGGATCGATATGTTTGCCGTTGGTTGGAGTCTAACTGCAAATGAATGAGCCCATAAACTTGTAGTACTGCCTTCCTTTATATCTGTGGTTACTTCTTGGGTCTTACGGTGCAAGGTGAAACGGCTATAAATAGAGGTTGGACCTGTCGCTGACACTTGTGTAGCAAGCCTCTATGCTATTTTATCAGCTTTCACAGTTAGAACAATAGATGAGTATTTCTATGCAAGTCAAAGTGAAAGCGTAATCTCTAAGTTTGTTTCATAGGAATTGTATTTTTCAAAAAATGACTGTATCATTCTTAATATGAAGGATAATTTTCGGTAAGTATATAGTAATTTTGAAAATTCTTTACCAGTGAATGCTATCTTTAAATTCATAAATGGTTTTCATATAGACACTGACAATATTTTTAAAGCGAGGCGCTAAAAAACGAAGTATTTCCATACAAAACCATACGGCGTGTTTTTCGAATTAGCATTTGTTTCAAGGGACAAGAGTGACATAGAATTGACTTCCAACGCCGAGGACTCGAGTACAATCCGGTGTTTGCGGATTTTCCGCAGGAAATACGATCTCTAATTTTGTGCCGCACGGAGGGCACTTCAAGTGTCAAGCTCAGTACTCGTATCGGATTGACGTTAATCTGTGCACCCCTTGGCACATATCGTAGTTGGGACGACGTTGGGTTTCTCATCACCATTCTCTCTCTAAAATTCTCTTCACTTCCCCAAATAATGATGTGGATAATATCATAAGGCTAATGATATTTGAACTTTCCTTAATATAAAATGAAGAGTTAGCATACATTATCCTTCAAAGTGAGAATTATAAGAGTGATACAGGTGAGCCTGATTAGTTATCCTTATAAATGCATGTAGACTGAAAAAATCGTTCATTTTTGTAAGCATAAAGGATGAAGAATATCTAGCGAAGTGAAGAAGGACATGGGGTAGTGTAAAAGTGTCTTGCGGAAAAGCCATTAACTTTGAATTGATGAAGCCATAATGAACGCGAACTGCCTTTGGTAGGCAAAGGTATAAAGACTTTGATCCTCATTATGCTAAATTATAAATTTCAATACTGTTCTCGAACGTTAGGACACAAGTATTGCATCCTACAGACGACATTTCTCCTTGGTAATGTGACTAAAAATTAAAAAAGAAAATTTTGATCGTCAGAAAAACCCAAAAATTAAAAAATACATCATAACCGCAAGCAGGCTGCCACATGGGCATGTTTTCTGAAATGTAAGGTCTATTAGAATATACTTTATTTGGTTATCAATGTTCCTCAATTTCTCCATGTGGTTCCACGCGCCAAAAATACGCTAAAATTATTCCCTCTGAGTCAAATTTACACTCGAATGATTTCTATCTACCTAATAGCTTGAATCGTGTGAGTAATCTTCGGGCTTCCATTCGCTCGCAAACACAAACTATCCATTAATAACTTGACGATTTCTGTAAGTTCGTGACGTTTATTCACGAAAAGGGCACCTTTTCTTTGGATCATTTTTATTCCGAAGTGAAATCCTTCGGAGAGTGATCCCAAACACCCGATGCGTATTCAAAGAGAGATCTAACGAAAGTGAAATAGCAACTCTCATTAACTTCTCCACCCTAATAATTTCCGAGTACTTGTTAAAGCACCCTGCTCCGTTAATTCAGCATAGTGCCTACCCATAATGCCTACTCATAGTGCCTACTCATTCTAAGTCTAATGATATTATGGTTCCCAGCTATTTTATTGTGTTTGCTATTCTTGTGCCTAATCCATGGGTATAATTGGGAATGGCTTATGGACTGCGTGGTATCAGGAACCGATTCTTGGCAAAACATTCCCCATGTGCTTTGAAGTTCATAAAGCTTTTCCATTTCCGAAACTCGGAACTCAAAATATTTCTTAGTGATATCAAACATTCATCCTAGCTGAGAGTTTAGGCCGCAGTGTTGGTACTCCTGCCTGCATCCCCTTCCACATCCCATCCGCTCACTCCCACAAATCCCTCTCGACCGTTCTCGCTCGTCTCTTTCCTCCGTCACGGAAACTAACCATTCCAACACATACAACTTCCCCGCTAACTAACTCCTCCAAGGGAACGCCCTCCCCCCCCTTCCATGCCCTTCGTCCGCCCCTCTCCCATCTTCCCTCCCATTCCTCTCCTACTCAATATCACCCCCCCCCCCCCACATCCCCGTGTTCCATTCACACAACAATCACTTCCATTCGCTCCCCTCCATGCCGCCTCAGCTTCCCAGCTCCACTGCTGCTTCTCGCTCCCCCCCCCCACCGGTCCACCCAACGCCTCCTCTCCGTTAAACACCCATCACCACCCCAAGAACCTCCTCAACGTCTCCTACGGCTCCACAACCATTCTCTAATAGGCGGACACTCAGAAAACCGTCTTCGGATTTCTCTCGTGAGTTTTTTTCCCCCATTCCTCTGTATCATTTTCCGAAAGAAAAGCTTAAGGAGGGGTACTAAAACGCTTTGTTTACCAGGTTCGGGGAATCGGGATTATGCACACGGGGGGCATATCACGAACATTATTAGAAATATAAGAAAAGTCGCCAATTCCGTGAGCAAAAATCTTTATGGACGAACAGTAAGCAACCCATTGTAATGTCGGTTTGTCAGCCAAAGGAAACAAGAAGAGTGCATGAATGACTTAAAACTAAATAAAATTAAACAAAATAAACTTAACTGAAACTAAAAGAAAAAGACTAAAACAAAACATGAACTAGATATACAAATTTTAAAAGTGAAAATTTTGGAGTTTAATGACGAAACAGAAAATATATTTCTGGGGTAGCATTTTATTTGTATGAGTGATTAAAGCAAAACATTTAAGGAGAATTGACTGTAACATCAAATGATTTAAGAAATACGTTTTCCCTCGCACAATTCGTGCCCTTAGCAAAGGAGGGTGCATAGCGTATATCATTTCGAACTTTCCGAAAAGAAAATGGCCGTAAGTCCCAATAATAATAAAATATTATGCTAAGCATGGAATATCATATAGATATGGAATATGGCAATGATGATTCAAAATCAGACATGCAACATCAAAAATGCAATTGTTTTACCATTATTTACAATAAATACGTGTATGTAAAATAATTCAAAAATTGTTCCGCTCTTAATAATTAATCGACTTTATAACCTATGCCACACGGATACCTATAAATTTATAATTATACCTTTGGTAGGCTGCAGGATAAGATTTGACTCTAGACAGTTTTAAGATTGTATATTACTGTAACTTCATTTGATCCTTTAGCAAGTATTGGCATTCTGATTCACCGAGAAATTGTGACAAACTTGAAGAAAGTGTTTTTTCATAGGTACAGCAATCTCGGAGAGTACAACAAATCTTTCATTTTAACAAAACAGAATAGCTTCGGAGTAATATGGTCAGAGAGCTTTGGGCAATTTAATAAAATATACTAAAGCTAATTATTCTGAAACAAGGTTGTTATTTATTTGGATGTGATAAAAAATAATCTCGTTTCACAATGGCTTGGAATTAATTACCGTTACTCTCTAGTTTTGAACTTCCTAAATGTCCCTGAAAATGTCTATTCTTTCTCTGCCTATCCAACATTGACCTGCATTTTATCTTCCAAATTCTTCAGGATAAAATATTTTAATTAAAATGGAAATAGAAATATTTACATGCATTCGCAGAAGAATTTCATCACGTACAACACAAACTGCAATGTCGCTCCCAATTTTGCGTGGATCATATTTAAAAAATTGTGCCATTTAATCTTAATTTTACGTCGGCGTATATCCGGTTTGAAATATCCTCTAGATGGATAAACTTTCCGTTAAAAATTGGTGAATATTAAATATTTAAATATTCTGGTGAAATTATCTTTCAATTGTGATTTCACTGAATATTGTTACTTACTGTAGTAAATTTTGTGAATATCGATCTAGGCATTATATGTGCATAGACTTACACATACGTAAACCTAAACATATGCACATTCTCGATAATAAACAAGTTCTACTCGATGTCAAACGGACATCTATCCTTTATCTCTAAGAGTCTTTTGAGATGGAGAGACTCTTTAAAAGGTTTTATGTTTCCAGTTTTTCAAAATATTTTTGAGCCATGATTCTGAAAAGCTATGTTCATCATCCCTTCATTTAATATTACGTCGTCATGTATTTCAATACTGAATCAAAATGTTATTAATCTTTCTAAATATATAGACCTCAGCTTTATCTGTTCAAGACTAAAAATTTTATTATAAACATTGAATGCTTTCATTTTCATTCTAGTTTAAACCTTATACAATGCCTTTATGTAAATTTGTATGTAAATCTGTATGTAAAAGTCTGGCAAGCATAATTTTTCTATTACGTTCTTTTTGAAGGGTTTTAATCATGACTAGGGGGTAGTTTTCCCTTTTTATGTGCTTTCTTGTTCCTAGTCTCTCTTTCTCTTCAAATCTGTGACTTATGCGCACCTAAAGTTCAATTCTCTAGCTTGGCCAATCAAGTATTAATAAAATTCAGAACTTGAAATCCCATAATGGGAAACTTAGTGGTAGCAACGCCCTATACTCGACGACGAGACAGACCTTATCGCACTGAATATGCAACGCAGATTAGTTTGAATACATTTGGCAATTTACCAGCTAAATAAATTCACTTTACACACTTTATTGCTAGGCACTCGTAATCATTTCTTATACTCTCACTGTAAACATGTTTCATAATTAATTAAAATTGGAATAGATAATGATTGATAATGAAATTAGCCACACATTTAATAGAGTTCAAATAATTTCTTTCTCTTTTTACCTTTGAGAAATTGAGCACAGATGATTGAGGAATGCATTGGTTAGCAATGAAAATTATCATATTTTTTAAGCAAAGAATGTACTTTTTTCTTTGCGATAGTATTTCTTGTATGTAATTATAGGTAATAATTTTAGCATTTGATTCATGCATTACTTTTTCATGTTTCACTTTTATATTGTGATCACAGCCCTATTTATTTTCTGTAAGTATACATTATCATGTTTAACTCCGGAAAATTACATGCAGTTCAACAAACAAGAACTTTCCGAGGAAAAATGATTTGTGAAAGAAAGAAAAATCGTGATCAATATTCCGCTTATTTTCTTGAATATAACAATGGGAATGAAAACATACCGAAGAAGAGCAATTGAAGCAAAAGCTAATGAAGATATTCATATTTGACTTCAATTTATTCCCTTTGGTGTACATGTGTTAGCGTTTTCGGGATGAGTAAAAATATAATTTTAAGCTTGAGACTGATGCAGTGCAGTATATGTTATTGTATGTAATGGAACCTTGTTCATATTTTTCTGGTTTTTAAAATTAGTGTTTTTTTCGTGTGCGGCTTCGAAATTTCAAAAGAAAGGAGCACTGCAGCAATTCTTGACCGTTCTCCACGAGAGACTCTCATACTGCCTATCAACTGGTTCGTCCTTGTATTTTCGCCCGTTTTGCAATCAAGTGACCATCCGGTCCCTAGCCCCCGGCACCTCCCCTATGGGATGATCCCAGACGGCGATGCGATGTTACCTGGGAAGGAGTAAGAGGGGCCCGGCAGATGTCCCACCGACTTCCTGGAAAAGGTTCACCGTTCCCAGAGAGCTCTCCTCCGAGGACTCGGACAATGCGAATATCCGATTGCGAGCTTGTTTCCGAGTAAGATTGCTGATGGCCCACAATTGTATGGAAAAGACGGAATCACGGGACTCTCCGTGAACACCTGCATCCCTCGCCCAGTATCTCAAGAGCAACATTTTTCTCTTTTTCTTCTTCCTCCGAGGTGCGCGAATTCAGACCAGTGGTCGGGTAAATATTCACTTGCAGCAGATGTGAATCAGATTTACTTGGCCGAGTCCACAAATTTTCAAGACAGTGATAGCGGTGGTCGCGTCAGCTCATTCCTCAGAGGCGTCTCATCAGCGTTCTAATCGATCTTCTCAGGAATTGGTCTTTCATTCCTGACCAGTGTGGTCTATTTCGTAATTTTAAAACTTGTGGAAACATATAAAAAAATTCTTGATATTTTATAAAATAACCTAGACGAACTTTAAATTGTGGCAGAAGTATCTGTACTATTTTTTTTACTTTATTATATTGTCCTTGATTGAAAGTGCAGTAAAATATAAATTAAAATATATTTTTTCGGAATGTTGGTGTATTTTTACATTGTAATTTGCATTGCATTAATATTAATATAATTAACATTGAATGGTCATCTACGACTGCAACAGAGGCATCTTGAAGGTAATATTTACATGCATTATATTTTACCGCAAAATTCAGGTTGTTCTCCGTGATTGAGAAATAAATTTTCCCCCAAATTGTCGACTTAAATGCCTTCAGGATTACATATTCACCGTATATACACATGCCAACGGTAACAAAATAATAAAAAAACTTAAATTAATGGCGGTGAAAATCGATATGAACTTTCATGAAAAATATGTTACGTGATTGCGAATTTATCTGCGCATCATATTAGTTTATTTTGAAATTGTCAATCAATGTTCTAACAGTTGGTAGAAAATACCATAAAATCAATTTTATCCCTGTTAAAAACTGTGGTGATTCACACATCTCATTCATTTATCTTTTTACCATGGCTTTCTTTATTTATTATTTTAAATGAGCCGCAAGTTCGACTGCTATGAAATGTTCTTTTATGGTATTAAAAGCCAGTATCTAATAAATTACAATTTATTGGAGCAATGCAATTAATAGTTATAAGATATAATTTAAAAGTTTCCGGTAAATTTTTATGCCAGCGTTTCAGATATGAATAGACAATTCAGAACATTGAAATATTAATCCCTTTCGGTCAGTAGTTTAATTATCTTTATATTTTATTTGTACGAGGCGTATCGCATTTCGCTACACTGTGGCATATTCATTCTTTGTGCTACGTACCAAAAATTATGGAAAAGACCATAATTTTTTAATAATTAATTTCCACATTTACCACAATGTCACACCTGAGTGTAATCTTTTCTGGTAAACCATTTTTGATGCAGTCTATGATCCTGAGATAAAAAGCGGATCGCTTTAAGTTCAAACAATTATGAACTGAATGTAATTTAATATCACTATAAAGGAATTAGTATACGTTAGCTAAAGTGCAAGCGACCTCATGGTTTGTAAATCCAAGGAACAGTCAAATTGTGAATTCGATCCACCGTGCATGATTAATGGAAAAAAGCTTTGGTGAATAGAATAGTCCATGAATTGTATAAATTGGATAACTTTTTGGAATTTGTCAATATGTAAAATGGCATGTGTGCAAACATTCACCATTTCAAATATGTATTGGATACAAATCCTTACTATAAGAAATATTTCTCGATCTTATGCAGTTTTACACTGTTTATGTCAAAAAATTAAAGCTAAAAAATAAAAAAAGAGAAATTTTTCCTAATCATAGTTTTCAAAGATTTATCAAGTTTTAATAAGAGAATAAAATAATGAAGTCGTGACTTCACCCTCGTGTCGTATGCTGGATCGTAAAGAAATGGAATATTAGTTTTCCTTCTAGCGGTCCCCCGGTCTAAATAATGTGATCCCGATATAATGCATTCTAAAATATGCACGAGGAAAAAATGCATTCATGTTTAGCTTAATTATCGGCCAATTATTATTCTCGTGTTATAATTAACTGACTGTATACAATTAAGCATCAATATTGATTGTTTATGAATGGCGCTGCGTGGTGCTTTTATAACTCCCATAATGGCCATGGTGACCTGATGAACGTGAAAGACAATTTCTTTTACTTTTAGGTACGAGTCAAAACGGTTACGTGACCATCTGACTACCCTATTATGAATATGCAACACTTCGTTTCAATTTAAATTTCAGATATTCATTTCTTAATTTTTCTAGAACGATGATGTATTCCAGTCGTAAATATATATTTTTTAAAATTGGTGTTTTTGCCAACCAACCACCTCGAAGGTTAGTTTGACAGGTGAGGGCTAAAGCTCAATAGCGTGTGAAATTCACACGACAGGGTAGAAGGGCCAGTGTCCCTTTTCTTGTGCCACCTGTGGTTTCCAAGGAAGATCTAGTCACCGAAACATCTTAGAGCATGCGTGTACCTTATGGTTCCCAGAGGCTTGCCCTAGAATTGAAACAGGAACTCCGCTTATTAGCCCAGTGCTCTACTGAACTATCGTGTCAGTATTATCACATCGTTAGACTTAGTTTTATTTTTCAGGGGTATATTTTTACAAGAGTACGGTAATTTTCAAATGGCCGCACCCCTGAGATTTACATTTACAACAAACAAAGAGGAAACTGGCATATTTTCGTAACATGGTATAGTAACCAGGTATTTCACTCACGGTGCCCGCGATGCAAAAGTTCTTTCTTTGAACAAATGAAATTTGCTTCTCGAAGACAACTTCCACCAAGATTCCTTCACCCTCCCTCCGCTTTGCGACCAGTCTCCACCCCCGCACAATCCCATTCGCCCCCACCTCCTCCGTGGACTCCCGGCTCCACCCAGCAATCCCATCCCCCCTTCCACTCTCCTCCCCTCACTCGTGTTTCATTCCCCTCCTCCCACCATCCCTTCGCCCAACTCCTACCCTCTCCCACCCAACCACTTCATGCGCCATCACCCAAGGTCATTCCTTGTATTTTTTTGTTCCACACTCGTGCTGTTGCAAGAAAAATTATTTCCCCATATTTTTCTTGCATCCTCATTGTTGCTTCCCACTCCTTTATGCCGGACTTCTATAAGACTTTTCAACTTAACCACTTCAACTTGCACCCCCGGGTGGCAGGTCATGATGGAATGTCAGTGAGTGGCACCGTTGACATTGATCAACGGTCGCGTGTACGGTAAAGATATAAAAAGATGTTCTAACGAGTAATTTCCCATTAGATCGCAGAAACATTTCTTGGCTAGCCTGATAGATTTTTGTCATTGGGCGTAGATTTTAACTGTGCTGAGACTTCGTCTTAGAGGTAAGAAAATGAGCGAATAATTAAAATTAGTAATTGGGAATGAAAAACAATGAGGCATTACGTTAAGTACGGGATGAAATTGATGGGAGAAATAATCACCCTTAGATCGCACAGAAGGCTAATAAAAAGGCTTATCAAATATTCAGCTCACGTTAAGACATGCAGTTCGCGTAATACTTGCCAGAGAACGACCAAGTTTATCTCTACACATTGGACTATCCAAGATGAAAATCCTAGTGGCCTAATTGCGGAGGAAAATTTAACCAAACACTTTATTTATTAAAACTAAACATTTATTTTCAACAAAAACATGCACCTACTCAATATTTGATATGGATCCTCCACTATAAATGGCACCAATGTTTCCGAACGCTAATTTTATGTTATTTTAAACATATTCGAAATGAAGTACCCATCTATATAGTTTCATCGGTAGTACGCATCATAGGAAAATAACGGCAATCGCTCATATCTTATGTCCTCATCCTTCCCCAGCAATAATGTTGTATCATATCCAAGCGTTAACAATGCATGGCCTCTCCTTTGCCGCCAGCGGAGAACCGGCCACCCCGCCCTTCCCGGACGCTGCCGCCACGCCCCGCCCCGCTTCCTCCTCCCTTCCTTCCCCGCTCTCCCCTCCCACTCATCCCTTCCCCCACTCCCTCCCGCCTTGCTCACTCTCGCATGTAAGTTCATACGTGTCCACATGCTCTTCTCCCTCCGCCCCTACCCTCAACTCTCCCCGGGCACTGGTACTCCTTTCCACTTTCACTGCACCACGGCTGTGACTTACAGCGATGCCGACCTTCCGTCCACATGGAAGTGTCGATGTCTCGGGATGCTGGACGCAAAAGGGGTACTGCTGCGTTTTGACGAGTCACGTGGGTCCCAAGAGCAGCCCTGTCTTCTTCTCCCTCGGTCAAAGTGAAGAAGGGAACATTTGATTCCGGAGACGCTGTTGGCCTTGCTTGAGTCGTCCGATCGCGGCTAGGGGCACCCTCCTATGCCGGTTCATATTGATGCGCATTGTAATCGCTCTAATCCGACATTTTAATGCCAAAACTTTTAACAAATGAATCTCTCATAGTTACAATGTAGGTGTCCAACTACCCAAATCGATCTGTGTAAAAGTTAGTTATGAGATTTCGTGTATGAAATATATAGCGGTTGGGTAGGTAGCCACCATATGTTATGAGAATTTGCCAGTTAAATGTTTAATTATAATTTGACGTGACAAATTCAAGTAATTGGTTCGCCATCTGTCCATGTATGAACAAGCGAATACTATCATACATATTAAAGATTTGTAGATGGAAATAATACGCGAAAAATGTTATGACCAATATAACTCAAATGCTTTCGGGAAGGCAAATTCTTATTCCTTCATCCGCATTTTCTCATTCGCAATCAGCATCTTCAATGGTATCATTTAATATCACTCTCATTCTGTTCTATCTCTCCTTCGGAACCTTCCTGGTCTTCACTATTTTCTATTGAAACAAATAGTGACGAAATAATCTGCATTAAAACTATATAATTGTTCCCTAGATGTTATTTAATCTGCCGATTACCCTTGAACCTGCTAATTGACTTGGTTTGCCATTTAATTTCACAATTTTTATCACCATTTTAATATATTTTGCGATTTTTTCGCATGGATTTTCTGCTTCGATAGACGTTGGTGAGGAATGCTCTCAGGTTACATAAGGCACTTCTACCATTAAAATTGTTGTGTATTTTAATAGTCATTCCTACCTTATATATCTGCGATCATGGCCATCCTTTGATCACTAAAATTTCCTGCTTATCATTGTAGGCAACCAACGCAAAGATTTTCTTGTAGCGGATCTCTGGTATCTGCCAATCATTTCATTATTTCGCGGGGATCGGGATATTGCGGTGGCTAACGTACTGGCTTCCCACCGATAGGGCCCGGGTTCATATCCTGGAAATATTTTTCAGTGGTACACCGACCCCTACTTGAGGTTCTTTGTGGAGAGAACGTTGAGTGAGTACGTCGTCCGTCGGAGGGGATGTTTAACTACGGACCTTTCGATAAGAGTAGGCTAATGCCAACGCCGGGTTTCTCTCCACCCTTCTTTTCCCTTCCATCCCTAATGGCACAAATGACCTTAGCTGTCGGTCGCCTCCCATAAAAACTACTACTACTCCCACAGTATTTCGCTTTGCGATTGCGTCTTTCATTAACTGCTTCTAGGCCTTGATTCATCCTTGGTATCCCTGCGTAATTCGTCAGAAATGGTCTTCAAAGTTCTTCCCTGAGGATTTTACTAATTACATTAACCTTATGTGTCATCCATTCATTTCTCTCTTCACCCATGTTTAGAAGTATTTCTTTACTCTTTAATTATCTTTTCGCTTCATTTTCATTATACTTCCGTACTTCTATTCATATATTTCTAAAATGACTTTTCTTTAGCCACCATGCACAAAATAAGTATGTAAAAACGTATTCAACATTTTTAACAATTTAAGGGGGGCATTAAGCAGCAACAAGTATGGTAGTTCTATAAATGTACGTCCTTCTGTTCTTTTTCCATATCCAGTATCTACAGAGTTGCATCACACGAGTTTTTCGCTTGGCATCGATACTTAGAGATGAATTTGCTGTGAGAATAAGATTATTTTTGGTCCTGTGACACATCTATGTGGCATAAAAATTGTAAATTATAATTTTATTTTTATAAAAATGTTTGCTAAAAAACCATAACACTGGAATTTGTGTAATACGTATAAATAGGCTATTCAAGTGTTTTCATTAGGCTCCATATTACTTGTTTCCAGTATTGATTATCGTAGGCCTAAGATCTCTTGTTAATTGAAAATAACAGAAGAAAGATAAAAAAATTGAGTCAATTTCGTTGAATCGTAGTTCAGAATTGTTTCACAAAATTTAATTTTGCCAATTTAATTGATACAGACCGAGGTTTATTGCACTTTTGGGTCCATTTTGTTTTTTGGTCTTCCATCTCCACTTCTCAGTCAGAGCGTTTATTTTTCTATTATTCCATGTGGAAATAGCGACAAATTCTGCACAATAGGGAACCGGAGACATCGCGTATCTACTAGCTTGGTGCCTTTAAAAGAATTGTGACTCGTCATGTAATTGGGATTTAACCGTAATTCGGATATAGTTTCTGGATTTAGAAAATTTGTAATTGTAATGCTTTTTCCCTACTGTGATAAATTTAAACTGATCAACAAGATCAGTTTATGATCAGCTATTCCTGTAGCGCATGATTTTTAAAATATATTTCTTGTTGCCAACCATAAAATTGTACTCATTGAACGAATTCTATCAATGATTTAAGAATCGAAAGTGACAGTCAGCATAATTGGAATAGCAAATAAGACTCCCCACTAACAAAAAACTAATAAAGAGAAATAATTTCCATACGTACTGGCACGCATATGAGGAAGCGGTTTATGAGAAAACGTGCTCAGAAATTAAAACTGTGGAGTAAACTTTTCTATTGATTTGAGATCATGACGATAGGAGGGGAAAAGAAAAAGAAATTTGAATTAGAACTGAATACGTCACTTCGGGAGAATGGTGATAATACGTACAATAGGAGATACAGGTTAAAAAATAAAGAATAAAGAACAAACTTAATTGCACCACAATCCCTGAACGCCACTACGTTTTTCGGCTCCCATTCCCCTATCAAAAAACCGTCCAAACTCCTGCCCTTGCAATCCCCCCGAAACGACGCCTCACTCTGACTCTTCCCCCCTCTCTTCCATCCCCCCATTAAGACACAACCCCCTCCCCCAATACGACCATCACTTCCCCTCTACCGCCACCTCTCTCCTTCCCTCCCAGACGTCACGGCGACCGCGACGCTCAAAACCATACAGGAGGACCTCCCCCGCTTCCCCGACGTTACTCCGCCACCCCCTCACCCACGTCCATCCCCATGGCCATTCGATCGGAACAGCAGCATCCCCATCCCTCGCCAGGCTGCTTCCGACCGACAGCCAGACACGTGCTCAGTGGGTTAGCAGAGCGCAGGCGCCCCGATACCTATTTGGCGGCAAGGTTTGACAGTCGAAAATATCACTGAGGTTTCTGGTCGCAGAAGGTTCAATACTCCTCAGGTTTTTATCCTTTTCTTCTCCAAGGGAGACTTGATGTTTTTGATGGCGAAAGGAATCCTCTGACCTTAACCACCATGGCCTTCTTTCCTGCGGATATTAACCCAAGGAATCAGCTGTCGAAGGTGACTTAAGTCGGGGGATGACTCCGTGAGCTGAAGAGACTCACCGACCCCAGGGGAAATTTTCGTCCGCCGCTCAAGGCCAGCTTTCGATTTCGGCGATAGCGCTCCTTACATGCCCCGAGCCCAATTGTACACACACGCCGATGCGTATGCGGTCTGCTCTTATTTGAAATTGCGCCATCAGTTTCCTCGTCACTCTTTTTCCGTCTTACGCCGTTTGCGGATCTTTTACGGTTACGCGCTATCGTTAAACAGAGCCGTTAAACATCTCGTTCGGCATGCCATTCCGACTCAGCGTCGACACACCTCGCGGCTAATTGAGCAGGGTCCAGCGGGATATTTCAGCGTATCAGTGAGACTTATCTATTCCGAATGCCGAACTGCCGACTGCGGCATTTCGTTTAAATGCTGGGCGCGTACGCCCTGCCCTTCTCGTTCACCCAGAACGGAGATTAATCTCGGACAACTGATTTATACGCGTACCGAGGGCTCATTTTTCACCCCCTTTCCTCATTACACCCAAGAGTCGGTGATAGCTCCTCATCCGGCCTCACCCAAGGCAAGCATTTCATTCCTTCAAAAGTCCCACGGGTCGCGCCGTTAGCCGTCTCGAAGTAGGGGCGTACTCTGCCCACGGAAACTTGGACATCCAGCAGAGTTCCTTAGAATCAGCGACTTCATAATTGTAACACATGTTTCTTTCGTTGCATTTAATTTTTACTCGATAAAAATTTAATCGACGTTGGAAGCAATCGGTCAAGCATGATAAATTTAACTCTACATCTTGCCCTAAAAGCCACCACTAGGATGTGTGGCTGGGAGCGTTAGGTCATCAGAACTATTAAATGTTATTTCAAGTTCGATACATTTTTTTCGAAAGTCAGTATCATTGTACCTACTAATTTTTTTTGTTGCTGTCAAAATTGTGCGAGCAAAACAAATTTTCTCCTATTGGTCCCTTTAGCAATAAATTTGCCTTATTTCTCCGGTTGGTCATACGAAATGGAGAGCTGATATTTTGATATTAATTTAATTATAGTAACACTATTAAATTGAGTCAGTAATTATAAGTGGTTGAGTGAAAATGCCAAAACTTTTCGCACCCGCTGATCATATCCAAAGCCTAACTGGTTATTTCACTTGCGAAGAGATACATTAAATACAAATACATAAAAACCATTAGAGACTTTGAGCTTTTAATTTGCCTAAGGCAAAACCAATTACTTACCTCTCCCTTAGTCAGATCCAAAAACGTGATGGATTGCCGTAATGGTTGCGCGAATGTATTATTGTTCCGTTTTTCATTTTACCTGCACACGTCCCTGGCACTATGTAACTATAATTATTGTAACTTCAATCAATAGTTATGTAACTATAGTAATTACTTTCAAAACTATTCGAGCCCTTTCCTAATAGAGTAAGAATACTTTTAAGAAAATATGTAAACGATTTCTTTAATACGAGTAATTGATTGATGTGTTTTGTACAATTGTATGTAACAGCTTAAATTTTTATTCTTTTTTCATGTTGATTGGGAAACTGATGTTAATGAGATGGGAATTTTATTTTTTTTTGTGTTAAAGGTTTGTGATTGGAAGTTTTTTTTAAGTGTATTTTTTTACTGACTGATTTTATTTATTATCTTTTGTGATACTAATGCATGTCATGATATGTAATTTTATTTTTTCCAAGGCAAGTTTGATTGTAATACTTGGGAATTCGGGACACCTGACATTGTCTATCTGCAAATTTATGTTTTAATAATAATAATAATTATTATTATCTACTTTCCGCACTGGGCGGAGGGTCAAGCTTCGATTCCCGGACACGCCTCTGGGAACCCCCAGCTTCACGCGACCAGTGTGGTTTTTCGAGTACTATAAATTCCTGTGAAATCGAAACCATTGGAGGTCAGAGGGAAAACTCTTCGCACACCTTTGGGCTTAGCATTAGTTGAATTCTACCATCATCTATCAAACTAACCATCGGGTTAATAACTGTGTTTATGATCTTATTTATGAATATATTTATCATATAAATATAATTTAATATTACTTTATATATACATATGTATTACTATATATATATATATATATATATATATATATATATATATATATATATATATATATATATATATGCATTCGTGACTGTTTACTGTCGGAAATAAAATATAACCAGTTCGATTATATTTTATTTCCCTCAGATTGCGATCGGGTTTCTCACCTCGCTCTTAGGTCTCTCAAAGAAGACCTAACCTGACTTTCGTCGATCGTTCCTCTTGGTGCATGCATTCACCATCTGCCCTGCATCCTCCTCAACTCAGTCGCTCTCTGTAGTTGCATCCTTCATGGTCTCCCCCCCGTCCATCTCCCTCACACCCAATCCCGGCCACTACTCCGCCCCTTCTCCATGCCGGGCTCTCACCTCTACTCCGGCCGCATTTGCCCCCTTCTATCCCCGCTCCCCTTTCAGACCATTGCCGGCCAAAAAAAATTCCTTGCCTTGCCAGTCCGGGCCATCCCACCGGGCCACGTGGCCGGCAGAAAAAAAGACGCGGAAGGTCCTTGGCGGGTCGGCCGCCGGGACGGACTCGCCCAGATATCGTCCATGCCTCGTGTGTTATGCTCGTGTGTGTGTTCGGATACACACGTTTGTGCTGTCCCTCTCAGGGTGAGGGCGATTCGAGGGAGAGGGTGGGTGAGTGAGTGTGTGTTTGTGGGAGGGAGTTTGTTGGGAGTGGCCGCAGCCGAAGGCTTGGAGACCGGGAGGAAATGGATGGACGTCAAGAGGAAGAGTCCTTCGGTGCGTCGGATGGAGGAAACTGGCGAGAGGAGAAATTCGAGCAACAGGCGGGAAGGAGTGAATCGCGGAGAGGGGTGTGGAGAGTAAGGAGGAGGGTGGTTGTGTGGTGGTGGTGGAGGGGGTCAATTCTCGGAGGACTTGCTATGTGTGTGCGAGTGAATGTTTGTTGGTGGGGTGAGATCTGAACGTCTGGGAGGGTGGGAAAAGGGAAAATGGAGGAGGTGGAGGAATGAAGGAGGGCGGGGAATTGATGGGAGGGGTGGAGGAGGAGGAGGAGGAGCGCGCAGAAACCCGCTCGCCCCTTAATGGCCAGAGAACAACCTCTTGGACCGAGTTCAAGTGAATCGAGTTGACGACGGCGCAGCCTTTTGGGAACGAAAGTAAGCGCAATTATTGTTACTATTATTATTTTCGCAGCGAGCCGCTCATGCTCATTTTTTTTCGAGCGCGCTGACGGAGGACGGAGAGAGATGAATCATACTCTCATTGAGCGTCTTCTTCTTCCGCGGGGTCCATTTCTCATTTCTGATTATCCCCCTTCACCGCCTACTTCACTCACCATTCCCTAACCGACCAACCCTGCCCATCTCCGTTTAGCCCCTCGGTTATTTCTGGCTCAGACAAAGGTCACCGTTGATGCGTCTCTTCTTCCCGGAATTCGAAATTGGCGCGGTGACGTCGATGCGTCGCAAATCCCACGATATTCCCCCGCCACGTGTGCGGGATTATCGCGTTGTTGCCCTCCGCTTCGAGTGTACGCTGGAAGCTGCTTGGCCCCAGTTCCCTCCCTTGATCTCTTCACTCTTCTCGCCTGTGAGGAGTGAACGACCAGAAAGCTAAACGATTAGCATCTTCTCTGCAAGAGTGCGCTCTGCAACCGTGCTTGACGTGTTCCACTACCAGTTCCGAAGATTATGGACATTTTGAATTTTCAATGATGTGAAGATGATTAATTACTGATATATCTGAGGAAGCACTAGTTCTTAATATTCATTTATTCATTAAAAAGCGATTTTCATTTGATATTCTACCGAACAGAAAAGATTATAACGGAGATAATTTTTATTGGGAGAAACTTCAGTGAGAGAGGATGCCACAAATACACAAGGGAATTGATTTTGTTGCATACTTCATGATAATCTGTAAGCACGAATCTACTTCTCTTTTTTATTTAATAAACATTTTGTTTTTATTCTGTCAGACAACAATATCGATGATTGTCCTTCACTGTTTAGCACTTTTTCGCAAGAAATTAATATTCGTCTAAGAAATTAATTAAATTAATATTCGTCTTATTTCCATGGCTCCTTCGTGGTGTTTATTTTTCATTTTAAATGCATGATGAATGCCAGCTACGAACCGCCATTATCCTTATAATACCTTTTCGTACATTGTTCATGGTGGCTACATTCTTAGTAGACACGTTTTGACAGAGCGCGTAAATGTCTTTCTATATGAATTATACTTTTTAAGATGCATTCATTATCTTTAGTGCTAATTTTTTTATTAATATTTTGTGTGCAGCTTGAAAACCGAATCAAAAGGTTATTTCAATGTATGTTAAGTTTAGGTTCGGTTTCATTCATTCGTCCTGCTAGGAAGAATGGGAATTTTCAAATTGTGTCATAATAGTGTTAACTGTTTAGAAAAAAATTAATAAATTTGTCAAAGCTTGAAAGACATTAGCGGAATATTTATTAAAATAAACTTATATACTATGTTTCAGGATGGAATTCCGTACTTGATTTATTTTCGAATATTTTTTCTGCTCTCAGTTCTTTTTTTTTATGTATATTATCAATGATATTTTTATGTATTTATCTCCTGCAGGTTACCTTCCCTTCCATTCATCTCATTCAGCAGAACATTCTCTTTTTCAGCTGTGTCAGCCCGAAATATTTCTTTTCCTTATAAAAATGCAATATTATTCAATAAAAGAAGCAAGCTGAACTCAATGTCGAGTTCAAAGGTAGGAAAATTGAGACAGGTCTCACTGAGTACTTATTTATAGAGCTTAGTCAGTAAGGTCTCACTCCATGCATAAAACTCTAAAATGGCTTTAGGCCTGGAAACGCATTAGATTTTGAATTGAATTTTTAGATTTACCCCATTGATTAATTGCCTCAGCTATGAAACTTCACTGGTACTTTTCTGAAGCTACCACAGCGGCTATTTACTTCTCTGAAACTATGAAATTCTACCATTCCCTCGTGGTAATTTCCTTACTAATGTGGTAATTTCAGCAAGAATATTTGCATAAGAGGTACAAAAAAATGAGATTAAATAAATCTATATTTATTGACATGCATATAATTGTAAAAATCACCAAGGGTAAGAAACATGGTTGAATTGCATAATGTTTTCTGTTAACGGCATATATATATACATATATATATATATTACACATCAAATGGATCATAGATATGATCATAGAATACAGATAGAACATAGAATAGGATGATAGAATGGTTATTTATTTATTAAAAATTGGGAGGCTATCACACTGTTTCGTTTTCTCTAGAGTGGACTAATGGAAGAAGAGTAATCCCATATATATAGTAAGTATACTGTCCTGAGAAAAACATCTGGTACAGCGACTCATATAATCACATGATAATTTCAATAATATGTTACAGTTTGATCGTATTTATTAGGCTATATATTGCCATTTCAGTTAACAATTCCAATGAGAGCAGTTAACGGAATATGTTACATGAATCCATCCATATGGGTCATTAAATGAGCATTTTCCCTCTGAGGTAAGCATGCTTAAAAGTGATGTGTTACAATAGCGGTGGGATAATAAAAAGAAAGAAATCTTTGTTTACTGATGTTCTCGTATTTCAAAGAAATGAAGGAAAGACCGTAACGTAAGACTTCTCTTTCGAAGACGAATAGCTCCGTAAAGTCGAGATTTATTTCTTAGAGTGAATTTAAAGGAGTGCCCACTACCAGACTCTGCCCCGACCGCTTTTGCGTTCTCCGCCATAGACTAACTGAATATTGTATTTTTTTTTCCTTTAATCCCCAGTGCTGGCCTTGAATGACGACTATCCTCTCTCGTGTTGCGCTAGGGAAATATAAGGCCTCACGCACGGTCTCCCATCACATCCTCCTCATGCGCCAGACGACCCTTCTCCCCTCCTCTCTCTCCCTTGCCGTTCCCCGCTCCTCCTGAACCCTGGTGCAATTTTCAAATGGACCTTACGGGTCGAAAGGGGTGGAGGGAAGAGGGCTGGAAGGGCGAGCTTGTATTTCCTTCGAGGGATGTTCGAGGGGTAGGTCGGGAGAAGTTGGAATTATTTAACCGAAGGGGCTGGCGGGGGCAGTCGAGGTCCCTTGCCGCTGCAAATGGAATCGGCGGGCGAGTTATCAATTCCGCCCCGCGTCTTTCTTTATGACGGCTGCAACCTCCCCCCCCCCCGCTGTCAGTCGATGGAATAGATAGAACATTTTATCTGAGTTATTTCTAATGCATTTTGTGCGCAATGCACTAATTCGAGCCAAACGGAAAGGTAGGGGTCGGGATGGTGCGGGTACAGGTTTCCCACCGTGAGGGTCCGGGTTCAAATCCTACAACAAATATTTTTCAGTGGTATCCCGATCATTACTTGAGGTGCTTTTTGGAGAGCACTTCAAGTACGACGTCCGTCGGATTGGACGTTAAACTGCAGACCCCTTGGCGCCTTTTGACATGAGTAGGCTAATGCCGACGCCAGGTTTCTTTCCACCAGTCCTTTTTCGACCATCTCTAATGGCGCAAATTACCTTAGCTGTCGGTCGCCTTCCATTACAACTACAAAAATGATAGGAAAACCCTTGTACCTAAAACCCGGTTGTTGTCGGGGATTAATTTTGTCGAGGGAACCACTGTTATGTTTCATTATGGAGAATATCTTTTATGAGTATTATGTTGGCTGATCGCGCACGACTCCTTAACCGTAGTCGAGAGCTGCGATTGGACGTTCGGGAGAGTCTTTCCGTTTACCTCTTGATTTCTTGCGTATCAGCAACCGTTTTCAGACCATCACCAACGAAATAAGAGCTTCGTCACATCGCTTCATTTCTTTACTATTATCTATTTAAAATGAACGTGCGACGTAAGCACATAGATGAGGAATATTTTTAGTGCTATTCTGAGAACATTTGGCAGGGCCGCCTATGTCTACTATTTTAGGTTGCCACGAATGAGAAATAAATGAAATTTAGCAGTTTGTTCAAAACGTTGGGTCATAAGTTTTTCACTACTGTTCATTGACGCCTATGTAGTTTTAGAGCTGTTTTACCCATGGGTTGCTTTTTGTCTAAATGTTTTTCTCAGGGCAAAAGGAACTTCATTTTGAAGTAATGTACTATCAGATTTACTCCAACCCATAAGATATTCGCTGATTACCTAATGATAAAGAAAGTGATGAATATCCGCAATAGTTCTCACACTGTTTAAACCATTAAAGCGGTGAAAATGGTTTCATACAAATAATAGTTTACTTGATCTTAAAAATCTCTAAGAACATTGGTACTTATTTCAGTTCGTGACATAATATTAAAGTCATTTTCTTTCCCTTAGGATTGAAATGAATTATGAATTAACATACGATGCAAATCTAATTGCTGCAAACAATAAAATTAAACTTACTCTTACTTACTCAAGTGCAATAATTTATTTTTCTGCAAAATCATTAACTTTCAAATCATGATACAACTGTCAAATTGAAAAAAATATATATTTGATTGTTTGATCATGGGTATTAAGACAAAATAATCGATTAGAAATGCTAATTTCTTTCATAACCGCTGCTAAAGTGAATCTATTTTGAGACTTGTCTCCATTACAATCATATTTCCACACCTCTCTGAGCGCTCTCCTTCGATTATTGGCTATAGCATGATTTTCCAGTTGCATTCAATTCCCTACTTGTGTATTGCGTCGTAAGCTCTTCAAGTAGTTAAAAGGAACAGTCTACTGGATTTTGAAATGAGGATCCACTTATAAAACTTCCATAAGCTCATTTCATATTTCTCTACGGTTATATGAACCCCTCTTTTTCTCTCTATAACATATATTATTATTGCCTGAAATTTAATGCATCTGCTACGCCGACATTGGGATCATTGACCCTTTTCTGCATCCGTTTATTGCTTAGTATATTTTTATGCAGTGGTAGTTTGATGTTGAAGATTCATCATTCACCTTCTAAGAGTCAACACTAAACTGATCAAAGAGATCAACCAACCAACAGTTATAAAATTTGAAAGAGATCAAAGGTAAAGGAAAGCCATTGTACTAAGAAGTAAGGTGAAGACAAGATAAAGTACCCACTATCAAACTGTGCCATACAATCATGAAATATATTGAACAATCTTCTTTTTAGATTGGTAGGTATCTCTTCCAACTATGATCCGATTAGTGACCGATTAGTTCATTTTTATTATATTTGTAACTTGATTAACTGAGAGTTAACCCGAGGCAAATATTTTGTAATATTTCATAGTGTATTTTCTAGGCCATAAACATCGCCAACAGATATTCTTCATTACCTCGTCACACGTTCATGTTTATAAACATTTAGTATAAAATTCATTTTAAGTCACCGTAGGCTTTTGCGTTTACCCCTTTAATGCCTTAACTTAATCTTCCATTTATCCGTTCACTCATTCATCCAACATATATTTTTCACGTCATGAGGAATAGGGTATTGTACCGATTTTTTTCACAATTATTAATATCCTTTGTTACTTGATTCAACTTGTTTCTGTTTCTGCATATTTTCAGTTTTAGATCAAATAATGTTCTACCTGCCAATTCTATTGCGATGAAAATAAAATATCAAATTTACCTGCTAATTTTGAAAATAAGTGCACGTATCCATGTAACTTTTCTTTATTATGTTTTGATTTCAGACTTCCTATCGATTCATAGCAACATTAGTTGGTTTCGTTTTCAATCGCTAAGATGGATATAATTTATTCAACATTAACATATTCTCCTCAGGCTGTAGCAAAAAGAAATTTATCTTTCCGCTAACACTGTCGTCATACTCGTGGAGGATAGCACAACGCACATGTCTGTTGCCAGACTGGTCAATGGCCGAAAATAACTACCGTAGAGTATGTTCATTTTTCTGAAAACTTTGGAATCCAACATATTAACACGGATTCTATGTTATTTAGTTTGTCAGTTTATTTCGACGAGTGATGGCTTTAGAAAATGCATGTTTCCACAGGACGCTGTTCATGTCCATACAGAAAATTCTCTCGCGTGAATCCAGACGCACTGCACTTCAAGCTTTGCGTACCAGAATTTCCCCTCTCACCCCTTTCTTCACTTCGTTTTCTCAATCCTCATTCATCGTTATTCTCACCTCCGATAACTATATGACTTCCTTCCTTCGTCTCCCTCGCCTCTTTCTTTTCTTCCCATTCTCCCCATTTCATTTCTTGACTCTCGCCTGAGAAGGCGCATTCTTAGCCATTGGGTGATCGGCCTAAGGGCAAAAGGGATACGGTCCCGGGGGAAGACAGGAGGAGCGGGGATGTGAGGGGAAAAGGGAGGGCGGAAAGGGCGAGGCCGCTCTCCGGCCGCTGGTGCCCGTTAATCTCCCTTCCCGCCCTCCGGACCCGGTCCGGGGCTCGTCGGCGTGGGCGCCCGAGTCCCGGGGTCGAAGCCCCGTCAACGTCCCTTCCCCACACCCCCGCGTTTCCGCCCCTTCCTCCCCCTTCCTCCTCTTCCCCGGGCACCGCTCCGTCCACCACCCACGGCGGATGAGGAGAAGGGCGGAAGAAGGCACCACCGGTGGCGTCCTCCGACCACCCCCCCTCCCTCATCCCATCATCCCCTCACTTTTCGCACCCCCCCTCCCACCCAAGACAACCCTCACCATCGAGACTCTCACACACATCTCTCCCTTCAAGCCCAACAACCCCTTCCCTCTCCCATCGCCGCACAACCGCTCGTCCACCGCTTAAAAGAGGAGGTAGACGAAGAAGAAGAAGAAGCACGCACGGCCGCAAGGAGATAGGTCTCTCGCATTTTTCCCCCTCCTTTGGCAGCTTGTTATTTCTTTTTCCGTCCTAGGGGAAATGGGAGAAATAAAAAAAAAGGCAGCGGGAGGGAGTGAATGTTTCTCGCCGTCATTTGGTGCAAGCTTTTATTTTTTTCGATGCATCATTAGTGCGGAACGGCCATGTTTACGAGGAGAGCGCATTGTTGTGCCGCTTAAAGTCTATGCTGCAGTTTAACCCCTTTCGCGACCTCTTTGGGGGGATAATTGAGTCGGTTGGTCTTGGCGCTCCCTTGTGCGATCAGGGGTATCGTGTCTTAGTGCGTCCACTAACTTGCTCACTCTTAGAGTATTATATGCCGATTCAATTTCGTCGGGGTGCGGCTGGGGATGAAAAATTCCACGACTAAAATTCTTGGGTTGAGACTGACCGAGACGAATCATCTTAAAATTCTTTTTCCTCTCTGACGCATTGAGGAAACACGCGTAATATGGTTTTATTAGAAATAAAATTTTATATACTGGGTGAAGCAAATATTGAGTACTACACCGACTTCTATTTTATATTGCTGCTTTTGATGAATGAATTTCCAATTTCCACTTTATGAGGTGATACTGAAGTTGCTCTCCTTTTTATCAAGTTACTAAAGACCTTTTCTACGCATTCTGATTAACAGTAGATCCTGAAATGCATAGGATATGTACGTATGTTTACATCCAATTTGCAATACTTTAAATTGAAAAATTGCTTGTACACAAAGCATTTATATTCAAAGAACGACATTTAAATTTGTTTTGAATATTTACTTATCTCACATAACGAATAATTTCGTTCAGTGCTTTAGCCTGCAGTTGCTAATGTGTTCTAAAGTACCTAAAAGCTGTTTCTTCTTTTCTGGCAAATTTTTGCTGAAATAGATTATAGGCAACACGTAGCCCGGAATATTAAAAATGTATGCAAAAAACATTTTTCCCAAACTCAAGTCGGAAAAAATCCAAAACCGTAACTTACATCAAATTAAGAGAGTTAAACTCTCCCAAACACACAATTTAACTTTCTTTTTTCATCAAAGAAGACAACGGAATTGTGCTATTGTTAATTGGGATACGAATTCCCATGCAGTCTTCCGTTTCGCTTTCCCAATAGCTTCGAAATCCATTTCCGTGCACATCCTGTAATTTGCGTACAAAAGTAGAGGTCGTGAATCTTCCACTCGCCGGTGAAGGCCCGGCTATTTATCCACAACCCTCCCGACACACGTCAATTACTCCTGAGAACTAATATCGCACGCGCGGTCATCTTGGCGCGGAAATATTTTCTTTCTCCCGACATAACATACGCCGCACGGTCCGCGGCGTTTCAAACAATCACCATTGTGGAAGCGAAGCGGAAAAATTTTTAAAGGGGGGATGGGGTGGGATCGGCCCTACTCGTGGAAATGCACTCCAGTGGCACGCGATGCGGGAATAAGTCCCGGACATGGGAACGGCAGGAATCAATCTCAATCGACGGGAAAATTTTTCGTCCCACCCCCTTATTTCCCTCTCAACCACCCACCCGACTCTCCTCCCACGACCCCCGTCCCCCTCCGGGACCCCCTGTCGCAGGGCAACTATCGTTTCACGTCCCAACAATGGGCAGGAATTCCGCGAGAAAGTTTTGCGGCCTGTTGTGTGGCGGGTGGGGCGAGCGAGGCGGCGGCGGGGGGTGGGCGGGGAAAGGAGACGACGGTATAGTCTCCAGACCGTTTGATTGCATGCTGCGCTTCACGGGGTCCCACCCCGTTCCTCCTTCAATCTCCCATGTCTGCGCGCCCCAACGCACTGCCGCCGCTGCAAAACAAGCCAACCCCCACCCCCGCCAGCGACCGGGGGCCAAACCCACCCACTCACCGACCCGCCCACCCGCCGCCGTCGCGCCAATACCTCCCCGTGGCAGCAGCACCACCACCTCCCCTGCACCAACTTCTTTCCAAGGCGAACCGGTCCTCGCTACAAGACACCGCCGGGGGAGCGCGAGGGAAACCAAGGGGGCGGGGGAATGGGTTGGTTGGCGGGGGGTGGTTCGGCCGAGAGAGAGAGAGAGGTGGGTCGAGAGGAGGAGGAGGGTGGGGTGAGGTCGGGGACGGCGGGGGGAGGGAGGGCAGTTGAGGCGCCGGCTGGACCGTGGGGTTGGAAGCCCCCGCGAGGAGCCTGGGACGCTGCACTCTTATTGAGGGAGTGCGTGGTCTTGGCGGACGGACGTCGTCTGGGAGAAGCCATTCGCTCGGATGCATTTTCCCCTTCCTATCAACCACCCATCCCACTTCACGTCCCACCCTCGATCGATTTTTTCCGGTTCTTGCCTCACGCTCACGCTCACCCCTATCCTGGATCCGAACGGATGCATGTTCCAGACCGACTCGGGAACATTGAACCAAATTGTCTATTCCGACTCCTTAGGTCGACGAGGTATCTTCCGACTTTTTTGTAACAAACAGTACAACCGAAACTAAACGCAAAGGCATTGAAATGTGAATAAATAAATGGTATATATCAGAGTTTCCTTTGGCTAGGTTAAACGATAACTGTTTTCGGTATTGCATGCTCCGATTCACCCTTCTACCTATAGATTTTAAATTTGAATTGTACAGTAATTTTCTTCCCCTTTCATTACAGTTACAGCAATACAACTACACTTATAATGGCATGAATTATAGAAAACGCATGCTTGTTTATGTGGAAATGTATATTTTAACATTGATTCTGTCTCTTTTCGTCCTTCAGTAATGCTAATCTCTATCTTATCAACCATACCGCCACTCGGACGTGTAGCAGGTGGTATTGGGTCACCAGGCATTAGAGTAATTTATGATAGGTGATTAATAGCATTCGGAAAGTGCAAATTGTCTTAAGTTATGCTTCTAACTTTTATGGCCTCGATTTGTGCAAGTAAATAATGAGTCCTTATATCTAACGATTCTGCAGTCATTTCCCTTAAGTAGAGTAGGATTTTTCCTTTTATGTCAGGATTTAAATCAAGTTATTTGTTCTTTTTTAGTAGAGTTATTCCTGAGTTTCATTCTTAGAATGACTTCACATGTATGCTGTATAGTACGATTGCACTGTTCTTTGACTTTCATATCGATTCTTCACTAGTCGGGAAATGTTTCTTTGGATTCTAGTTAGTTCTGGAATTAAGTCGTTTTCGATGGATCGACGAATATTCAAGAAGAGGGAATTCGAATATTTCCCTAAAGTTCTTTTGATAAATCATTGTTTGCTTAATGCAGCGGCAAGTTCGCACTTGACATGCCAAAATGTATGATTGTAAGCAAACTTTGCCCATAGAATAATAAATTATCCTGTTTGAAACTTTGATTTCCAATTATTATTATTTTTAAGATTTTTGCTCAATTCGTCCTTTTTGGAAAACCTCCCCAACAATCAATAGTTTTTATGGGAGGCGACCGACCGAGAGTGGAGAGAAATCCGGCGTCGGCATTAGCTTACTCCTGTCGAAGGGCGCCAAGGGGTCCGCAGTTTAACGTCCCATCCGACGGACGTCGTTCTCAGTCAAAATGATCTCCACAAAACACCTCAAGTAGGGATCGGGATACCACTAAAAAATATTTGTTGTAGGATTTGAACCCGGACCCTCACGGTGGGAAGCCTGTACGTTAGCCACCGCACCATCCTGGTTCCCCACCCCGAAAAATCATTTGATGCGTTTGGTAGTCTGTGACATTTCGCTTTGGATTTAAAATCTGGTATTTTAGGCAATAGAATGAGTATGGAACTTTGACTATTGAAATTTGAGCATGAAAAATAATTGAAATAATAGGTTGGACACAGTGAAAGACTAACCACAAACAGCTATTTATATACAGGGTTCGTCCGGAAAATAAGTGTACTGAGCTCAGGAAAAAAATGTATTACACTTTTACATATCTTAAGCTAATATTCCTCAAAATAGGACCCTTGTGAGTCGATACACTTGTTCCAGCGGCGTTCCCATTCCTGGAACGCTCCCGCGAAGGCATCATCGGGAACCTCTCGAAGACACGTCGTCACGGCCTCTTTGACGGCGTCCAAAATCCCGTATCGCGTTCCTTTCAAACTCCTCTTTATCTTCGGGAACAGAAACGTTCTCTAAAAAATGTGGATCATTTTTGCAGTGATCCGCAAGTTGTGTCGCGATTTCCAAACGATTGAGTCTTTGATAATCACTGAGCACTTTCGGCACCAACTTTGCACAAATTTTTCGCATCTGTAATTGGTCCCTAATAATCTCGTGCACTATTGTTTTTGGCACATTACACTGCTCTGCTATCATCCAAACACTAAGACGACGATCAGAGTTCAGTACATCGCGAACTTTTCGCACATTTTCGTCGGTGAGTGTCGTTGACGGGCGTCCAGGCCGTGGTTCGTCGTCGACCTCTTCTCTGCCCTCCACGAACATCTTGTGCCACCAAAAGATCATGTTTCTGGACATGGCTGACTCCCCGTAAGCCTGGTTAATCATACCGACAGTTTCGGTAGACGATATCCCAAGCTTTACCGCAAATTTGATGGAATAACGCTGCTCCAAAAACTTCGGCATCGCGTTCCGTGACGTGGGTCGAGCGTGGAGGTTCGCATTAACAGAGCTCCTCACTACACCACAGCTCAGAGCCGGCTGCCTTTTTCAGCATCGCTTGCCAACATACCCCCCTCCAATCGCAGCCCGTCAGAGCGGTGCTGGGCGCGCCTGGAGCGGCGGGAAAAAATCAGTACAATTATTTTCTGGACGAACCATGCATGTATTAGTCGAGATGAAATTTTGGGATGAATGCATGAAAGAAAGCATAAGTCGACGTAGGAAATAATTAGAGGTAGTCGTAGCTTAAAATGTGTTAGTAGAATAAAGAATGTTCAGTAAGATGTGCATAAAAGAGAAAATAAGTTTTAACGAGATGATTTTCACTCAACACGCAGGACATAATGGTTTTTGGGTACCATCCAGTATATGCTTTTAAAATGCATATTAAATATGAAGCAACACTTTGCAGACAGGTTCAGAAATGTGAATATTCCAAAAATTACGAGAAAGGCAAGCTTACAAGAAACGCAAATATTATTCAATGACTTCATCTGAAGTTCATTCCACTCGGGATACGAAATTAATATCAGGGGATTAAACATTTTAGGAGCTCAATAAAATAGTTTCTTTTATCCTTCAGTTCTTTTGTCATATGTGCTACAGCACTAAGAAATTCTAATAATAGTTTCTGTGTACTGTGCCATGCTCATATTTCAAAACATTAAGTAAACCAAAGGTTATATGGGAGGGTTAAAATATAAAAAAACTTCTATCAGTCAATATCATGAGAAAATATGTACTGTAGATACAATCTCTGTTCTCTTTCCCAATCATCTTAATATTGCATCACTAGTTTCATAAAACGTTCATCTTATCATTAATATGCAGGAAATGGAATAAATTACACTAATATAGTTTAAATATATCATAATACCCACACTTATTGTTTCACTTGACTGAATTTCCAGACTTTTTCTCAGTTTTCACTGTATGGAAGCGTTGAGTTAATATTATTTTGTCTCTAATAAATTAATGCGGTGACTTGAGGTTGCCATTTGGATCATTCCCTTATTTGATGTCAGATTTTTATTAGAATAGATTTTTAATATTAAATGGTTTAACATTTCACCTGAAGTACATTGGATGAATCCATGATTGAAAAATTAAAATTCAAGGCAGATATTTTGAAAGGAGAGAAGGTGGTCGAGTAAAAATAAAGGGTTGTAGATATTTCATTCTCTTGTCCTCGGTGGTAATGAGTCACCGAATTTGGAGCACGGTGACACAGTGCAGTCAGTCCAAAGGAACCCAGGTTATGGGGGGGGGGAGCGGGTTGGTATTCTCAGCTAAGGGAGAGAATCCCTCCGTGGGGCAATTGCCGCATTCGAAGACCCGTCTAGCCGTCTCTTCTCTGCATCTCGATGCACTCGCCTTCTATGCACGACTCCTCTCCACCGCACCCCAGTCGCACCAGCCGAGTGGGCCAGTCCTCCTCCTTCCTCCCTGTAGCTCCTGAGTTCGATCCCCTTCGGCGAGCCAGCCGGCCAGCTGCCTCGATCACGTGACTCTTCCCTCCACCCTGATGGCGGAACACATGACTCAGAACGGACCTTATTCGACCACTTCGATCGCGATTTTCGAATTTCAATCTTTAGCAATTGTTTTTCTAAGTCGTAAACCAGTGAGGTTTTGAATGCAGTAGATATATTCATATCCCATCTCATTTGACATTTCAATTTCTTAGGCGCTTAAAAAAATGGACGTTTCTTGATTGCAAGAAAATTTTATTATCCCTGACGGAATAATTAAGTCGCCGTGAGCAATTCGAGACAAACCTTTATCGTCGTGATATATAAGCAAGCAAATGATAGGAGTGGAAAGCACTCTATTTAAAATTTTCAAACCCGTTAGAGTTCAAACGAGACAGCGGAAAACTTAGGCAGTGCATAGCACAGATACTATAGTATTGATAACCTTTTTGTTCGTGCACAAGACCAAAATCAAGTAAAAGCATCTGGTAAGACATAACTCATGACAAATTTCTCCTATATATCGGTGGGTCGCAGAAGCAGGAGGATTGACGTAGATTGGAGGATTTTGAAATGTCGGTGTGGAGAAGAATGGAGAAGGTGAAATGGACCGAAGGGAAAACAAATGAGGAGTTACTGGAGATGGTGGGTGAGGGGAGGGGTTTGTTGAGAGAGATCTTATGGAGGCAGGAAAAATGGATGAAAGGGCGTATTGAGTGGCAGTGGAATGTTGAAGAAGGTAATAGAGGGGAGAATGTTAGGCAAACGAGGAAAGGGCAGGAACAGGATAGGGATGTTGGACGGGATGAAGGGAGGTAGGATGTACACAGAGATGAAGAAGAACTTGATATAGAGTAGGTTGCTGGATTGTGTTTTGTTAGGAGTCCCAAAATATTTATTTGGTAGTTGTGTCAATCCAAAACCTGGTTTTACCGGTAGGTTTGGCTACCTAAACTTATGTTAAATAATATATATATGTTTATAAAGAATTATTTAGATATATACTTTAAAAAGACTTGCAGTGCCCAGCCATAGGCCGCGAATAATAATTCCCTGCAAGAAAAAAGGAAAAACATGAACTAATGTGGCAGTTAAGATATACTGTGAGGATATAATAATTCAATTAGAGATTTCCTCAAGAAGTAAGCAATATTCGGTTGATGAATAAATCTTTGAAAACCACAGTAAATTGATTTTGAATTGAAGCTAAGCTGCTTCATAAAACTTGACACAACATCTCAGTCATATTATTATATAAATTGTTTACACCTTTTCTTAAAAGTATTTACCCTGTTAGGAAAGGGATCAGATAGGTTTTCAGGTAAACTGCTCCAATCAACAGTTGCTTTATTAAGAAATGAAATTGTTGTTTTATTTGTTCTTTGTGCCAGGCATTTTACCTTGAATTTGTGACTACTCCTTCACATAATGAGAGAGAAGGGAGAGAAATGTTCTGCCCAATATTTCTCTCCCTTCAGAATGCGGAACATTCCACGAAGTCTGCTTATTTTTCTTCTACTTTGTAAAGGTTCCCAGCCCAGCGTTTTTAACTTTTCAGTAACACTCTTCATCCTCCTATACTTCCCTATTCCCTTCGTATACTATGAACCAATTTCAGTATTGTACCTGCATTTGGGTATCAGTGTTTCCAATAGAGTTGTTTTCGTGAAATGGTAACGACCTGTTTCATATTTTTTAAATAAATATACGACTGGATACATATCTCTAGTAACAAACGGAAATTAATCAACTTTTATGTAAGAAAGTTCTCTAAACTAGGTAAAAGTTTAAGTTATTCAAATGAAAGAAAAGGGGTCAATAACGAGTAATTTTTATCATCAATGAGTAATATTCATCCAATAACTCATGCCGTATTTCTTATACGAGTTCCATTCCATTTTTTATATCATCATATAAACCATAAGAAGTACAACTTGTTGTTGCCACTGGTTGAGCCAGTCAATGAGAACATTTGCTAAATAACAAAAGTTTTAACGAGGCCGTGTTCCTCTTCCTAAGTGCCTTCCACTGATCCACCGCCAAGAATGCTCGGTTACTTTAGGTTTCTGCAGTCATCTCTAGCTGCGAATATTAACTCTCACTGCTTACTACTAAGTAAAGTGACTTTTACAAGGGTAGGAATATAGGAACGTAAAAAAGTAACTTATTATAGTTTTTGTCGCGCTAGAGGACTAAAAGCACACTTTTAGATTTTGAAAAGAGGCATAAATCATTGTAGTATTTTTAAGCTCAGTGTTTAACTGCATCGGATCCAAGAGCTGCTGATGCTGGCATGACGTCTACGGTATTCTAAATTTTGGCAACAAGTAATGAAAACAGGAGACGTTACCAATTGACGTATTAGCCGCCATCCTTTTCCTTCGACCATTTCGTGGAAAGAAATGCAGTTATTAGCCAAGAACATTTCGTCAGCATATGACTCCTGTGACATTTACTTACTAATCGCTACTACCACTTACTTAATTCTTAATCGCTGGAGCACCTTATTTTAAAAATACTGAATGTCAAACTGACTTTTAATAATCAAACCACTTTACTTTTCCACATAAACTTTATTTGTTTAAAAGTTTATGTGGAAAAGTAAAGTGGTTTGATTATTAAAAATCAGTATGAAGATTTTCCACCAAGTTACGCCAGAAACTGTTTTATTTACTGAATGTCAAGTTCACGCCTGGAAAGAAGACATTTAACAAATTAGGATGTGTTAAAAAAACATAAAACTAAATGTTACTAAAATGATTTCATACTAAGTGTTAATGCATTCAAAGAAAAAGTTCACAGACCATTCAAATGCATTCTTTAAATTATTCCAGTCTGGAGTACCCATGCTCCCCCAACAGCCTTCTTTTAACATGGTCAAATTTATTCATTTCATTTAACTTCTTTTACCTTGGTGATCAATGGAAGGTTTCCAATAAATGGTCACTTTTTCTTTTTTGGAAAAGCCCCTTTCAGCTGCTTTTTCGAATCGAGGCACGGCGGCGACCTCAGTTCTAAAAAAACGTGGTTCTAATTCAGCTCGCATAGTCTTTAAGTCGTCGTACCCTCGGCGTTTTATTCCCTTGAGCTACTTCTTTTCTGCTCCCCCTTCCGCGCCCCTTCTCCGCAGCCCGCTCTCTCCACCCCTCCCTCTCTCTCCTCCAGCACACGACACCAACCCTCCCGCGCTGCCCCTCACTCCCAATAGCCACAGCGCGGCTTCGCAAGAGTCTCCTCTAAAAATACTTTCACGCGGCCAACGGGGGATGGGGGATCGCCCCCTTTCAACTCCCGCCGACACCCTTAACCCCCGCGCCGACAACGGATTGCTGCAGATATTTCGCGAAAATTCCAGCTCCCTTCCGTCCGATTCGGATCTTAAATTCATACTCGTATGTATTTTCCCGGCAGCGCTCCCGACCTCTTCAATTGGTATGTATCTCACCATATCCAATTATTATTTCCGCATAAATCATACATCCCTGGCGAAATAAAAAATATCTAATAGAGAAGAGGCTGCCTTTGTGGTTTCAATAGGTCTCGCGAAAAAATGTGGAGTGTCGTTTATTCTCCATGTGCCGTATATACTTCTGAATCATAAATTGAGTTCAATATATCCAGAAAACCTGTGAAAATGTCATCTTATAATTCATGTTGCATTATCATAATATGTTTTATATTATTTTTTATATGGATAGGTAAGTCATTTTTTGTTTTTTTTTTGGTGTGCTGTAATCTGATGATATATACGCAGTGTGGAAACGTTTTCCTATGCTTTTATGTCCAAACTTTTCGGAACTTTAATCCCGCTTGATTATTCTGAGGATTACATAATTCCATATTTTAAAATATTTCAACCAACTATGTGAAATAGTTGTTACATATATCGGTAGTGGAATGTTGAAGAAGGTAATAGAGGGGAGAATGTTGGGCAAGCGAGGTAAGGGCAGGAACAGGATAGGGATGTTGGACGGGATGAAGGGAGGAAAGAAGTACACAAAGATGAAGAGGGACCTGATGTAGATTAGGTTGCTGGATTGGGTTTTGTTTGGAGTTACAAAATATTTATTTGATAATTGTGTCCATCCAAAAACCTACCTTATCCGGTAGATTACCTAATAATAATAATAATAATACATAGTGCAGTTTGAACCGATCATTTTAAAGAGAATTTAATGTTACTCTGAGCATGATTTAGTCTTGCAAATCCTGTTTGAAAAGTGAATTCTGTAGGCACGCTTTCAAGGCAATCCATCCAGAAACATCCAGGACATTAGGAAATTCAGTTAGTGTATCATTTAAAGTGGTTTTGAATTTATAATTTCCAGCCAAATTGGATGATAATGAATCCATGGTCTTTGGCCGTTTTTCGCAAGGAGGCAATTCCAAACATGTTCCCTTCACTCACCTTCGTCCGCTCTCTTAGTCATGCAAATTTTAATATTAGTCTTCCAAACCTTCTATTTATTCAAAACGATCTAAACTCTCTGACTTCGTATTATTCTCCTGAATATTATTGGCATAACATTGTTACTATTTGAAACAGAAGTTATTAATTGAAAATACGTAATAATGCTATGGAGCTATTTATTTGTTGATTTCATTCAAATTTTGAATGTTTTTAAAAAGTATTTAAATTATATTTTTAAAATAAAATATAATAGAAAACAACAAAAATATTACCAAATATGTCAGAAGACTAAAGTTTCAAAAGAATACGGACTAAAATCAATTTTATTCACTGAAAGCCATCGGCACTCGTAGCCGCTCACCTTTTTTAAAGAGAGACAGTTGTAATGTGTCCTAAATCCCACGACGGAATCTCATCTCCTCCACCATCTGATCTTCCCGGAATTCCTATGGCCCCACCACTCCTATCCGTGTCCCCCTCCAATTCGTGATCCTTTCCACGCGGCGAGCACTCCCACGTGGCATGGCAGGGATGGAATGCTCCCTAGCTGCGTCTCATTTTGATGAGTGAGAGTTGGAAAGAGGATCAAAATATCCAAGAGATATAACGGATAGGAGGATGAGAGTAGGAGTAGACACTAATTAGGTGGGAAAGGGGTGAGAGTGTGGAATACTCGAAGTCATTAAGAATCTAGGGTGTATGTTACCGTCTAAGCATTCATTTGAAAATGGCGTATTTAAAAAAACTGAAATCTATTTGATATGAAAGTGAATGAATATGAATGACTGTATAGGAGACTGAAGGGATATAATTACATTTGTCAAAGTATTGGCTCAAAATGGATGTTTATTATGATAAACAATCCAAAAACGATAATTATCGTTTACTCTATACCCTGGCACCCAGCTCAAACCTGAATGGTGACAAATTAGAAAATTAATTTCATAGAATGGCAACCTTTATAGCACCTAGATAAGTCCATTAGGACTCCTAATAGTTGAGTTTGATAGCTCCAGGTTTATAAAGCACCTAAACAATAATGTATAATTACAGTAAAAACACCACCTATTTTTAGGATAGACAGTATCCTATTGCGATTCATAATCAGAAATTAATTTATTCAGATGTATGTTGAGGAAATACTGATCTCGAGTTTGATTTCTGTTGTTTAACTCCTACGTATCAAATGATAAACCAATCGTTGACAAGTCGTAAACCATATAGTATTATTAAAAACCTTGGCCATAATCACACTACGAACTACAATTTTGTCGCCGATATGGCCATCACACTACTCATCTTAAAGGATAAACTCCCGAGTTTTTAATTTGATAAAATGACAATTTAATAATACTTTTTCCATTTATTCATCCTATTAGTTGTGAAGTGAAAAAGGATTATTCTTATTAAAAACCCTTTCGAAGGAAAGTGCTACATTTCAGTTAAATTATTTCGAATTCAAAATTGGTCTCTGTAAATTCTTAATGAACGAGCTCAGTGAAATTCTTATTTGTTGAAGTTTAATATGATTTTTCATAAGCATGTGCGTTCGCTGGCTTTAAGCTTGACTACTGACTACCACGCAGTTAGCTCAAATCAGGCCAATATGTAATTCTTTAACACCAAAACGAACTACCGTTGGAGCCATAGGTTTCGATAAATAATTCGGTCCTGAAACAAGTCTGTGACCACCCTGGCCATGTGAAAAAGTAAGTTCTTTTTAGTTCCAATATTAAAATTGTAGATATGTTTGAAATAATAAGAGATGTCAACTCAGCATAATACTGGGAGACAAATACTTACTTCGTGCGGAAATAACCATTTCCTCAGTAAGGGAAGCTATAGGTTTACGTTCTAACGCTAATTGTGCACGTAATCATAGTTCTGGTGATTAATCATTTTTACTTTATATTTTTTTATAATGCAAGGAAGAGAAGTTTAATCTTTTGCTCTGCCAAGACGGTGTTTACAGGCTCAATCACACACTCTGATATATAGGTTTTTTAATGGTTTTTACATTCATCTGCGAGCCTAGTCACAGTCAGATGATAATCGATTTTTAATTGCCTAGCTGAACAGATCAAGTCACGAACGAAATTAGAGCGATCTTATTTGCAATTTTCTCTCCAGCTGCATTTTTTTGGATGAAATAGTTCAAATCATTTGGGAATCAAATGCAATCACTCAAGCGAGTGTGAGGGGAAAATCAAGCAAATGAACTTATACCGTTTCCGTTCATAGTACCAATGGATGGAATAATCGAATATAATGACAAAGTTTCTTTTTAAACATCGTGCCAACATGTCCATGTTAATATTCGAAAGTAGTAGTGAGTGCGTATGGTACTCGTATACTGAAGTCAGGATTCTCCCTTGCCAAATAACGTCAATATGTGATTTTTTAACTAGTTATGAGTTTGACCAAGAGTCAAATAAACCAGAACTAACTTCTACATATTTTTATTTTGTATTTTTATTTCTATATTCAACGAATCGTCTAAAGCTGCACATTGATTAAGTAGAAGTTTAGCCTTATAAAAAGAGCATGCACAAAAATTCTTGATCACCCTTTCGTATGGTAATATATTCCTACTCTATACGTACCCATGATATTTTTAATACTATTATAAAAACTCTTTCGAAATGCATTTTATTTATTATTTAAGCTTATCTTTTCTGTTCCGTACTTAAGTTTCTGCTCTTTGGAGGAAAAATGTTTTCCTACTTTTGAATGAACCTATATAATATGGCTTCAATTTCTAGTTGTAAATATTTTATTTAGGTTTTGTTGCCTAATAGGGGTATAAGCTATGCTACACGTACTGGTTCAGTTTATTTTTTGTTGTCGTCTTATCATACCTATCCGATTATTTACAAAACAACCAGAAAGAGAGCACATCAAAGGTTTTATGTCTTATAATTTATTTTTTTCCTACAGTATACATTTTTGCTTCATTTCTTTTCCCATTTAATGTTACATTTTTTCACATGTACACCATATATTTAGGCATCCATGTTAGAAAATCATTGAGATATGTCACAAAATATTATGCTTATGCTTTTTTTTTAATCTTAGTACATGAGGATGCCACATCTTTTCAGCTTTATTTAAATTAAGAGTTAGGTAGATTAATTATTTTCATGTTTGAAGTTGAATCCTTGAATTACTAATATGCCGATAATATAAAATCTAGCTACTTTATGCATTGCCAATTTGTAGAATACATTTTGTACATGAGATGAAAACAATCGTAACATGAATATTTGAGTTATGAGTTGAGTTGAGCTATGAGTTGCTAAGACGTGAATTACTTGATGAAACAAATATCTCCAGGTAGTTCAATAAAGGTAAAATTTAATATAGATTTTATACGGTGCATGCTATACCAAGGTTAATTGATTCCAAAAAAGGCACTGTAATGTCTATGATAACTTCAAATTTACTATTACACGGGGCGTGGATGGAATGCTTTATGAGAAAATCATTCGCCTGAAGGTTCGATGTCAATCAGGAATGAAAGAAGGTTTCATTGAAAAGGAGGCCCTTTGTCGGCACCATTCTTTGAGAATGGCAATATGGAACACGAGGTGGATCGGGAAGTTATGGTTCAGGAAAGCATTTCAGAATGGAATGGGTCTGGATTGAAGTAGAGGACATTCCTGCTAGTGAATATTTCCGAAATAGTTTTGCAGATAAGGGGTAGTGCATTCTAAGAAGTTCTTCTGACCCACGAGCCGTTTATTTGGGAGTGATTTATGATGAATGTTAATTACCAACGGAGTACAAAATTCACATCATAAAAAATATTCATTACTTTGATTTAGATGCTCACAATGTTGGAGTTTTTAGAAATATTTGGTATCACAGGTCTTTTTAAACTACAATTTTACTAATTAAATTGAAACGACAATGTGCTGACGGTTTGAGAACGAAAACAAGATGAAATTCAGTTTCGGTTGGAAAACAAACAAATAATTCATCATACCTCAGGAATAAATGAATTTATAATGGCAATGTTTCATACACTGTAGCACCTCACTTCAGAAATAAAAACACCAGAGACAAATGGGCATGTGCGAATATTTTACAAGTGGCGTTGAATATGCCTGAAAGTACTACTACGCACCAAAACCTGTCGGGTTATATACCATTGACGGAATGCTACCATAAATGCTCCGTTAATTTTTGTCGATTTGACAGTAAACATGATATTAGTTTCCATTATATTCTGATGATACCCCATTTATTATTTAATTTTCAACTCAACCCACTTCAGTAGTAAAATCTGCTGCAATGATTATCTCGATCTCATGATTTTAAATTTAGCAGTACAATCCCATAGCTGTGTATTAATTGATTACATTCCTGGAAAACAGAGTTTTAGAGGGCCCTCACTGCCGGCGGCCATAGCCGAAACAATCCCAAAGAGTCGTATCGATTATCCCTTTTTGTACTCACCGTTGGCAACTGGCTGCATCCATATACTCGTATGCCCCGATGCACTGAATAAAATTCCACGCATTTTACCGGAACGTGTGACATGCATGTTCCGTCGCAGGGAATTCATTTCCAAGTTTTCCATTTTGGTTGAAATATTCAACGGAACTTCGGTTTTTGGCTGTTTATTTTACATGGTGACTTGTATCGAAATGTCATAGCTGGAGAAATGACGGAAAATGCGCAGGACAAAATAAAGTAGGCTGAGTAGGGAATAAATTGTGGTTTTCTGACACGATATGATGAGTTTGGAAATGCGATGGGCAAGCTTCAGTGATGAAAAGTATATACTGTGGATAAAATTTCGTTGGAGTAAGCAATGGATGAAGAGAGGTTATGTACCATTGACGTAATTTTTCGGAGAGATCTTACCTTAGATATAGGTGGGCGAGATTATATAGAGAAAGAGGATTAAAATAATGTCAAAATTAAGAGTACTTAGATACGAAAGTACACTTACAGAAAATTAATATCAATAAGAAAAATAATTTGATTGCAAACATAACTTAATCAAATATATTATAAAATATTTAATCCTGACAATGGCAAGGATTAAGAAAACACCCTTAAATTGCGAAAAAAATGACGAATACGGAAGCATAGAAAGTAACATTAATAGTTATTAAAGCGTGAAGAGGTTGATGTTAAATTGAAGAGATAATAATTTATGAGAAAGTTCTGCAGATAGCGGTTGACTGTGATATCCTAATTAAAATTGTACTGAGAGAAGCTGTAGACACAAAGGGGAATGCAATGAGCCACAAAAGTTTTCATAGCGGAAGAATTGGAGGAAAAATCATAACTACGAAAAAGTACCCCAAAAGAAATGAAAGAACAGAATGTTTGAGTGTAAAAGAAAATGAATCCAGGACATTTAGGGACAGAAGGACTTTGACCGCGATTGAGAAATCAAATGATGGTGATAATTGATATCAGAAATAAAATAAATAAGCGATCTATTAATTAAACAATTATTGGTCCTACGATTAATGACCGTTTAAGGAAAATATAAGAGAGTATGCCACCACAGCCTTCCAAAAATATGTGAGTAATAACATGTTTCCTTTGGCGTAGATATTTCCATTGTACAGTTTTCCATAACTCTAGTTCCAATTTACTATTTTAAGATAAAGGGTTTCATAAATGTTACAGTTTTAAATCCACTATTAATCAAAATTCTAATGTTAATTTAAGTAAGTAAAATAGTTAAGGGGGATATTATGGGAAAAGGTGCATGAATTTTTCCTTGGGATGGACGCCGAAGAGTTTTTTGGACCTGCATAGATAGTTTCTGACAGAAAAAGCATCATCGACGCCCTTTAATTCTTTATATAGAGATCAAATGGGATTTGAATGTTGCCCGGAGGATTTATAAAAGTAGCGCATGCCTTTTGATCCGCCTCGTCTCCGAGCCCATTTCCTTATTTCTTTCACCTGGCCGCTGAGAGTTTTTCTCACCTTTCCTAACGGCTTCACGCATTCCCTCCCCAACCCAAAAAAAAACAAATGAGGGACGGAATGAAATTTTCCGGGTGCAACACCGCCTTAATGAGCCAGGTTGTTATGGACCATAAATTTCTCCGTTCCAGAAACAAGTGAATGATAATGTGCACACCGCAATTTTTCCCCACTCTTCTTTCCCGTCCCTATCCATCCCCTCCCTGCATTCATATCGTTTGTTTCTTTTTTGACTCGGTTTAGATTGGAGGGCCTTTCCTGTTTACGCGCCCGAGAAGAGCGCCTGAAAAGCGTTCCGCTAAACATCCAGCGCATGCGTCACTGACGTCACCGTTCGATCCTTTTTCTTCGCACCGTCTCGCTTATGTGCATGTGCATTCCATCCCTTAGTAATTGGGAGCCTAGGCTTCAAGAAAAAAATAGATTGGGAGACGAAAAAGCGTTTTGGCGTGCGAGGGAAGAAAGTAAGCTGACTCTCTCTCTATCTCTAGGGGAGCTAAGACGTTTGTTCATAATGGCCGGCGTTAACAGAGTTTTAAGTAATTTAAGCGAAATAAACGAGGGCAGAAAATTTGAAAATCAAAGTTTATTCTGTGAATATAAAATATCTTCTGTTATTTAGGGTTTAAGACATGTACTCGGTTTACCATAAAATTTTCAAGATCAGGGTCCAAATAAATTTATAATTGCTATATTGTTGAAATATGAGTTCAGACAATAACCTCTCATGAGTACAAATCAAGTAATCGAATAGTTTCAGGCTTAAATTTGTGGAAACTTTCCACTTTGCAGATAAATGATATTTAGCACATTTGATTGCCAACATGCTATTTTAATTAAATATTTTTATAAAAAAGGGCTGTGGAAATCATAAGTGTCAAATGTCACTTCCCTCCAATACATCTCAAGATTAAGTTTTTGTACTTACAATGGTAAATTTCAAAGGTTTGGGCGACGTTGAGTGGAATTAGAACATATAAGGTAAGCATCGAAATATTAATTTCCTTAAAAATGTATTTATTTAATCAATAACTCTTACTAAATCTGATGCATGTCGTCTAAAAGTCTTGCATCCAAATGAAAACCTGGGTAGTGATTAATAACTTTACTTGTGTAAAAATGCATACCTATATTTCTTCCTACCAATGAGGACATGGTAAGGGATAGTAATTTTTTAACCAGGCGGCGTTCATTCTTACCCATGCTGGCTGCTCAACTGAGATTTTTTGATAATATTTTACAGGTTATAATAGCCTAATGAATATCTCTAATGTCTACATTTACCATTTACCCTGTTGAACACCACCAACATGCGTGACAGGGGGTATTAGTGATCAGCAATCGGTGTTATTTATTTATTATTTTTAATGTTCAGTACCATTTTATTTCGGTTGCTTAAAAATGTGATTTGTGATATTTTACACTGTTTGGCCGCTTGTTAGGAGAGAAAACAATTTCTTGTTCGAGGACAATACCTAATAACCTTGTGATCGCCCTTATCTATATGATGCGGGAGCTAGACTTATTTTCCCAACTCCAGCGTTTATCTTGCCCGATCAAAACTTACCTATTCGTTGAATATCATCTTCGCGTCTGTAGTTCATCCAAATTAAGGTTTTTCTTCAATAATCCTACAGTTTATACTCGTTCATATCTATTTTCCTCGAACATGGCAGTTTTTCTTGTATCTCGTACAGCTCGGTAGTAAGGACTTCCTGCTCGAGGTCAAACACTCTTGGGACGCATTTAAGATTATATACGACACCGAATGCAGTTACAGTGAACGTGAACCACTCGTGCATCTATTACTCCTGAGTCTCATTTAGCTCATTAATAATTCTATAAATTCAATTTTTTGAGGCAACTTTTCATTTTAACTATTTAAGGTTGGATAATTTTCTTTCCAACTACTCCGAGCACAACTCTCTGGAATGCCGAATGGGAAACTGAAGACAGCAGGTTGTATGGGTTTGGTAGTCAGGTTGTATGTGCACTAACTTTTGGAGGTGTGACAATAGTGACTCATACTAATTTCGTTGTACATCCTAATTATTAAGGATATTTTCGGCTCGTTTGGATGCATTTTTCAATCAGTGAAAAGGAAAACCACTTATGTTCCTAAATAAAAATTATGGACATTTTGCATAGTCCAGGATGTCTGCGTCGAATTTTACATAGTTCCTTGTTCTCTGAGGTGACTGATTTGAAAATATTGACATTTATCAAACGACTACATTAAATGTGGCGAGGTCAATTTATGTCTCAGGTACACTCATTTAATTCTTCCTTTTATAGCATTCCCATTTGTATTTATGTCACTCATGGGTAACGGATACTTTGGAGCTCACCTATTAGTGAACAATAACTAAATCCATTCCGCTTCGGCGGATAAGTTTAACTTGCTTCCTCCTACCGTACGGTAATGGGTTGATGCCCTTTTGTCTGTGGGAAAGATAGGTCACCTTATCGGTCCAGTATCCTTCCAAGAACCATTCTTTCATCCGTCCCCCTTCCCGTCTTCTTTCTACCTCTATTCTCCAGCAGACACCTCTGTACTCTCTCTGCTTTTGCACTCGCGTCCATTTCTTCCTCTCATTTACGTGCTACACCCGCTGCCGCCTTCATTCATTTCCTCCCCTACTCATACTTTAACCCATACTCTCCAAACTCCCCACCGTCTCATGCTTCGCAATACCGAACCGCCTTGCCATCTTATTCGATTCTATTCTCGTCCGCTTATTATATCCCACCGACTTCCGTCTAGGAGCTTATTTACAGCTTCGAAAATATTTCATCCCTACCTCTTTTAAACTTTTTCCCTTCCTCGCCGCTTCAGAAATAGCTTTCTCATAGAATGGGACTTTGGATATTGCCTTCCCCATCGACCAGAAGAAGGAGGAGGAGGAGGAGACAAGGAAAAAAAATAAGGGGAGGCATGAGACCCCGCCATCCCTCGAAGGGAACGCCGCAAACAGCCAAGACGCCCGCCCAGAGCTGCGCAGGGCGGTACTCCTCACCCCAGCCGACCGACCACCTCCTCTGTCCTTTTTTCCCCCTTGCTCTGGCTCCCAAAGACGCCACATATACACAGCATTATTGCACAGATGCGCCTTATTCTCTGAAAAGGGAATATTCGCGACAGCACGAGAAGCAATTCAAGACTTGAAAAGGCTTAGTAACGGTCGGAATCTTAATTGCGTTTCTCTCTCCCACCTCTCAATCCTCCCTCTCCTTCACCCTCCCCGCTTTTCTCCCATCGTTCGATTCTCGTCTCCGGTAGTTTAATGAGATCTCGGAGCCTAATCACGAGGATGAAATTATACTGACGGAAGTCGGGTGATGATCTACGGTTGGTAGAAAAAAATCGCTCGTGCGTGGAGAGTGCATATGGGGTGGCGAGGAATGCGATGGAGTGGGGCTGGGGGAGGGGGAGTATAAGAAGTGGAGGACTCCGGAGATGGAGAAGACCAGTCAATTTACAATATGCGAGATGGTTTTATGAACGAGAAAAGTCTTTGCATCTTAAATTTTATCCTCTACGTATGGTATTGAATCAATGATGAGAAAGATATGAATCTAATCCAACAGCCTGTGTCGAACACCGAGAGATATTTTTCGTTTACGACGCTCTAAGTTGGCAGTTAAGTCCGATTATTTTGAGGAATGTGGTAAATCGCCCGTTGGTTGGGTGTCGGCCGGGTAGCCGAGGTCCCATTTGCTCGGCAGCGTACCACGCAGGTAATCCTCGTCGTGAGAAATTCTCCGCGGTCAGGTAGCCTGTTACTCCCTCGGTTCGATCGCCGAGCTCGTAAAGCCTACTGGTTTATGGGGGTCGTTGATACTCTGTCCCTTTTTCAAGGACAAATACAGCTTGTAATTCGCCGTTAATGTATTTTTACGTTGGTTTCTCCATTTGGGAGAGGTTCCAGGGATGTGGGAGGGATCAAGGATTTCTGTCAACGGAGAGACTGCGAGCTAGTTTTTGACCAAGGCAGTGATATTAATCGTTTTGATGAGCTCCTTTTGCCAGAATTCATTTATAAAATCTTAGAAAATATGTGAGATGGAATAATATTTCCCGTGAGTATAATTTTCCACATCATTCAATTATTATCAATAAATATATGCAGAAGATTTGAAAATGTATCGAATGAGTATATAGTATATTGTGTCTAGAACCAGAAGTGTTATTATTCAAGGGAGATATTTTGTTTAGAGCGCGCGTCACTCGCTTAGGGTGAGAATACTATATACTATTCATGATGTGATATGGTGGATATTAATAACATGGTCCTCATCTGAAGGAAAGGCACTTCGAGAAATTTGAGAAAAATACTTCGTGTTTAGGAATTTTTTTTGTTCGCGGACCAAAAACCCAATTAAAACAATATTTGTACCCTGTTGTGAATGGTAAATGATTGCTAAAAGTAAGTTAATATTTCACTCTTTCTTACTTTAAAATCTATTTTCACATGATCGGTTTCATATTGACTCAGTAATTGAATCATAGCACATAAAGAGACCTAACTCGGACTATTACTGAAATTGTGAGAGATAATCGCTAATATTGAGTAATCAAGTAGCATCATACAAATATTTTAGCATTACGCCATAGCATCTACAATGTCAACCGCAGTAAATAAATTTTGGCTTTATGAGCTCTAATTTAAATTTTGGATTGGCAGTTGAATTGATTCCACTGAATAGATTAAGTCAATGCTTCAAGCGAGGTACGCAAGCAAATTATGCATTGTACTTTATGTCACCAAAATGAACTTCATAAACCACAGTATTCATTGTCATACCATGAAAAAAATTAACTACTAAATAGTGGCTAGAAATGTTGAAGAATGGGATTTAAGCAGGGAAATGATATCAATCAAAAGCTATGGTTTCATCTTTCATGTTTTAGTAAGCCAAACTTAGCCGTGAAAAGTTTTGTCTGTTTAACGTGCTAAAAACTGCATATTTTTCCGACCACATCACAATGCTTGCAGCTATGAAGACTCGTGATACAGTGGACCTTGAATTCTTTTGCGTTGCAGGAGGCATTCAATTTCTTATTTCGTTCTTGATATATTTTTTTTATTTTTTCTTAATGTTGAATTAAGTTTCAAATGCAATTCATTTGAGCTATTAGGGTGCGGCATTTAGCCGGTAGTAATCTCCGATACAGTATTACCTATGCTTAGAATTGTCAACTATAAATCAAATCGCATTCGTCGCAAACCGCAAAAGAATACTTTCCTTCCTTTTGAGTCTATCAGAGCATTAAATTGATTATTTATTCTTTTTGCGTCCTCTACCTCACGAATTGGCATTCCACGTACAGTCATTTTAGTCAGAAACAAATTCACATATGTTGATTAATGGCCTCGCCTCCTACATTAACTCTGATAAAACGGACCTTAAAACGGCACGTGCAAGTTTGGAATCCACCGTATGTACGTTACGTCATTATCGTAAGTTCATGGTTGACAGCATAATCTTCGTCGTTTTAATTTCCTGGAAATAGGGAAAAGTATATTCAAAGAAGTTTCTTCTGGTCTTCGAGATTCATACACTTGCTGATTTAACTCTTCCCTCATGACCAAATTATCCTTCCGTGAAATAGGAGTACATCTGTTCACAGCAATATTCTTAGAATAGTGAATTAGTTATTCATAATAAAGTTTCGGATTTATTTATGATTGCGACATTGTTTTCGGCATAAAGATGTTACAATCCTATTTATGAACAATCATTTTCCATGCAAATTTCCATAATTAGAAATTTTATGACTGTTAAAGCATATATATTTTTTTATGTAGAAGTATATATATATATTTATGTATATACATATCATGTAAAAAATTTCACACATAGAAATAGGTATAAGGAAATTGAGGAAAACACATAAAAGACGAACACAGGTTAGGTGGGGAAGGCGGATTTGAGCAGATCACAAATGTAAATGCGGGATTTCGTGTTTGAATATATATATATATATATACAATGAATATGTCGTGTTGAATATACATATGTATATAGAAAATATTTATATGTATGTATGTATATATATGTATTTATAAAAATATATATATTTATATATATATATATATGTATGTATGTATGTATATATATGTGTATATATATGTATATATCCATATTACAATATAAAAATACTCCATTAAATTTTGTAATTGGAGGATACGAAATGTCAGGAATATGGCATTCGTCTGTACCAATTGAAAAAACCTCTGCATTCACCAATCCATATATGACTGTCCCAAATGAACATTTAAAAACTTCATACGAAAACACATGCATGCCATTAAAAACGCATGTATGCCATGTACGTTCTTAGTTTGTATATGTGCGAAATGTATTGTAGACATTAGTGACTGCCTCGAATTATCCAAAGAGATAGATATAAGTATAAGAGATAGATATTCCCTGCAGGGAAGTGGGAACCAGGAAAATGTGAATCCTTTAATTCCTCAGTTTATCTTATATTTTGCGTTTATTAATCTGCATCTAGATGCAGAATTCACGGAATAATACGTGGTATTTTTCACAAGCGTTGAATTGGTGATTGGCAACGCCCGTTGAGAGGTTAAAAGAAGAAAGTAGGATTTGCGCGGATATAAGTGGGAAGGGTTTCAAAAGAGCATGTAAATAATGCACTTTAACATTAATCAATCATTTTTTAATAGAAGATTATTTAAAAGAAAAATACCGTTACTGTATCCTAAAACTCACGGTCCGTTACAATAAGTCCTTTTTATTCGCTTCTCCTTTGCATTTTTAAGTTTTCTTAAAAATTGAGAAAATAAAGGAACGCGCACAATTTTCTTCATCTTATATCCCGAAACGTATTCCCTACTAAATCTGAGTTAAAATAATTTTCTAAAATTTGGAGGGGTGCATGTAAATTTAAGTAACATTTTTATTTTTTCTAGATGATTAAAGGCAAACATATTTAAGCTAATATTTAACGACGCGAAATTGCGTAAATATTTAAGCGAGTGTAATTGTGAGCGTCTTTAAAATTTTCCCTCCGGTAGTTAATTGTCGTAAGATCAAACAACGAGTTTATAATTCAAGAATCGATTTTTCGTGAATAGTTGAGATTAAATTGTGAACGTATTAGTATTTTTATTTGACACAAATGAAAAATTAAATTCAAGCATAGATAATTCATTTCTAAATTTCCTTAATTTATCATTCAGTTAAGTTTGCTTAAGGATTTAAAAAAAACGGGAAATGACTGGACAACATTTTACATGGTATTGAAAAATCGTATTCATTCCTGCTTTTCTTTCAAGGGGTTTTTCAATTAAAAGCTCCATATATTTTGATGCAGTTGAATAAACACAAAGAGGCAGTACCATTGTTATGTGGTTGGTCACTTTTACTAATGTTTGCGTCTTGGTTGCAATGTGAATGGAGTCGCCCGGGTAATTTCAACCTGGCAAGATGCCAACCATGTGGAGTTAAACAGGACACACCATCGCCATGCAAATGTGTAATTCGAGCGGGCCATGAAGGAAAGGGGCCATCATTAGACCTAACCAATTTGATTTCCCTGCATTACGGGTCTTCGTAAAACTCCCCAGTATTGTAAAGGATGCAAGGTCAACCGAACCAATATCACTCAAAAAAGGACTCAAAAAGCAGCCAGTGGATCTACTTGAGAACCGGAATGATGATTTGGTGATACAGACAAATGGAACAAGAGCTCTTAACATGACTGCGATTTCTACATGTCTTAAGGCATAGATCATGGCGTGCCATATCCACAATTATAGAAAATCAACCTTCGGGTTGAAAAATACGGTAAGGGAATTAAAAAAAACAACCCGTAAGGCAGATAGGAGTAGATGTGTGAAAGCAAAATGAGCATTATTTTGAATAAATGAACAGATAAAAATGAATCTACACCCCACAAACCGGCTTAAAGTAGAACAAAATTCCTTTGAAAGGAGCAAAAAGGCGTGTTGAGGTCTAGCATAGCATTCAACCATACATCCCCTGAGCTCGTGGAGGAAGTTTAGAGTAAATATTGACGAAAAGAGCTCCAATTGACTCGGAACCCATCGCTTGGGCCGTTGTTGCATCAAGATCCAGCGCTGTCCCCATCTCCTACAAGAAACCTTTTGGATCCGCGGCGAGGGCGTCGTCTCGCGCCTTCCCGCCCTTAATGCTTCCGTTGTGTCTCGGACCACTTGATTCCTCCTCCCCGCGATGTCTTCTCTCTCTCTCTTCCTGCTTCCACTCTATTCGCGCATTGCCCCCCTCCCGCCGTCTTATCCTCTCCCTTCCTCACTCCCCCCCCAGAACAGTAACCCATTCCTTCCTTCGCAGCCTCCGAACCCCCTTCCCCTCCCTCCTTCTCAAGCTGTTCCCTAGTGATGAAGGTCATGGTTTCCCACTACTCCCACTACACCACCACTCCTTCCCTTCCCCTCTCCCGACTACGTGAACTTCCCCCCTTCTGCCTCCCACCCGTTTCTATCCTTCCTCCCACTCTCTCCTTCTCTCTCTCCCTCCCTCCTCCCACTCCTCCGCCACCACCACCACCACCACCTCTCCACTCCTCAGCCCGCCTCGCGATTCTCCGTCGGCTATCCTTCGGCTTCTGCCTTAGACTCAGGCGCGAGTTAATGCGACTCGCTTCGAGGGAGTGTGTGAGAGAGAGAGAGACAGACAAGAGAGATAGATAGAAGGCTGGCTAGCAGTTGTGTTCCGTGTGTGTGTGTGTGCCTGTCGTGTCCCGACGTCGGCCAGACGGTGAGCAGCACCGAGCGAAGGAGTCGCGCGCGCCTTGTCGGCTTTGGCACTCTCGCCCCAGCTCCCGTCTACCGAAAAAGTCTCTCCCTCGCATCAAGAGGGACCCGAAACATTTTCGCTCCGAACGTCGGCGAAAAGCACCTCCGCGTCCGAAGGACCACCTACCGGCCCTCCACCCCTCGAGGCGCCGGCCGCTCGCACGGATCGTTCCGGTGTGCTCACGTGGCGTCCGACCCACGTGCTCTCTCGCGGTGGGGTGGAGTGGGAGGGGTGGCGGTGGTGTTGTGGGTGGGGGTTGACGCCGGAGACGTCCGGCCCGAAAGCGGGAGGTGCGCCCGGAGGAAGCGAGGGATCTTCACCCTCTCGAGTTGGCAGCACCCTCCCGAGTGCGGTCCGGCCTGCCCGACGTCTTCAAGTTATTTTTTTTGATAATTCACCACCCCTTTCGACGAGTGCGACCAAGTGAAAGGGGGTGGGTTTTTTGGGGTGAGGGGGGTCAAGATGCTTAGGGTTGGGGCGTCATTTTGAGAGGGGTGACGTCGAGGGACTCTCCTGAGCAGACATCTCCGTCATCGTCGGCCCGTTCTGCATAGCCGTTGCATGGAGAGATAGAGAGAGGAAGGAGGGAAGGAAGAGGAGTGACCTCAGGAGTAACCCCGCGCAGGTCAGAGAGTCGAGTCAACCAACCAAGTCCCGTCTCACAAACCCCTTCCTCTCCCTCACCCTCGCACCAACCCTCTACCGACCTGCCCGCGAGCAGACGGCAGATTTTCCCGCCATGGCGGATGTACCTCTCGCGACACCGCACCCTCTTCCCCCCTCTCCCGCCACCTCGTAATCGTGTCCACCACCCTCTCTTGCCCCCCCCCTCCCTTCCCCGTCTATCTAACCCCCGGCACGCCAAGCCGTAATCCACCCCGCCGCCGACCCTCCCCCTTCGCATACTACCTCGCCTCGGGCGTTTAACCGATCGAAACGCACGTATTTTCACCCCCATCCCCTTCAATCCCTCTTCTCCTCCCGCTCCCATCCCCCCCTCCGACCTACCCCTCCACAAGGCACCACGATCCTCCATCCCCACCTCCTCGGAACGCCCCTTCTACCCCCCACCTCATCCTGCCGACGCCGGCGGTGCCCGTCGCCGACTTGTACGGCACGCGATGCCGTCCAAAGGCGCCTCGCGTTCGCCTCCCCGGCCTCTTGGACGAAGTAGTACGTCCTTTCTTTCGCGATGGTGAACGAGATTTTCCCACTCGTGGGGAGACCGTTGGGTGGCCGGCGCCGGCGCAGTGGCCGGGAAGCCCTCGTTTGGCGGGAGTTGAGGCGGGCGACACGCGCCCCTCGCTTCACCCCGTCTAAAGTCTTGAAGATTCGGTGGTACTCGAGGATGGGGTGGGGTCCCGATTCGAATGATCCGATCCTCACCTCACCTCCCCCTTCCCTACCACGCGTTCCATCAGTTACTAGATATATCTTGTGAACACATGCAACAAGTAGATTTACAAGTCCTCTGACAAGCGTTATATGTTAACTAATACTTCAAATCGCATGCTGATTAATGTGGTCGTAAAGTAGCAAATGCTGCACCGTTAATTTACAGTAGCAGACTTCTTAAGTGCACGGTAGTGTAAATTGACTGTGAGCTTTTGAAAATCGGGGTGTGGTTAACAAAACAGCATTGAGAATGAGCAAAATATTTGAAGGCAGTTTTCAAGCAAGACCACACCTTATAAGTTCGATTCACTTGGTACCCTGTTTCGGATATTTATTCGTAACTACTTACGACCTCAATATCGCACCTATTTTTTCTTTGTTCAGTTTATTCCCCATCTGACTTTTTACGAGCACGGTTACACAATTTTCGATGCATTTGGAAATATCATCGCTTTCAAACTCAGCTTTGATTCTCCCTGGTAAAGATCCTTTCTTTTCAAATTATTCTTTGAATAGCCGCTTAAAAGGTGGTGTCCCGTCCAAAATAATAGAATTTTAGCTACATTTTAGGTTACTAAACAGGTCTCCTGTAGCCTAGGCATTAAAGCACACATGCATTCAGAGATGTATTTGCTATTAATGCATTCCACGAAGATTTTTCATATTAGATGTCATATCAGAGTCCACACCCTACTCCGAATTTCCTCTTAACCCTCTTATTAATTCCGTTGTGGTTGACAGCTTTAATTAGTCGACAAATTTGATCAAAGTAAAGAAATTAGGTAATGAGAAAACATTTTCAGAAAATGTCAATAGCGGCATCACTCTACAGTTGTAAATAACATTAACCACTTTAGTCACGCACCTGTAACATGAGATCCCAAATTTCCACGTCAATAATAATACAAATAAACAAATAATAACAACTATATTTACTCAACAGGGATTAGTTGTAAACGAATGAAAAGTGTATATATCATTAGAGTTTGTTGAAATTTGTGGAATTTCTGAGAATTTTTTGTTTCTTTTATGTATTCTGGAAAAGTATACGGTCGTCACTGTTGCGGAAATCACTGTTGACCCCGCTAAATTGATAAGTCTTGTTGATTATCAACACTAATTATCCAAGCGCTCGTTCAAGTCGAGGAAATACCATTCTTTTTTCACGTACCTGTGTTTATACCTTACGAAAAAACACATGACAACACAAAAATCTTTCTTTTTATGTCCAAAAGGAAAAGCGGATCTCAGATTCTGAAACCGAGATCAAGAAACATTCATATGAGGAACTTGAATGAGTCAAGCTGAGAATCTCTCCAAGTATAAATGGTGTTATAAAATTGTTACGAGGAAAATCTCTTTTTGTAGTTCGGTTTGCGTTTGCGGATCTGGGTTTCGTGTATGATCGGGCTGGGAGACGGTTGAGTAAGTGCATATGGAAGAGGTGCAAGTGAGTGGACTGCAAGTTTCTGTGTGTGTGCGCTTTAGAGAGTGTCTGTGTGTGTGACAGAGACTGCAAGTGACCATTTGTGTCTGTGTGTGTGTGTGTGTGTGTGTAAGCGTTGCGTGGCAGGGGCATTGTCGGTGCCGCTTGGGCGGCAGGTTTTTTTTTCTCCTTTTATTTCCTTCCCTCGTCCTCAGCCCAAGTCTCGTCCCGCTCTGCATTTTCGATGCACCCACGTCACCCATGCGGACCACTTTTACTGCGCATGCGCCCTGCAGTTAAAAGTGTTGCGCCTTTTCGAAACTGTCGTTGCAGAGAAAGAGAGAGATGTGAAGAGGTATGGGGACGGAAAACCTCAGAAAAGGTTGATAGCAATATTTCTAATTTCGCCTTTTCCGTATTAAAAGCAAACCGGAGTTGAACATTAGTCCGTCTTAAATACAAACGATCGATATAAAGTGGCAATGAAATAAAATCCAGTGCACGAATGGAACGGGCAGAAAAAATTTAGCAACGATGTCAATTTTATGGTCTGATTTCGTGTCCGATTCACGTTATTTTAGGAAGCTTAGCTACTTATTTACATTACCCATATGCTTTGTTTGCCGTTGTTCTGTTGATGAGCCTTTCTAGGTACTCGATGTTTACATGCTCAATATAATGACGATTATCCTCATTAAAGCAGGAACATTTTCCCCGAGATCAAGTAATCCAGGGGATAATGTTTTGGTTTCGCTGCCGCTTAATATTTAAATTTCATCTCTTCAGGGACCACTTCAGGATACAACGCTGCATTCATGAAATTCGCTCGTACATAGCTGCACTGAATTTTATTTTGGATCCGAAATAATTCGGGTGACATTAAAAGACTTGCAAGGATGCCAATTTGGCTCGCAACTTTTGGTGGCTATAATTAATTTTTTTGGCAGGTAGCGAAAGAAAACTAGGGAAGATCCGTCTAATTATTCTTTCTTTTAAATAGACTTGCTTTGGGGTCTCATGGATGACTCTAAAGGTGCAATCTTACGACGTAAAAGTCACGCCATGGACTACTTTTCAGAGGAATAAAGACGGTAGTGCATCATGTCTCCTCTGCCTGCCTTTCAAGAGTCGCTGTGCCTCCGGCTTCTTGCCTTTAAATCTAATGACTCGCTTCAATGAGAAATGCACATTGCGAGCGGCAATTTCAACCACGCCCCCCCCTCCTCCGACTGGTCGGTGAGTCTTTCCAGCCGATATAAACTGCCCGTAATGGCTCTGGAATAGCTAAGGGATGTAGCCAAAACGAGTGTTGTGGAAGAGGATTTGAAATCATCAAACTCTCGAGTTCTACGCTTCCTCGTTTTAAGATGAGAAGAGAAAATGACCATGGTACTTGATTAAATGCAAATTATAGGCCCCGATGAATTTGTAGGAAGTGTAAATAGCGAATCTGTATTTGAAATGCAACATAAAAATGCATTCGATATGCATACTGACGGTTCCATGGATTAGGTTTAGATATTGATGGGGACGTGGTCTGTTAGCATAGTGGTTTCAAACTATTACTGGTTTCCGTTCGGCTTATGATCTTTTCCTGGTTTGTGGAAATATTTCAAAATTGTGGTTACCCTTGAATGCTCTATGAGTTTTATGTTTATCTTTTCAGCGTACACTTTGATTTTAATTGTATTTCTCTTAACATTCTTTGTTGTCTACATTACTTTTCCATCTCTGCTATTGGATAATTTCACCATGGAATAAATCACAGATGTCAGTATATTAACTTAATTGCTTTTAAGATGAATACGATAAGGTGGAATATTGATCTTTAATCACTTTAATGCATTAATTAACACGATTGTTAATATTTATCAGACCATGTATGCTTTCTTATGCTTTGAAAACGAAGGGATTGAAAACGTTTTCTTTTTGGTTAAAAATGTGCACTTGCAAGTTGTCAGTTAAGGCAATTCATGACTTTTAAGTTCTTGCCAATGTTTTTTAAGTCGATGAAGAGTCGGGCGAACTAGTCTTTAATTATGAGCGTGTGGATGATTTTTCAGCGAACGTGAGACACATCCGTATTTTGGTTTTCCTTCAGCATCGCCATATGGCAATTCTATTTTAAGGTACTGAGATCGATTGGCGCTCGACCAGGATATACATTAAAACGGTAACCCGCCTTGTGCACAGATACTCATTGAAATAATGTCCGGCGAAGCAGATGTTAACATAGTTATAGTTTTTGGAAAAAAGAACTCTTTAGTAAGTTAATGTTACGCGCCGTTGAAGTATGCTTTATGACCTTAGGTTGCAAATGTGAACTAACATTTTCTTTTGAAGGGCTAGATTAAGTAGTAGAATGAATTGAACTTTTTGATGACCCTGGCATCATCTACACGTCACTGCACAGTTGAAATAAAAAAAAACATTTTTATAAATATGCAGCACACTTAGAAACGAATCCGGTACACGTTCATATGGCTATTTAGTTATCATTCAGGTGACCTATTATCTGTTAAAATGAGTAGGTTTAAGCATGAATCATTCCTTTACCATGAATATGATTAGACTTATATCTCTATTTCAATGATCATGTAAGGATAAGGTAATTGATTCGGTAGCGTAACCATATATGGTAATTTTGTACACATTGTTGAACAGTGCCTCAGCTCGACTCTCGCATCTCGAGTTGCCCTTAACTGACGAGAAATGGAAATCCCATCTACTTCTTTTGCTCTTTCTATCTAAATGCAATCAAAATTTATAGGATGAATAGGGTGCTATATTAGGCGGAGTTCACGTGAGACGGAATTAAATCGGCGGAAAACCCTGAGCGAACGCACAAATTGTCTTCTAGGGCTATTTGAATGTCATTCGCGGGGGCACAAATTGTTATTTACCGTGGCATTGGCGTGGTCGGAATATGCGAGGGAAAAGAGAGTGAAAGACAGAGAGCGAGACAGCACGGCTTCTCCTTTATCCCGTCTCTCCGTCAGTCACATCCCTCCCTCGTTTAGGTAGCCGTTTCATTGACTTGGGCAGTAGTATACGGGGTCATGACGAAAGTCGAAAAAATTCTCCGTGAGCCCAGGTGCGCGCGACCGAGACCGGATGGTGCGTTGGTGTCTGGGGCCCACCCTCCTCCTCTTCACTCCCTACCCTCTCCCCCGATGCCGAACCCTTCGAGCGCGCTACTAGATCGCTGACCCCTCCCCTCCCTTCGCTCTGCCCCCTTTCCCCATCCCTACCACCCCGTTTTCCTCCCTCCCCTGCCCTCTTCTCTAACTCCCTCCCCTTCCTCCTCTCCCCGCAACCCCTTCTAACCCTTCCAATCTAAATCTATTTCGGGACCACCGTCTCCAATGCACTCGGAGAGCGAGCGCACGCACGCACCGAGAGCACACTCACGCACGTGCACCGTCCTCCCTCCGAACTCCTTTCTGCCCTCTCCCTCATTCCCTTAACCCGTCTCCATGCATTTCTCAGCCCTTAATGCAGTCCAAAAACGACGTCCAGCAACTCTGTCCTAAGATGAATTCGCTCAAATCACCACCGTCTGCCGTTAATTAAAAAAAATAGTTCCGGTATGAATAAGCCTTTGCTCTTTTTTTTGCACTCCTCAATGTGTGGTTTCTTGGAGAATATCGATGAACAACGACGTTGCGCTTTTTCATTCTTTTCTGCCACCTTTTTAGGAGATGATAGTAATAACAGAAGTGAATCTTACGGTGTAAATACTGCATTATGTTTCATCCGTGTTAGGAATTAGTATAACGGAGAAGAAGTGCGAAAACTGAGATATTTTATATCTTTTTAGCAGTAAACCTTATGAGGATGACGGTATACTTAATGGACGCTGATCATGTTTATCAATTTTGAGTTCACCTGTTTTAATACTTATTTCTCGATTTTTTCAATGCGATTCAATAATTTTTTTTTCGTTCGCAAATAGCATTTTCAGGCAAAAAAGTGGATTCACGGATACATATCACTGGATACGCAATAGTCACACTTTTTGAACTCCGTACTACTAGTTACTACTATGTCCAAGAATTCCTTAGATTAAAGAGACTGTTGGAACAGTAATTCCTCATGTGATAACTATAACTTATTTCACTAAGCTACATTCATTCAATTAAATAAAACTATTCTGCACTGTATTTCAGTATTGGATAGGTCAAAAAAAAGACAAGCATATTTAAGCACCAGCATTGAATGGTATACACAAAACAGTAAAATTCACTCATCTCTAAATTTCTTCACACAAAACTGGGAAGGTTTACATAATTAATGAAACTTTTTACAAGATAGGGGAACTGGTGATAAGAATATTACGTGATCACGTAGAGAACACATCAATGGAAACTTAGAAGGATCACGAAGTTTAAAGAGCGAATCGAATAAGTTATTTATTACCACTGTGGACTGATGTTTAGCATCGATGTTTCAATGTCTAACTCAACTGTGGGTCATCAGGGTGAAGTCTCTTGGGGTGAATTCTATAGACTTTCGACAGTTGGTATATAAAACGAACGTGCATTTTCCTTCGAGATTACTACTTGAACTCTTGATGCTTTCCTTTCATATCAGTATCTTTGCCACAACATTGACATCTAGGATTTTGTAAGTTGTACTAGATTACTTGAATCCTTATTTAGTACCCATGTCAGTTCTGATTGGGTTCCATGGCTGTATTTAATAATTATATCGCTAAACAGTACCGATTATGTCACTGACCGTAGATAATAAGAAAAACCCGTGTCCAAAAACTGAAGGACTCACGAATGTCCGCTTCCAAATGTCTATAGAAATAAAAGTTGCGAATCGCGAGCTGTGTACACATGCAGCCTCCTCTGGACTCTATCCCCGGTTGCCATACCATACTATGAATGACGCTGGATTACCTTTGAAATCAGAAGTACAGTGTTGTCTCTATTACTCTTTGATAGGTAAAATGCTCGCCTACTTTCTTCTCCATCGAAGGCCTTCTTTCCTTCTCTCCAAGTATTTTGTACAGATTTTATGGTAAGAAATCTTCGAAAGATCTCGGAAGAGGGCACTCGCATCACTTGATGCATTGAAGGGGGACCGCTGATGCTCAAATGTTCCACTACATTGTCACCCAGGTCAAACCGCTCCAGCGGCCCATTTTGCAAGTCATCAGTGTGTGCAACCGGGGCATGGGTTATTAATTTTTGTCGCGTCACTTGCCAAAGAAAATATAAATGCAGTGGAGATGTCCGGTACAATCTATATTTGGCGGTCCAAAATGGCGATGGGTTTTGAGACTTGAGCTATTTAAAAGTAAACGGACTTTAGCTGGCTTGACGTTTCAAGAGCTTGGATAAGTTTTTGCATATTTTAATTGGATAGAAAATTTTAATACTAATCAAATTCAAATATTTTTCTGGAAGTAAACATCAGCGTAATAATATCAATGGAAACAATAAGATCTCACCTTAGCTAGCTTCTCAACAAAGTCCCAAGAGAAAAATACATTCGAAAAATGTGGAAGCAAACATTTGTACCAATACTACCGAATAGCTTTTGTTTTTTTATTTTTATATATACACCCTACAAGCCACCGCTAGGGTGTGTGGCAGGGGGTGAACAAACACCAGAATAATTTTACCCGAACATGACTCTACTGCGGTCGAACAATGCCATTATGATCCCCTATCGTTCGAGGAAAAAATGATACGGCAGATAACATTTCTCTTTGACCTTTTTATCACATTTACCTAGTACTCTTTTAATAAATCCTAATTTTTTTTAGCTTTTTCTCATATTCCTCGTATGTTTTTCACCCAGGAGAGATCGTTAGTGAAGGTAACGCCTAGATATTTAATTGAGTCTACACATTCCATATCGGTGTTCCCAATGCAGTAGGTGTTCGGGTGGGAATTGCTCAATTTTCCAAATATTTATGACTACGCACTTCAATAAGTTTAATTCTAATTGGCAAGTGTCGTACCAGCGTTGTTCACATGTTTGCCATTGGTTAATTGATACTTATCATGAAATACATCTCGACAGGAATATCATGAAATATATCCCGAAAAAAATTACACTGTCACCAATTCATCATCATCACAGGTTATCAGTCCGAGATGTGTTATGTAGGGAAAACTACACAACTTCTGCTAATACCTGTAACTTCAGTACATCATTGCTCCTTGAACCAAAATTGTCCATTAGTTGCTTCTCATAGTTAACGTTTCCACGATAGCTCAATTGGTATAGCATCTGCCCAGGTTTGTTCATCCCAACAGTTTATATTATACTCATGTTACAGATGCCGCACTGCAATTGCTAAACCCAACAATTTATGATAACTTTTTCCATCGCACAGAGTTTTGGTTTGATAGTATGCAGAGTGATGCACGAATTTTGTCAGGTATTAGGTAAAATTTAGAATGAAATTGTGTATAGGTCAAATGTTTAACTTCAATCCTTTGAACAATAACATAGTAAGTCAACGAGATAGGATTTATTAGAATATTATCGGGGAACGTGACGAATAGGTCAAAGAGCAACGGTATACGTATTTCACTGGCGAAGACTCGTATAGAATATGCGGCTAGTATATGAGATCCTCGTGAAGTTGGATTGATTTCCGAATTAGAACGTCTTCAGCATAAAGGTCCTGGGTTTATATAACGTTATGATAAATTGAATTGCGCGTCAAAATTATTAGAGGGACTAGGTTGGGAATCACTCATGGAGCGGAGGTTAAATTAAAAATTAAATCCCTTGCATAAAGTGGAAGGATTTTTCTTTAGCAATCGAATTTAAAATGTATTATTAGCCTCGTCGTACTACGGTAGGAGAGATTATGTAAATAAAATGGAGAGATTCAGTGTAGAGCAGATAAATTTAAGACGTCGTTTTTTCCTGGAGCGATAAGGGATCAGAATAGCGTTCGTTGTCCGACCGCGCTAGGGGTGAAAGTCTTTTGTGTCAAAAGTAGTCCGGTGTGTAATCACACCCTGCCACATACCCTAGCGGTGGCTTGCAGGATATGTGTACATGTATATATTTATATAAGTAAGTTATCGGACAGATACCTAATAAGGTATCGTTTCGCCATTCACTAATATTTTATTATTCAGTGAAGAATATATATGCGCTGGAGTTGGCCCTACGTTCTTACCTAGATCTCTAAGGGTAAGTATCTCACAGGCTTAGTGCTGCTGTGACTACAATTTGCCGAGAGAACATTTTTTACTATTTTGCGGTAATAATATACTACTTAACTATTTTACTAATAGAATAAAAGTAGACTCAATAACTTCAATATTTCATGGGGTTTTAACTATTTAAAAACATTGACAACTTTAAAATTTTATAGCATTTTACTATGTCATTCTCGTTCATATGAGGTTTCATAATGTCCATATTGCCTATACAAAACTAGATTGTGGGGATGAAAATACTACAGTTAAAGTGTTTCACCTTTCAAAGTAATGTGATAATGAAGACCATGACTCTTCGCGTTATCAGAACTTACATCTTTTTCTTGTGAATAATATCCCTTTAGATTTGTATTCTTTCCGTACATATTATGCCATTGCTTTCATGGAAACAAGTATACATTTTAGAGATTATGTCTTCGGTGTTTATCTATCTAAATATCAAATAATTTTTTAACTAATTAAAAACATTGACAACTATAAAATTTTATAACATTTTACTATATCATTCTCGTTCATATGAGGTTTCATAGCTAGCTTTCATTCTAGCTATAACCCTAAAAGTATGTTAATATACTAGCCTTTACAGGAAAAATTTAATATTTTACATTTTTACTGACACGCACACACAAATTTATTTATTTTACATGCTCTGAATAGATGTTGACCAAATCGACCTTGCGAAAGTAACCGTTGTGCCATTTTCCAGCGCGTGTTAGGGATGTCTCTCAGAAAAGAAAACGTTAAGTTCAGTGTGTGTTTTGAAATAATGTATTTTAATATTAATTTATTATTAAAACTTGCATGTGCAGATAGACTAGTTATAGTGTATAGTGCTACAAATTTCTTTTAATTAAGATAGGACTTTTGAAAGAACCATGGCACTTGAATCTTGATACAGATAAGAGTGGAATTTTTTTAAGCTGTCAACCTTTTATCATTTCCGTCATGAACATATATAAAATGTCCTTCTCATGAGAATGTTTAGTGCATTTTAGCCCTTTGGAATGTGGTTTCTGTGGAAACTCAATTGTCTCCACCGCACCGTGTCATATCGCATAATAGAGTGGATACAAGTTCCAAGCCACCGCTAAAGGAATTATATAGTATTAAACTATGCATTTAAGAATTCACTGTGAGAAAATATGTTTTTGAGTCAATCCCGTCATATTAAAGGTGCACGGAAATACTTGCATGAGACCTTAATAATTCAATAAGTTACCTACTTTAATTTAATGCTGCCCTTTTCTTTAGTCACAAAAAGGAAAACCATTTGTAGAAAAGTATGAGCTGGCCACGAGAGAATATTTTATATTATTACTTTTAATTTCTTCTTCAGAGTGATTTACGTTTGATTATCGGTTGAAAATGAGTTCACAGGGTTTTTAATTCTACTGCTCATCTCATGTTGTTTTCTCGAAGCTCGACTCTTCATCATAAGTTATTGTTTTAGCTGTTGTCAATGTTTTTTTTTATTTCACATTCCTTTCGCAGTAATTTCCTTTGCGATGCACGTAGGTTCCACACTATGTGGCTATGGTAGCCTATGCTAATACAATTTCTTCCGTACTTCACAATGCAAATCTGTTCATTCATCGCTGAAAGTTATTTCCACAAGGTTACAATGGAGTTGACTTCGCTTCTTGTCCGTTGCTGTCATCTTCTGTGCTATAGCCTTTGAGAGTACTCCGTTCAACCGGGGCAATTCGTCACCCCTCCACGAAGTGATTTCTCAGGGCACGCATCGTGAGTGTGGAGTCCGAAGGAAGGAATTGTACGCCCTCCGATGTGTGTGCGTGCCATTTATCGATACGCGAGTGCACCCACTGCCTGGGTTAATAAGAAGGCGAGGTGCTCGCCGGCATCACTCTCGCTCACGTAACGAACCCCCCGCAGGATTGTGCCGCTGAAGGGAAGCGCCGCTCGGGCTCCTGCCGCCGTTATTGCCCTCGGTGGGAGAGGAGGCGTTGGGCGTGGCGTTTTGGGGGTGGCGTGGCGGAGGGAGGAAAGGAGGGAAGGAATGGAAGGCAAGCGTTTACAATGTAAGCCCCTCTCTGGTGATCCACTCACCTGCGGACGAGTTTTACGAGTCCCCACTCTTTCATACGTAAAGAGTTTAAACGTACGAGCCGATTTCACTGTGGTCTTCCTACTCTTCGTCACAACTGTCTTCTGTGAACGATGAGTCGAATGTGATTCAGGTATAAACCGATCAGTTGAGAGGAGTCGGTAGTTTTCAAATAATTGGCCACCATATCACTTGCAGGGCGGGTGCAAATCGAAGCGGTGCTTAGGTTAATATTGCTTAGGAGTCCCATTGACATTTCAACCTATAACATCCCGTTCCCACTAACCCCTTAGCCGAGCGCACTCGTGACAGCACGCTCCAGGAGTTGTTGATGAATGTCGACTCATTCGAAGCAGTCGAAATATTATATGAACTATAGAATTTGAAGGAAGCATTAATTGGTGGCGTTCATGGTCCAATGGTGGAAACTAACATTACGTTAGGTATAATAGAGGGATTCAGGTGTGATGTGGTGGAATCGCTACATGTTGACAGAAACAAAGAAAAACCCTTGCAATTTTCCAATTTATAAATTCTTTAATACCGACTAGTTTGGGTGTACTACACCATTTTAGGTGCACCTCACAAGGAAAAACAATGTAGTACACCGGGTCTAGTCGGTATTAAAGAATCTATAAATTGGAAAATTTGAAGTTTTTTTCCTTTTTTCTGTCATGACCTTAGGTATTGGATTCCTGTGCTGTTGTTTTCATGATATATTTAAAAAAAAAATAGTAATCTCCTCGTTCTATAGCAGCTTTAAACACATAGATTGTCCATTATTGTTTACAAAACAATAAAAACAGTAATGAACCCGATATTAACCATAAAACTAAGTGAGCCATCATTGCAAAAAACGTATTGATTTGATTCGAGACTCGTAATGTATTTTATAGAAAGCCTTCTAATTGATGACAATTCCTGACCCATTTAACACAGTACTGTCTGATTTATAACTGTCTATATTTCCCCGTCTACCACAGACCTTGTGATTTTCTTGACGCGTTCTGCGATAAGCATAATTGGAAATTTCGAAATGCATGAAAGGAAAATATTTATTATAATTTTTACACTCTCGATATATCCCGACCACAGCCATCAATCCGAAGGTGGGTTTGATAGTTGAGCTTAGCGATCACCCAATTCGAAGCCAATTGCATGTGAAATTAACACAATAGGCTGTGTGGGTCATTTCCTTTTTCTCTTCCGTCATTGTTTTCTCAGGAAGATCTGGCACCCGAAAAATGATACAGCTAAAGTGGTGTTGATGATGCCCGGAGGCGTGTCCAGGAATTGAACCATGGCCTTCCAGCAAGGAACTCAGTGCCCTACTCACCATCTATCTATCTATACTTATGCTATCACGTCACTCTCAATATGTCATATCTCGAGTAAAATGAATGCAACAACGCATTAATTATTTTAGAAATTGGTAGAAATGGAGTTAATATTTTGAAACACATTCCATATGAATTATCTGTGGCTTCGTAACACTGAGCTTTTTTAAAGAAATATCACACAGGTATGTGTTAAGTAACATGCCATGATATTGCTGCAGGTTTTGCTAGTTCTACTTTCCGTCAATTGTGCGAGAGAATTATTCATTTTCCACTTTTCCGGTCCTTCAAGGATACCTCGATCCATTTCATATCGCGCAAAAAAGGAGAAATCTAGCGAGTAGTCATACAGGAGAAATCTCTCTGATATTCCAACTTGCGCTTTGTTCTCTTTTATCTTTCCAACCAACACGCCTAGAAATTATGTTGGTAATTGACGTGAGCATACACCTTAAGGGTGTTGGCTGGATATGCCCAACAAAGGCGTACATGTGTATGACAAAGTACTTTATTTGTCACATGGAGCTGGCAGAACTCTTATTAAGAAAGTATTTTGGATGTAATTAGATAAAACAATAAGGTCTTTTGAAGACAAATAGGTACCTGTAAATTCCTTGAGTTTAGAATGCTTGTGCCCGTGGTAGCTGGGCTACTGACGAAGGAACCAGGTTTCGATTTCCGGTGACACCCCTGAGTACTCTCAGCTTCGTATTAGCTGAATTTTCTTTCAGACATATCTTCTAGAACATTTACAGGCGTCACAGAAAAAGGCCGCACAGAACTGACCCCTATATTAGAATTTTACTTAGTTTTGACCTCAGTATTATGTATAATGTAGCCTCACCTATCGAATAAGTCTTCTGGTTGATTATTGTGGTGTGAAAAAAATATTTAAAATTGGTTGTTGTTGGTTGGTAAGTACTGTAGTTGATAGTAGAAAAAAATAATTGTTGAAAATTTTAATATGGGGCCTAGTTTTATATAGTCCTGAAATATGATCTACGAGGCAAGCTGAGAGTAATAGTTTGAAAACTAGATTGGTAGGAAGAGAATTTGAATAGTAAAATGACCGGAAAGGGAAACATAGTAAGAGAGGAGAGACTGTTATTGGAATTTGAATAAAGCAAAAATTATGTATTTATATAGGGGCAAGCAGTATGTCAGTAATTAGTCCCCGAGTTCAAAAAAACAAACCATCACCCGTAGTCAACTGATATTAATTATATAGGTGGAAATTGTGAAATAAAAGTTAAAGTTAGTAGAAATTATTTGTTGGTATTATGGTAATTGGAAATTCTTTCAGTATTCTACGGAACTACTTTTATGTGAGGAGGTTTCTGGAGGCATTGAAACTTATTGGCAGGCAAATTATAGCAAATTTTTCGTCCGTCAGGCAAAATAAATCGAAAAAGAAAATCACTTGTTTGATTGCTGCATGACGTAATGTATGTAGTTCACATGATATTCATACCGTACTCTATTGCGTCTATTAAATGCCAAACCAGGGAAAATCGAAGGGAAGTTTATCTATCTAGAGCTGATTTTATCCTGATTGGAGTGGGTATATTATAAATCGTCGAATCCATACAGTTTTACTCCTCTTGCTCTCAATCTCCATGAATTACTTAAAATATATGTCGATTATGTCAACTGAAATGTTAATCTAAGCGTTTAAATAGTTCTAAGACGGCTTTTGGGTGTGGCCACTTTATGTGGCTCATAGTGTGTCTCTTGTTTCAGCGAGTGCTTTCGGGAGTATCGTACGTAGTTCGGTCTTCAAATGCCAGCTGCAATGCGGAAGAAAGCTTGAGGTAATTATTGCTCTATACAAAGCCACACCCATAAAGAAACTGATTGAAAAGTTAGTTAATATACTTTCCCTTTAATTACTTCGGTGAAACTCCAGTTATATGCATTTACAAAGTATTTTATTGGACATATTAAAGGAAGGGTGTACCTTTTGGTTTTCCGTGCCGTTATTCTTGTATACTCTTATAGTACGTACTTATCTTACATTAATATAATCACTATGTCTCATAAAGGTACCTATAAAATTCTAACTTCTTTTAACTGATCAGTTCTACATGCAGAAAATACTCCATTGCCACTGTCTCTGTCGTAAAATTTATGCAACTCAGAATATAAAAAAAAAATTTTATCGACGAAGAAAAATTTAAGATTTCCAGATCACCGCAAAGAGTAAAAGAAGCTTCGCATTTTGAATCAGATTTACACTTTTCGACTTTCAACTCATATTGGATGAAATAATTGCTGCTGAATTTTTCTGCGGCTGATCGGAAATACGAACAAAACTCGGCATTTTATACGCACATTCCGTAATTTCCAAACGTGGTGATTTAGTTAAATTTTTAATGCTTGGAGTTTTCCATGATTAGTAAATCACACCAATGTTCCTCAGCACAAAATACGTCGTTAAAGGATATCAACTTTATTTCAGTCAATCTTATGGAATTATAGTTTCCACTAACAATACTAGTGTACATTTAGATTCTTTGAAGTTTCCCCCGGCCGCCATAATTTTGGTTGTAAATTATGAAATATTTTGAATGCGAACCATGGAAGGAAGGAATTAAGCGAAAAGATATCATAGTTACACCTGTGAATTAGCGGAATAGGCTCAAAGGTGAGTTTGCATGTGCGATCCAGTCCTTGAATCGGGTTGTATGTACGAAGGCCCTTTTGAATTATACAGTCAGTGCGAAACGACCTCGCCCATCGGAACACCAAATGTTTCGTGGCTGGTGTTGATGGGATCAGGGTGAGTAATAAGGAAATGGTTTGTGGTAGAAATGGAAAATGTTAAACACAGAGTAAGAGAAAGTATAAGAAGTTTTGGCTCACGTAAAACTAATGGAAGGTTGAGGGAGATCCCGTAGGGCAGCATAGAGAGGGGTTATCGTTCGGCTAGAGTCGGGGGTGTGATTAATAGCATGGAACAGTGCGCCCTAAGGAGTAATCTAAATTTAGGGAAACGTCCTCTCTTTATATTTTAAGAATGGGAAACGGGGTAGGAAGGATTGAGCGGTGGGGGTGTCGGGAGAGTAGGTCTGGGGGTTCAGTGGGAGAGGGTCGGGAGGTGTGAGATCAAGGAGGAGGAGCAGATTCGAAAGAGGGCGCACTTCCCTGGATGTCACCCAAAGGACAAAAGAAGTACGCCGTCTGAGCGTAATGTCGCACTTAAAAATAAGTCTCCGCACTCGTTTTACCGTTCCCGAAATTTCGCTCCCGTTCCGTCCGCTTCCTTCGAGCCTATGCATCCCTCCGATCTAATTCCTCGCTTTCTTTTTCCCAGGATGATCAGAGGAAAATATTCCCCGAGGTGTAGAAATTGATACTCTGCAGAAAACGATGGAGAGATTTCTGATTAGGTACAGGAGCCACCTGCTGAGCTAGGAATACCGCCTGTGGCAAGATGTTGTTTCGTGGTGAAATCTTTATATCAGAAAAAATGTGCAACTAGCTACACTTAACATATGAAGAGATTGATTACAGTAACCCTACTGTTTCAATGTTCCAAGAGTCAAACCAAGTGAAAATACGTGATTTCCAGTTGAATAAATGTTCGAATAAAATCACCAAGAGAAGTTTGTTCACAAAATCACACTGAGGTGATAATAGTTAGAAGCGTTTGAGGCTCGTCACTCTGTCGCACAAAACCGTTTTCCGTGAGAAATTCGCACGTTTCCGGAAGGAATACGTCATTTTCCATTGGGCTGCCTCAAGTTCTCTAAAATGTTATAGTAAGTAAACTTAATGAAATTCAAATAGTGATAAAAGAAGTCACTTTGCTTTTCTAAATAGAATTTTTTTTATTACGATCTATGTTTCGTAACAGCGTAAGATCTTCGGGGGTAGAAAGTGGAAAGGCAAAGTGTCATCTTTCATCGTGAAGGATTTCCAACATGTTACGCCTGAAACTGTCATTAATTCAGATAGATTACGTTTGACTGGTTAGGTAAGCATTGCGCTCATTAGATCCCATGCCATACATAATTGAAGTGGGCTGTCAATGCTCTGGAATTCCTACACCGACACACCATATTTGAAAAATTATGAAGACGGGACTAAATTTTGAGGGAGGTGTTAAGAAATTCTCTTAATTTCACTAAAATAGTGCGCCTTCTTCAATTAGTTGTGACACGATATAGTTAACCGATACTTTGACACATGGAAAAATAATAAGCAAATTAACTTGAAAGCAAGAAAGTAGCAGATCTGGTGCTATATTACACTAATACATGATTAAATTCAAGGCCATGCACCTACTACAATACTAACACAAGAGAGAATAGAGATGTCTTATTGCAATTAAATTGAAATGAGCGTCAAAATAGAATGCAAGCTCAAATATTTCTGGTAATTTCTTGACAACAAATTTTAGAGCTTTAAAAAAACCTAAAACATCAATTTCAGAACGATGGAATAGGTATATTTAATTAAAACCAGGTCATAAATTCGTTTAAGGACATAATTATGCAAGAAATAATTAAGTGTACGAGAGAGCACCAGATTCCGTAACACTTCCTGCAATAAATTCCCAATACAGAGGAAATCCAGAAGCGTGTGAGTGTTCGCAGGCACAAGCACCACGGCACCAGCCGTTGACATTTAGGGCCGCGGCGTGTCATGGCCGAAGCGGAGAGATTGGGCGCCTGTGCGTCTTCTGTCTGTTGGGGAGAAGAGGGGAGAGTTTTTCGGGGTGGACGTAAGGATTCTTCCCCCTTCTTGCAAAATTTTTCTTCCTGCTGGCCGAACCTTCCTCACTGAATGGTGCGTTGGCTGGCCGACTGTCTATGTCTTCCGTTTGGTAACGGCCAAGTCGTGAGAAAACAAGATGGAGCCGGTCTTTTTTTTCCAACCTCTCTCGTCGAGATGTCGGAAGACTTAAGGCATGGAAGGCGGTGAAACAGGAGGGGAAATGTTTTCGTGAGCGGGGAGTGGGTGTGGGGGTGAGCTGGATGATGAGCTGAGAAGGGATGTTCGGAGGAGGGTGTGGTGGGGGGTGAGGAGATTGGTGGCTGAGTGGGTTACGAGGGGGGTTCGGCGGGTCGGTCGGAAGAGGTGGGGATGGATGGTGTCGTGGTGCTGGTGGAGAGGCAGTGAGGCTACGAGGTGGTGTGCCCAGAGAAAAGAAAAGAAAAAAATGGGTTCGAGATGCGAGGGCGTGTGTGTGTTCGTGCGTGCGTTGCCGTGCGTACGCGAGGGAGGAGCTGGAGAAGGAAAAGTCGTCGACCCTTGCATTGCTGTTGACTTCTATTTGGGGACCGTATTTCCCCCCTCCCCCAATCCCTCCACCCCCTTCCCTACTCTCCCTCTTCCTTTCCCTCGTTCCCCTTCTTCCCTTCCTGCTCCCGTCCTTCCTCCCTATTGCACGCCCAATGTCGGAACCGGAGTTTGTAGAGCAATCCGCGCTCTCTCCCATTGATGGACGTGAGGTGTATATCGACGCGTACAACATCAGTGAGTCGTTGCCTTATCGGTTCTCACTATTACGTTCTCGCAGTTCTTAATTAATCTCCCTGATTTGAAACTACCAAAGATGCGTTGTTTTGGGTAATATTTTAATTAATTATCACCTCGTATATTGTTATTTTATCGGAGAAGGCAATATTTGTCCCATGGCCATGTAATTTAATTAAAAGGTTGGTTATCTTAGACTGTGCAAGATTGCCTTTCAAATATTTTAAACCGTGTTATTAGCAAATTACAAATTTTTTTTCTTTGATAAACGCTATACAACTACAGTGATATTATTTTTGAATTATTCATCTAATTCGAAGATTAAATTCATAAATTTCGACAAGGACAAAATAAATAAATTGATAAAATGGGAAGATCGTTGGATTCTTGAGCATTAAGCATTAAGCATTATTAACGAGGCAAACTTTAAATCGAGTTCACAACGTAAGCCTGCAGTTGGAGAATATTGAGACTAATTATGGGAATATAAAAGCAACTTGTCTACTTACTTGTGTACTACTCGTGTACTTGCAAAGTCTTGTAAAAAGTCTTCTACCATATTCGTTTCATCTTTCAATATAATTGAAATATTCCTTTACATGTCTACATACTTCTAATGATTATAGGTGCTGTAGAATTTCTCTGTTTCTCGGTTTTCAGTTTCTCATTCTTTGCTTTTCAAAGTACCAGTGTAAAATGGAACGAGCTCTTATTGATTTTTGGAAAGTATTTTAATATATTTGGACATAACTACAAAACTGTTTTCTTGAGTCCTCCTCTTCATAAACAAATTGATTATTTCCAAGTGTTCCGTACCCTGAGAAAATTGCCATCGGTTAAAATAAATGTCATCGGCATTTTATATCTCGCTTTTTTTTACTTGAACTAATTAATGACTTATTTTTAATTAAATATTACTATTCTATCTTTCGAAAACTCTTGTTTTAAGTTTATTTTTAATCATTCAAAATTTTAATGATGAACTGCCCAGAAATATTTTTGCTTGCATTCAATTTTGACGTCCATTAGAATAACAAATACACGTCTCTATTCTCGCTAGTGTTAGTTTCGTAGTAGGTGCATGAGCTTGAATTTAATCATGTGATCCCTTATTGTAGTGGCAAACTCCTACGTTCCTACTTCCAAGTTAATTTTCTAATTATTTCTCTATGCATCAAAGTATCGGTTAAGTATATCGTGTCTCAACTAATGTAAGAAATAACTGTATTTTAATGAAAATAAGGAAATTTTGTTACTCCTCCCTTGAAATTTAATCCCCGGCTTGGGCTAAATAAATGTCATCGGCATAATCATGTTATCTGTTCTTAAATGAGTTATGCATGAGTTATTCAGGTAAAATAAAAAATATTTAAAACTAGAACTACCTATTTCTATAAGATTTTAAAATACTAAAATTCTTTAAAAAAAAGAACACTTCAAGAAAAGGTTAGTATTTATTTGCTGAGGTAGAACTGTGAATATTTGGTAAACATTAACAAGGAATGAATGGTATTTATTTTGTTAATTTCTGAGAGTAATTTTGATTTCGAATTAGTAAATAGGTTACCATCTTTGCTTCGTCAGTTCATGACCTTTCTCCCATGATTACCAAATTTAGGTTCAGAAGTAAGCTTCAGTATGTAATGCAACAATTTTAGTGTGTAAAAATCATTCGCATTGAAAATTTGTACTTTTGAAAAATACTATTGCGGCACCTTCCCCAGTTTCTTTGAATTCAGTGCATAAATTGTTAGCGATCACCTTACTTCTGTTTTCTAAGAAGAATAACGAAATAGTGGCAATTGTTTTACTGTTTTGAACGAGTTAATACACCCATCTTATCATTTTTAAGTATTTGGAATTTTCAAATTGTTAGGTAATTTGTTGCTTGTATAATACTTCAATCTTTATGTAAATCCTTCTTATTTTAAATTACAGCGACTTGCTTCTAGTACTAGAAGAATTGACGCGTTTTAGGATGTGTTTAATTTTTACGAGAAAAAATGAAGAGGGGATAAGTAAGCCATGTAATAGCCATGGATGGTAAATAATAAACTTGATAACCTAACGAGTACAGAGTTCGTCTACTGACCGAAGAGCCCTATTTGGATTCTCGGTTTCATTGGGCACCCCCATCTCTGCCCAAGCAGTTTAATGTTTCGTGGAGCCGATATCGTGGAAAAAAGTGGAAGGCAGATGAACTGATAGTAATTTCAAACGCGGATAAGCACGGAGGGGGGGGGGTGAACTCTGGCTCTGAACTCTTACTTATCAAACTATTCTTCAGGTTGATAACTGCGCCATCGTTAGTTATGCTGCTCTGACAAATTATTTCGATTGTATGTTGTGTGCTCGTACATGTCTTATTATCATATTGTACCCTTAACGGCAGAGTATGGTAACGATAAAATTAAACTATAACCTGTTTTCCTGTGAGCATTTTTTCCTTTGGACTTTAATCTATCCCCTTTCTGGATTATCTGCTTAGAGAGCACCTACCTCGAGTTCCCCTCAAGCTGGGCTCAAGCTCAGAAGTTTAAGCAAGCTGATTTCTCAACCACTTACTCTCGCTCAGTGTTACTTTTGGGGCAGCCAAAAAATATTCCGCTTACTGAAAGAATCACGCTGGCAGTTTGAAAGCAAGGCATCTCTCATAAAATTTCAAAGCAAAGAATTTTCCGTAACCTATTTAGATTTTTCAATAAATCGGGTCCCTCACTAATATTTTGAATGAATCCAATAAATGTTGGTTCCTTCTGTTCGATAATCCATATTGATCGTAAGTTTCATGAAATATGTCGCGAAATGGTGCATTTTCGAAGATGTCTATTGTAAATTCATTGATTCATGTTTCACCGTAACAAATTTAATTTTTTATGGAATAATACAGGTTTAAATAAAGCAGTAGTTTTTCAGATTAACTGTGGCCGCGAAGCTCATTTGCCACATAACACAGAATTAATGGTTGGGAACTTTTAAAATGCCAACTAAAGTTGACGTTACCGGAGGTACAGTGTGTGGTTGGAAGTTTCCTTCCCATTTGTCGAGTCACTGTCTTCATCTTCATCCATTAATACCTTCTCTCTTTCCTTTTTCATTTCTCTATCTACTCTTCTGCCTGCTTTCACCCCTCTCTTCTTTTTTCCCGACTCTTCTCAACCCATTTATTGGCCATTCCATCAAGACGAAGAGGGGATCATCTCTTAACTATAGTAGGGATCACTTTTCATTGAGTGACTACATATGATTAAAATGGAAATAGTCAGGTGTGAGACGATGTTAGCGTATAATCATCCGAATCCGACTCGGGTTTCAAAGCTCAGCATCCCTTGTGACGGACTGTAAACCGCACTTAATTGTTTTCTTCGTGGCACCCATTGGGCTGGGAATGTTAAATTCTGCCTTCCTATAAGAGGATCGGTAACATGCTCTTTCCGTTTGCATTCATCATAACAGATACAGTAGCAAATCGAACTTCTTGATGTAAAAAAAACCATTAATTGTATGCACTAATTAAATTATATGCATGTCTTACACTTGGGATTATTGATGAAGGAACGAGTAGATATCTCATCTCATATACAAATGAATGAATTTTTATCCTAACTCATTCCCAAAGAGACCTTTTTCCAAATCTTTCTTGCATTCAAAGTGATCGATTCCAATTGAAATGATTTCACATGCATATCAACAAACGGAAAAGGTAATGGCATCTGCTCATCTCTAAAATTGTGTCAAATGAATTTACTTTGGCAAAAATCTATGATTTCGAAACTTTGAGCAGAGAAATTACTCCTGACAGGTTTTGGACGGCATGGCTTAAAATTTTGGCACTCGGTCTGAAAGACGTTTGCTTTTACACAGTGATCCATACTCCGTGGTTTGAAATTTGGAAATATTATAGCGTTCCTAACACTGAAATACTATTTTTACTCCAATGTTACGGTATTTATAGCCAAGTGTCCATTTGTATGGGAAATATTTGAACTTCTACATAAAATTCTTTCATCGGTTATTTTGGGCGTCGGAGAAATCGTACCTCGTACATTGTTTTACGGTGTGACAATGAATTAAATATAAAAGCTAAAAATTAAATAACAAATAAATACGTAAAATTTTTTTTATTTATCTCGAGGAATGTGATGGGGAAGAGGTGTCAAAACTTTATTTCTATCAGAAATAGTAAATATGGTGCTATTTAAAATAGTGTCACGTGTATAAAAACGGCCCTATACAATTCGTCAAGATAATTCAGTGCAACGTAATTAGCTGTAAATCCGCGGGTTGACTTGATAAGTGAGAACAATTAACGTAAAGTGTACATTTCTCAAAGTAAGGGTAACAAATTAATTCTGTTCATTTACTTCTGCAGTCTATTTTTTCAGAAACCCCCTATAGTTATTAAATCACATAGCTTATTTTTAAACCGCAGAGCTTCATGGTTTATTATTATATTTCCTGTGGCATTACCTGGATTAGAACAAGAGGAACTTCGATTAACAAAAATGTTCACTATTCCTTGAATTAACATTCAAGTAATCAATCAGAAGAAACTTGAATGCCTGTTCATTCAAAATGTTTTTTCAAACCTGCTATATAGAGGAAATATAACACCAGCTTTCACATTATTCGTGGAACTAATTATGGTTGGTTGGATTGATAACCTAAAAACCCATTTTATGGTAGAATAGTAGAGTAAATACCCATTTTTCAGTACGTCATGCCAATGAAAATTTTCACGAGCCGGATCCAATACCACGAATATACTTGTAATTCTATATGTAGCTAGGCAAAGGTTCCTAGCATTAAAATGACGTTGCAAACCCGACAAACGCAAAACGTGCAATCATTGTTTTTGCTGGCACTGGTGGCCAACTAGGGATTTCTATCTTCATCCTTCGCACTCACCATCGTTTTTTCTCACCCATCTTCAATCTTCTACTCTTTCTTAATCCCCGCGTGGCACACTCGTTTCTTTCCCTCCAGATGCAAAACTTCTTTCATCGCTCCATCCCCGCTCTCCCTCTTTCCTCCCATCCGCTACCTCATCGCTCCCACCCCATCGGCCTTTCTTTCCCCTTTGCAATTTCGATGTCGAAATGCGGAGCTTTGGATGCAAAGAAGAAGGTGAAAAAAAGATTTGAAATCCCATCATAAGGCCCTGTAAAAAATCCCATTCTAGATATCACGTAGGGAAGTGGTCTTCAACCTTGATTCGTTTCGTTCACCCTTCCACTGGCCGTAAGAAATTACCATGAAGTGTTGCACCTTATATAATTACATACCATTCATCCTTGAAAAATTCTATCCATCCCAAGGTTCGCTATGCAACCTGGTTGAGTAACATTAACGTCAAGTAAAGGTTTATGAGACTCGCGTTTCAATTCACCTCTCTCTTTGAATATATCTGATACCGAGAATATACTAAAATACATTTACGATGAACGAATATCTCATTTTGAATACAGTTTGTGCATTGAAACAGGCAAAAGAGATATTTTATTTGTGATAGAGGTTCCTGTCCGTTGAAATAAACCACCACCTGAATAATATCTATATTAATGTAATTTTGGAAGATATTCAACACACAACAATATTTGTTAGCGATATTTCCTATGTTTGAATATCTCATAACTCCAGACAATATGTACCATGGTATTTAGTAAATTCTGAACACGAAAAATGTGAGGTATGCATACTGTAAGTAGCGATACCAGTTTTACTATTTTAAACTTATACTCTGACATTGTAGTTATTTCGGTTTTGGATTGAATACTAAATTCACCGGTCTATACCGATAAGGTCAGTCTCGATGATATTCTCAGATGTTTTCCCAGATTCAAAGAATTACTGCTGTTGCGGTACCTTAATATAATACCTGATCTAGCATAACTGAAATATCTTATTAAATGCAAGCCTAGGTAAGGATCTTGGTTAATCAACTGAAAAAATGGCAAATTTAGTAGCACAACTGTGGTTTGCAAAACGAAATGAGGTCATTATGATCAAAGGTGCTTGTTTACAAAAATGTCTTGCCGCATTGTTGTAAGTTTACAAAATAAGATGGCTGGTAATAATAATTTTATTACCTTTATTTTGGGTACATAATTCAACATTTGCAGACAGTCCATACTAAAAAGACTTTGTACTTTTTCGCTCATTTTTATAATAAAGTACAGCGCGTTTCATCGGCTTGTGGCATCATCAGGTAAGTACAAAGTCTTTTTAACATGGATAATAAATACTTCCACGAAGTGAAGCCTGAAACAGTAGATTATATTTTCAGACAAATGTAATTTCAACTTTTTTAGGTAATCTGAAAAAAAGGCCCAAATTCCAGCTGCCTTAAATTCAGTAAATTAAACCTAGTTCGATTTCAGCGTCGCAGAATATTGTGAATATTGAAATCAAATAGCCAATGTGATTGATTATATAAGTAATACCAGTTAATTTCAATGTGCAGTTCTTTGAACTTCATCAGTCAGCGCACTCTTGTCTCGTGAATGTTATACCCAGAACTACTCTTTTGCATATTATTATTCATCCACACTGACTCGTCATTACTAACCACCAAACAATGACACCACTTGTTCTCTCGCAAATTGCTTTCCTGAGTCTTTCGGTTTTTTTCAAAGTGAAGGTGGACGAGGGAACAAAAAAGCGGGACCTTTACACGTCTCTTATCCCCTCCGCAGTATGCACGCCATTCTACCTTTTCATTATAATCTCAAATTAACTTCACCCGGTCATATAAGGGAATGGATCGCGCTGGCCGTTGTTTGTAGTACACGGAAGGCATTTTATACAGCGGTGGGATCCACTCCCTGGATGCATCTCTTTGTATTTCCGCTGCACCGGCCTCCCTCAATGTCCCCACCCTCCCTCACCCTCCCTTGCCCTCCGCGACGCTCCCCTCCCGTCCCTCTCTTCTTACATAGGAGGTCCGGGGGCGCCTGTGGGGCGTGCGCCCGGGGCCACTGCCCCCTCTCGCCCTCCGCCTGTCTTTGAGAGTCACGCTCGGCCGGCTGCGCATCTCCCAGGAGAGCGGGAGATGAGAAAAGAGAGGCATTGTTGGTGCAGCTCTCGCGGAGGGGTTGGGAAAGGGTGGGGGAGAAACTGGGAGGGTGTGCGGAAGAAGTGCACGGAGCCCCCTTGCCCCCTCTCTCCCTTCTCGCTCCCCCTACTAGTCCCGTACCCTCCTCTCTACCGGCGGGCACATTCCTTCGGGATGGAGGAGTAAGCGTCCGGAGGAGAAATAAATGGAAAGAGGGACGAGCCGGCACTTTTCTCTCTCTCCGAAGAGGAGGAGGCGGCGGGGAGACGAAGGGAAGGACGAGGGGAGAAAAAGATCGGGTAGGTTGCGTTGGTCTCGTGGGGCGATGCGTCGTGGTGGATCGCTGAAGGGAGGTGTAGGGCGTGGGGAGGGAATAGGTGTCGAGGATGAGCAGAAATTAATAGCGTCGAGTGGAAGTGGGGGGGTGGGAGGGAAGGGGGACAGGGGAAGATGGAGATACGAGGGGAGAAAAAGTATGCCTCCGGACTGCGGGATTTGCACCCTGAATAATCCATCACCGCTGACCAGGAATCGATCCAAGATATCCTGGTCGGTCAGTCTTATCTTCAACCAATTGGACCACAAAGGAGGGAATTATATGCCGGTGAGTCGTAATTTCTCAGTGATGCCACTAAAGAAATATCCACTGATTACCTCTCACGATTATTCTCAGGTTATAATGCGGCATCAGTTTAGACAAAGGAAAGCCGTAAGTGCTTTTTTGAAAAAGAATGTCGTCGTGAATATGGTAAATTTTATTAATGGTAATATTTTTACGGTAAAAAATAATGTGTCGGAGATAATTCATGTTAAACAGGTTCATATGAGGTGGTTTTAGATGAGTAGAATATTTTAAATTCCCATCATTTTTTAAATTACTATGAACAAGAAAGGAAAAGCTGCGATGAGTATAAGCTTTGATATTTCTTCGCAAATCGTTAAACTCAAAACTAACATAACAGAGGAAAAATGAGAATATTTATAGTTAAATCAATCTTGAAATGCAGATTATAGCAATATAATTAACAAAAAATTGAAAGTACTCCTTTTCAAGGGAGGGAAGGTACATGGATCATCGTAGAAAGCAATACTCTGTTGAAATCCATTAAAAGGCTCTTCTGAATGAAAAATATGCATTGTTCCCCTCACCATAATGCTCGGGGATTGGCTTCATGTGATCAGAACCTCATTCTCACTGCTTTTATTTTTTTTTGGTATTCATTGTCTGAAAGGGTGCTGATTTTAGTGAAAGCAAGCATGAATAATGCAGGAAGATATAAAAAATTAAGTTAATAGGCAGAAGATGACTCGCAATTCTTTTTAAAAAATCAAAGCGTTATTTTTTCGTTATACGTGATTGGGAGCTATTGAATGATTGAGCGATATCAGAGTTTAAAAAGTGTCTAATCTTAAGAATGATTTTATATATTCTAGGTCTTTCAATTTCCTTAGTTGATTCATTTCTTGAAATCGGCCGAACCATTTCCATGTTTAGAATAAAATTCATAATTTATTTTCGAATGATGTTGGCGTAAGAGGGGGACGCACTGGATTCGCCTAAGGTTGGAAGTTTGCTCCGAGTGAAGAAAGTGAATCGTCAATAAAATGGTAAAATTTGAATTAATTACCCTTCTGCTGTTCCACCTAACGTTAGAATGTTGTTAAAACAAACAGATTGAGAGTAGCACTACTATAGTGCATTATCAAAGTTTAAACTTACTCTCACGATCTATATCCTTCAAGGACATAAAGAGCGACTAAAGAACTATAAGGTGCATGAAGAAATATAAGGTTATGTTGGGAACAATTATCAAACGAAAGGTGATAATGAAAAAAACGAGCGCAGGAAAGAGACAATTTCGAACAGGACGGGTTAAGATGAGATCGTAATTATTAGTCTTGCAGTTCGATGAAGTCAAATAAATGTAACTACCAAAGGAAAGGAAAGCCTATATCAATTTTTTGAACGAAGATATTTATTTTTATTAATGATGACGTTTTAATATCAGTAAATTATTATAAATGGGCGGTATTACCATTTATATATTTTCTACGATGCTATTAAAGTAACAAATAGAATAAAACTCGTTTGTTTGGAGGAAGTGTTTGGAGGAAGAGTTACTTGTCTGTATTGATTTGAGCACATTTTTGCGCAACGTATAGGAAAATTCCATGGATGCTCATACAACAGTTTGGGCTAGCGTCAACATGAAAGTCTCTTAATTATGGATTGATTGGTTGAGGATTTGGATTCGACAAGGCCACTGATTTAACCGTAGGTCTTAGAAGTTCGATTGCGAGATCCCTTTGATTGGGATGGATTTCCAGTTGAAAAAAACTCTACATTTAAAAGAATTATTTCTTGATTTAAATAAAACATATTAACGTAGGTCCTGAATCTACATTTTCAAGCTACCCAAAAAAATCAAAACTCGATTCCGTCACAGTGGTTGATTCCTTGTCAGCCATGCACCACTAAAAAGGAAAAATGATTCATGGGAAAGTTAAACAGTTCAAGCGATGAAAACGTTTGTAGATATCTTCACACACTCGTACAGTAAAGTTCACTTAAATCGATTCAAAATATTATTTCGATTAAAGGTAGGTTTTGGACAATCCTTTTCGACTATTTGTTTCTTCGTATCTTGAAAATGCCCTCTTTTCTTCCCTACAGTATTTCTTTCTTCTATACTCCTTTACTTCTGCCAGCTTTCATGCTGTCTATAAAGCTCCATTCTCCCTTTTATCACGGGTTTCTAAATACTACTACTCGCATTTCTTCAACCCAAATTATTTGCCTTTTTTTTGCATATCCCCCAGTAATCTTCGCCCACCCTACTTATACAGGGTTTCCGGAAAATAAGTGTACTGATCTCAGGAAAAAAAATTATTACACTTTTACATAAGCTAATATTCCTCAAAATAGGACCCTTGTGAGTCGATACACTTGTTCCAGCGGCGTTCCCATTCCTGGAACGCTCCCGCCAAGGCATCATCGGGAACCTCTCGAAGACTCGTCATCACGGCCTCTTTGGCGGGGTCCAAAGTCCCGTATCGCGTTCCTTTCAAACTCCTCTTTATCTTCGGGAACAGAAAGAAGTCCGGTGGTGCCAAGTCCGGGCAGTAGGGTGGGTGCGGCAGCGTTGCCACGCCGTGCTTGGCCAAGAAATCCGACACGACAAGCGCGGTGTGAGACGGCGCATTGTCGTGATGCAGCCGCCAGATGTTTTCGATCGCTGGCCGGACGCGGATGACTCGTTTTCAAACCCTGTCGAGCACTTGGACGTAAAATGCAGCATTTACAGTTTTTCGTTCAGGTACAAATTCGTAGTAGACGACTCCCCTTTTTTCAAAAAAGACAATGGGCTTATTACACTTATTTTCCGGACGAACCCTGTAGCTGAAGTATTGTCGGTTTTATCCTCCCATCACATGCGCTTCAGTAACTTAATTAAAAGTACTACCTCTAACCAATAACTGAATAGGTATGATTAACTTTTTTGAGGGGTTGCTCCTACATACATTTGCTCATTTTAACTTAGGCCGAACCTACCGGAAGGGGTGTAATAAATCATTTACCGAGGAAGATGTCGAGCAAAAAATGGATGGAAAAAGATGGGAGCAAGTAAAATGTACTCGTGCGTCGTGCGGGGAAGCGATGCCGTAGAAATGGTGTAAGAAATTAAGAGATGGCTGGGAATGAAGAACGCATGTCCTTGGGCCTTGGTGATGGAATCCTCATCCTCTCACGGAACTCTCCACCGAATCCCATTAAAGGCTTTAATCCATCAGCCAATTAAACACAATCTCGCCTTACTGTAGAGTGCATAACCCTTCTCTCTCTATAAGCGTTTCCTCCCCACCAGGTCGCCCACCACGCCTGGTTCCTCCGCCGGGTGGGATTTGAGGCTGTGAGCGTGAGTTGCAGTGGATGGAGGGTGGGTACATGATAGCCTGCTCGAGGTTTTACTCAACAGAATAAAATGTATGGCGAAACTACCAAGATACAGAATCATCTCAGTGGGTGAAATGCATTGAAGAATTGCCTTGTCTGTTATGGTGGGTAGCGTAACCTTCATGATGCGAAGGAAAGAAAAAGACTGTTATTCCGCAAAAATATAAAATTCTATTTGTTTGGAATAAAATTGTTTTTTTTCTGTCCTAAACATCATAAAACAATCGTTTCATTTGCATCGAAAGTACAAGTATTTTTATTCACGGGCCTGTGTATGTTATTTCTTGATATTTTTTCCATGTGTGTGTATGTATCTGTCACACACATGGGAGTCACACACACACATACACACACATACATACGAGTTACACCAAAACTTGGACGGAACAAAAGAGGATACAAATACGCATAGAGAACACATAAAAGGACACTCGCTTCTTAAGGTCAGACTGGCCTAAAGAAGGCCGAAAGCTAAAACTATCTTAAATGTGAGTTTCGTTTTACGTGTTTCTTTAAGATTAAGGAGTTTACGTATGTAAAATTTGCGTGAGAATGTTTTCATCCGTACTTAGCCTTTGCTTCTTATTTTAATAGTAATGTCGTAATGTAGGTATTCTATTTTCCATTGACAAGTTCTTATACTTCAAAATTCGTATTTCCCTCTGACGTAGAAATTTAAGAGAAAAAAGTGTCATATTTCATATTTATTATCTTTTAATTGAATGCGTGAGGTAAAATTTATCTCACTTGTCTTTAATCTTACTTCAGTATATTGGTATTCTAGCAAAAAGTCCAGAAATAAAAAAAGGACATAAGCTGGGTTATAATTTATGGTATGAATTTAAAGCATGTCACAATTTTCTTCTAAGGTAATCATTATCGAAGAAGAAATTCAAAATTTTAATATATCTTTAGGCCAGCTTAAGAAGGAAATAGTGATAAATTGTTAATACACTTCATTTATTGAATTTTCACAAGTGATAGCTACCAAACAACTCGGCACGGATGTTTATTATCATTTTTATTTGCTTAGTATTTCCATTTTTCAAATCATAAAAATTGACTGCACTTGTTGGAGATTCATTAAGGTATTTAGACATATACTAATCGTAGTAGGCTGACTCAGTTATCTATCTAACTTATCTGGTATCTGCATGATATATCCTGCTGGTTTATTTGCAAATTCTTGAAATATTCGTATGACATCTCGTAACGAAGTTAGAAATGCATATTATATACGTTCGCTCAAGTATCTGACGCATGAAATTTATGAAGCAGACAATCTTTTCCTATCGAGAATAAAAATCTTATCATAATACCAATCTCATTTCTATTTCTTGCTCCCACCTTTTATGGAGCGACTCTCAGTCAATGTCGTCTAAAACCATTCCACGCATAATTTTTTTCCTCTTCAAACAGTTTTTCGTTATTTTTACATTGTTGGAATTGAAAATACCTCGTCAATATTTGATAAATGCACTATACCAATGAATATATATCGAAATATAAATACAGTTGGCATCGCAAAGAGCAACTGTACCCAATCCTTTTTACTTCTCAATAAACATAGACTGATGTTTTGGTGAAAAAACAGTTCCAACAGAATTTACATTCCTAAGGGTAAATTAAGAAACGAAATGCGCCAAGAAAAACAAAAATCTATACCAACTCAAGAGTTATCCTAATTGTCATCCACTCACTGCCATTATTTTGAATAAATCAAACGTGAAAACTTCCCATTATTATAAATGAGCCCTTGCAATTTTTTCCCGTCTTTTCTTTCATAGGATTCCAACGATAATTGGCATCGTTAAAAAGTCATCAATTCCATCAGTTGGACCGGATAAAAACGCGCGGGGTTTCTAACGAGAGATTTCTGGAAAGCTAGGGCTGGAGGATGTCAGGGACGCTGGGGATGGTAGAGTGGGGGAAGGCAATATCGGAGTTCTTACGGCCAGGGGGTAAGGAGGTAAGAGAATGAGTGTGGGGGTCGGAGGAAGGGCGTGTCTCTTCCTCTTGGAACGAAACTAACGCCCCGTCCCCCTCTTTTAATTTCAGACTTCTTCTTCCAGCTTTTTCCTCCCACCCCAATGAATCTTCTCGCCAACAATAATTTAGAAAAGGTTGCTAATTAATTCGCACTCTTCTCCTCTCCCTCTGACCCATTCCATTCTTTCCGGGCTTAACCTCTACTTCCTCCCCATCGTCTTACGCATCGCCGTCGGAGCACCAGGGACTTTAAAACAGACCCTCCGCGGGCCATTGTTAGCCCCTCTCCGGCCACCCCTCGGCACCGAACCCGAAGCCAAAGGATCCCTTTTGGGGCTAGCGGACCCACCTTTATCCGCTCCTCCACTCCCTCTCCCTTATCCTTGCCCCTCTTTTTCTTTCACACTCTCTCCTTAAATCTCATTCTTTCGCTCCCTCCTCCACCTACGCCCACATAATTCACCCTCCTCCCTTTACCACGGCCAATTTGACCTTTGAGACCTATTTCTTTTATTTAACGCGAGCATTGAGTTTTCACCGTGGATAGAGTGCCAACATTCCGCATATAAGGCGGTTAAAATACCTTTCGTCCTTTTTCCTGAAATTGTATTGCGCATACACTGTAATTTGTCGTATTTCCGATGAAGGTCCCTACGAATAAGGATGGTAGACTCCTCTCGGAGAATGGTAAGCATTTGGAAACCTGTACCTCATGGCCACATTTGCTCAAAACGTCCAACGCAAAGTGGAAGGGAAAACTATTCTCATACTCGTATCATAATTTGCTCGTCTTATATTTCAGGCAGTGTAATGATAGCTTAGTGTTTACAGATCTTTTTACTGACCGGAAGACTCGAGCTAAAATCCGGGTTTGTTTCCTTAGGAGACCCTCAACTTTAACCTCAGTGAGATGTTTTTCAGGTACTATGTCTTTCATGGGGTATTACCAACGGCCAGGGGAAAAGGATTACTCCCGTAATATGTGAATATCAAACGTTGCATGTCTTGGTACACGGCGGGCTCTACGTTCACCTACCAAACTTACTTCTTTTGTTGATTTGGTGAGAAAAATCAGTGTACAATACTGTTGTTTACTTTGCTATACGTTAATTCTATTTCTCATACCTAACTCAGGTTTCATATCTGACACTCCCTGTGAACTCTATATGACCATCCCAAATGCTTGTTTTTTCTAACATCCGGAGAACAGTTGTTTGCCACGTATCCATTTTTAAAATTTTATTTAAGGGCAAACATTATAAATGTCGACGGGAACGTTTTAAGTTGGGAAACATAGATGTCTTTTGAGTAAGCATGAAGAATTCTGTGGTCGAATGTACGAGATTAGCCTCTGTTAGTTCTGGACTGGCATTTAAACTAACACTGGTCGCAAGGTCAGTTTGATAGTTGTTGATAATTCTAGTCTTTGAAATAAAATGGTAGGCATTAGACTATTTAAGCGGTGAAGAAATGACCTATTTTTTCTACTTATCCATTAGTAGTCATTTCGTGTGTCTGCTTCGTGAGTAGTATAAAAAGTTAAATATTTCTTATACTCTCAAATTTGATTGCAATTTTATACGAGCTTGGATTGAGTGCACTTACCTGTCATAGGTTATTGGTTTTGGCACCTCACGGAAAATCCCCCTTTCTCTATGAAAGGAACTTTTACGTACAGAGTATAACTGCGGGAGGAATTTATGTTTAGCTGTCACCTAAATTGCAGGATTAAAACCTAATCCTGCATGAATTCCCCATTTTTTAGGTTTTTTTTCTTTTTTAACTGAATTTAAAACCTTCGAGTTCTACCTGTAACACCTGAAAGCAATGACTATCATTTTAACGTTCGACCTACGATCCGTTTAACACGCGAATATATTAGCCAGTTTACACTGACAATGTGTCTTCACATGATAATCTTGTTTTTGATGTAAGAATTAATGAAACCAGAAAGAAGTGCTGATTTAATTTTATCAAGCAACTTGGCACACAGATGTGTGTGTAGTATTTTGTAAATACGATTGCAACGATTCATTTTAATTGAACATAATTTGGCAAAAAATGATTGTAAGGATGCCAATGTCCTCAAGAAAACATTTATACTTCATAAAATATCTCCACATATTTTCAAATGAGTACTTCAATGTCGTAATCTAGTTAATGGGGAAGTTTGGTACTCACTATAGAACCTGTGAATACTAATGATAAATCCTAATTGAAATGTTACCGTGATATTTATTTTTTTCAGAAATAAAAACTTGGGTGGAAAACAGCAGGAGTTTTTGAGAAAAGAACTGTCTTTCTTGTTATGATTGTATTGGGTTCACTCGCTATGTGGTTCAGTTTGAGATGATTTCAAGCCCTCCTATCAACATGCAGCTTCCGGATCGATGGTTGTACCTATATGTGTAATATTTCTTGAATTGACTGAGGATAAACTATCACTTGCCTGAAAATTAAGCGGAAATAGAAGCAGAAATATAATTTTCCCTAATAAATTAAGGTTTTCTCTTCATTACATTTAGTACCTCAAATGTTGATGCATTATTTTATGTTGAAAATGGGTTTTTTCATTTGCGCAGCCAATTTTGCGTAGTCGTAGGTTTTTCACCACACAGTATATTTAATGTAAATTTCCCAAGTATCACTAAAAGGTATATTTCAAAACTCTGACTAAAAATGCGTGCATCAGGTGATTAAATTCTTTCCTTCATATAAAAGCAAAATTTTTATGTTGAACTATAAGATTGATGGCCATTAATACCCGAAATTAATAGATCAATTTATCTTGAAAATTTCAGGAATACTTAAATCATGCTTAATTGTATGCATAAACTAGAGTTTATTAAAATTATTATCTTATAAAAAATGTATCTTATGCTACTAAGATATACATTTTGTGAAAAATCTGGTTGCAGGGTTATTGTTAAATTCGTAAAATATCCAACTTATTTCATTTCTGTAATGACTTTCCTCTTTCTCAATTTGTAGCGTGATGGCACCACCAACAAAACTTTTCATTTTTCTTCTAATAATACAGGAGGATCACTTATCTCAAAGCTGACTAGACTTTGCCATTTTACTCCTGAAATAAAGACGCATTGCTATCGAGGCGCTCGAGCTGTTTTAACAGCCGTCCTCTTTTCACGAAACCACGTAAAGGTTTTTCTAAGTGAAGTTTATTTACCCTAGTCTTACAGAATTTCGTCTTCAATGGGATTCAAGGGTTTCTTTCCTGCTTCCCTCTCAATATATTCGCTTCACTTACCGAACGGACCTATTCAGATTAAACACTCATTTTAATTCCTTCTCGTGCCACCAGTGGCAGGGTTTTCTCACGTTTCTCAATTTGCAGCGTTATGCGCAGTCTTCCCCACTCGAGCACGGAGGATCAGTTGCTATTCACCATTCTGGAAATTTTATATTTCCAAATGTTCAAGAGGACAGGGTCAGAATCACTTAGGTATAACATGTCTTTGAGTTAACTTCCTCACGATTTTATTTGGCTTGGTCATAAATGCATTTATATACGCAATTACCGCGATATTTCAGAATTGAATCTAGTGCACTAATTTTCCGCGTCGAGGGTCAGATTTTGATCCCGATGGTGGCAGCGTTTTTCTCAGGCATCCCATTCTCTTTCTGGGGTGCTTTGTGGAGAGCAGTTTAAGTAGAGTACGTCATCCGACGGAAGGAACGTTAATTTGTGGTCCCTTTGGCGCCTTTCGTTAAGAGTAGACAAATATCAACGTCGGGTTAATCTCAACCCGTCCTCATTTCTCTCAACATCCTTCCTCTACCAAATTACTCACCCCTCCCTAATGACGGAAATTACCTCAGTTGTCAATCGCCTTCCCTAACAACTACTACTTTTGCTATATTAAATTCTCCAATACGGGGTAGTTTGGAAAGGCATTACAAATTTATATTAAATAATCCTGTTTTCTCACCCTTGGAATAAAAAAACGATTCAAAAGATCTGAGTACACATGCTCATTGGACTGGAAAAATAAATTATGAAGTAAATTTAAACGTCTCTTAAACACGCAATGCCATAAATTATCATTTCTTTCATCTCTGTTCAACTCTTTTTCTCATTCACTGATACACAAATTATATTCTTCTGGTTTTATAACTATATCCTCCTTACATCATTAATTTGCAAAAATAGAGGGGAAGATCCAACGAAGGTAAAAAAGGGGTAAACACGGCCTGCTACATATGTACGGGTGTGCTAGACAAAAAATCTCTTCGCGGAAAAGGGTTTATTTAGCGTTTGAAAAGAGAGTGGATTGCTGGAGTAAACAAAATTTTGAAATAAAACATTGGTGAGAATATTAGTTAATAGACAGATATAAAGCTTTGTCTTTATATCTGTCAGACAACCTTCTATTGTAAATACAATAGAATTCTACGCATATTATGAGACAGACATTTGATTGATGTAGGTTGACCTCTGCCGCTTCTTTTGCCAAGCCTGAAAATATCTATAAACCTAACTTTAAAATGCGTCATGAATATCCAATTTCATCTTAGTTAATGAGGTTCATTTAATATTTCAATACTTATTAAAAATCTCGCGTCATGATTTCGTACAAAGAGCCATTCTCTGGTGTAAAATCAACCTTGGAACAAATACTTCATGACATGAAACCAACCCCGAAATTAACTGGGAAGGTATGCTCACCTTTCAGTACAGGTACGGGTTTGAAATGAATTTCATTCATTTGGATCTATTCTGTCATTATTCAGTCAACAAATCTCTCTAGAATGTACGTAAACTAATATTACTAATATTTATTTATCGAATGAAAAATGTAAGAACTTACAACTTCCTAATGTGTTAGGTATGTGGAAATTGGTTTTAGATTGATAGATACGTAGCCACAAAGTGCAAAATCTCCAAGGGAATCTAGTGCAGAGAAAATTCTTGTGATTTCGTAACGTCCCTCCAATTAAATGTGCCGCATTTTGTGTTGGTTTGAGAGAGAGTCCAGAGATGGAAGCGTCGGCGAGTCCGATCGGGGGCGAATGATAATTCGACGGCGTGATCGCCACTGTCGCCATACTTTCTCTCTCCCTCTCTCTTCCCCCCTCTCTCTTCCCCGTCTCTCTTGTTCCCCATCTCTCTCTTTCCCCTCTATCCCCCCTCTCTCTCTTTTCCGCCCTTTATCCTCTTTCTCTCTCTCACGCTCATGCACATACAAACACACAGACTCTTCGACTAGAGCCAGTGCGACCCTGGATATTGGAAAAATAGGGCAGCAGAATATCGGAGTGTTAGCACTTATTATTTCTTTGTTACATGTAAAAAAAGGTCTAAATACTCATTACAGTGCTGCTTAGGAGGACAAAAATATAGCGTTCCGTGTAAGATGAATAAATATTTAGAATTAGCTGAGAAAATAGAGCTTAAAAAAATTAAGTCGTCAGTCATTACAACATACATGACCAGGGGCTAATAGAAATGAAAATTTTAATTTTATTTTTATTATATATCCCTATACGTGAATGTCTATTACCTCCAATTCTTAGAAATATTTCACGAAATTAAAGTTCCACTAAATTAAATAAAACACCACTGGAGAATTAATTAACAAACCAAGACCTGCCAGACACTTAAAACAACAACCATATTTTCGCTCGTGCACAGGTAAATTTGACGACACTGGTAAGTAATTCAACTGCTACAAGTAAATGTGATGTGTTTCACTCCTCAGGAAATGCCGAATATATTTTGTACAAGCAGCTAATTTATTACGAACGAAATGGTAAACTATGGCAGTCAAATGGATAGAATACTTTGTTACATAACCAAAGGAACCAGGTTCGTTTCCGGGTGACATCTGAATTTCAACCAAACTGTGTGATATTTCGGGTACCAGATCTTCCTATAAAACCACATGCAAAGAAAAGGAACGGGACCCTTTAACCTTTCGTATGAATTACACTCGCCGAGGCACTAGTTATAGGTGACCTCCGCCCGCTTATATCAGACTAATCCGTAGATTTATTACGTGGCTAAATTGCTGAATTTTGCACTGCGCATTTGTAAGGAAAACACTGAGATTTTAAATATTTCAAATATTAATAATTGAACTAGATATGTTAAACTACTTTTCTCTAACGTTTACCTGAAGCAAAAATATCGTCACTTGCTACACTGACAAACCTACAGTTCTTCCATCAGGGTTTAGAATGAGATAGAGTTATGAACGACGGGATATAGTTTTACAGTTTCCCATTGATATTTTTTCATCGAGAGATGTATTAGCATCAAAATGACAATTTCATCTTCAAGCTAGTGATTCTTATTCATGAAAAATTGCAAAATTTGGAATTGCATAAGTACAGGTAAATGCATTTAGATGATATAACCTTTATTGCCCATCATAAACATCTTGGGAATAATAATTGAGGTGGTTTCCCATTGCCTCCCTCAAAAGTGTTTTTAACTTGACACCATCACCTAATGGCCGCCCCACTGGTGTCAGACGCTTTTGCAGCCGCCTCACCGAGGAACAGACGCTGCGTGGACTACCTTTCGTCTGGCTACTAACCTTCGACCCATGGGTGACCCTACCGAGAGAAATTATTATTGCTCCCGCCATCACAGCTCTAGGGGTCATCGTAACGCACATGCCCTTCCATCATGTCGAGGTTGTAGTCCATGGACCGAAAAGAAAACAAATGAGAAAGTACTAGGTATGGTGGGTGAGGAGAGAGGTTTGTTGGGAGATACCCTATGGAGGCAGGAAAAATGATGAAAGGCGTATTTAGCGGCAGTTAGATGTTGAAGAAGGTAATAGAGGGGAGAATGTTAGGCAAATGAGGAAAGGGCAGGAACAGGATAAGAATGCTGGACGGGATGAAGGGAGGAAAGAAGTACACAGAGATGAAGTGAGACCTGACATAGAGAATGTAGCTGGATTGGGTGTTGTTCGGAGTTAGAAAATATTTATTTGATAGTTTTGTCCATCCAAAAACCTACCTTAACCGGTAGATTACCTGATAAAAAATCCTTTATTGAAATCCACCTTGTTTGCATATGGGGGTCTCAATCTTGCCGTTTGGCCATGGTGTTTCATAGTGAGGATAAAAATATTAGACGTTTGTGTGTCCACGTTTAAAAATATTATCTTAGAGTTTTCCTTACTGGAAATGGATTATTGGATTTTTTCATCTGGTTTTTTATTCCAATTAGATGATGTCAACAGATGCAAACTGAGCGCGCAAGCACAAAGCACACAGCTGCGCATATGAGAGCTGGGTGTGTTCTTGTATAGTTTAATACCTGGAAAGACACGTTATCGTCACAGTTGGGAACCTACTCTGCCAAAAAGTTATAGAAATTATGACAACTGCAATCAAGCATAAGTATATCCGTACGCACGTCAAGTCATGGCTCATACGTAAGGGTACGTCGTGGTTTATTCTTGAAGACTGCGCCTTCTAATGTATTTGGTGGTTTTAATTTCAAGTAAATACGTGTATCAAAAAGCATTATTCCAACTCGAATATTAGTTTTGAAAAAGTGTTGACGAAAGCTCACGTCGTAATGTTTACTGCATACACGCATTCAAGTTAGTTAGTCAATTCCTTATCCAGGACCACCATCCGGTTTCTTCATCAGCCTATAAAAGAGGTTACCCAAACGGATAACCCGGAATTTAAACCCTGGACTCTCCGGGTCAATAGCCAAACCCTATACGTATTAGGGTGCAATGTCAAAAAAATACTTGCGTGTATAGTGCTAAACATTTCCACAGAGAACGCCTTTTCGAGCAGGTCAAAGGGAAATGCCACGAATTGCAATTTTTGTTTCTTTTTCCTGCACTTTACATCAAAATTAAAAATTAGCAAGCATATGCTTAACCTTAGAGAAGGAATAAATTTAACGTCGGAGAAAATGTTACGTATTCTACTTAGTCAAAATAAATAGTATGTCCTCTAAAAGTCCCATCCTTTAGTGCAAGAAAACTACACGTAGTTTATTTAGTTAGCCAGGCAGCGTATCGGTATTATCAAACAATTTGATTGAAAAAAAAACATCACCAGTCATCGTGCATGACCCGATTTATTCGATTTTATGCATGCATCCACAATGGCGTAACTTATTTTTATTACATCATTTATCATATTTTAATTTCATTAAAAAATTCTGACTTTATTATAATCCACCCATGGGATAAGATTACAAAGCTGTTTCATAAATTATATATATCTATGCTTTAGATGAATGCCTATTCCACTCTCTAGTCTAATACGCCAAGATCATCAGAAACGGGTCTCTTTGATATCTCCCACTAATTCATTTCTATGTTATGTAGAAGTGAATCTAGCCTTCACATTCTTTTTATCTATATTTTCACTAGATAGGCACGACTCAAAGGGGTTCATTTACAAACTCACCAGCGCGATCGATTGAGGCCTGCAAGTCGTCGGCTGGTATGTGCTCGGCTAAGGAAAGAAAATTGATGACGCAATAAAGCTGTGAATAAATATTGTTCAAGGTGAAAAATAAGACGAAATACGTGCTAGAGGAATAAAACTCGGAAGAAATGAAGCATAGACAAAGATCATGATGCTACCTTTATAACGATTTTTTTTATGATTTTGTGAACGCGTAGAGAAATCATTGAGGCAAAATATTTAAATTAGTTGCCTGATTAAACCCCATACTAATAGTAGTTTCACCATTTTAGAATCATGAATTGGTTCTGTATTTCACGAAATACTGTGTCCATATTTATCACATGTTACTTCAATGTTTAGACCGAATTGAGGTTGCCTGCATAGTATACGACCTAAATATTTCTCCTAATAACAGGATATTGAAATTAGCATTAGAAATCAACAGCATAAAATATTTATGGCTCAAAATATGTGGTATTATTTAATTTTTATTGAAGAGTTAGAGAATATACTTTTCATCATCTTTATGAATTTGTAATTTGACGACTGGTTTGTTGCAGCTCTACCAAATTTCCAGTTCCCTGCCAATTTCTTAATTTGCATAAAGCTCCTTTTGTCGTCATGTTCCACTGTTTTATTTTCATAGTTTATCCATCGCCTTCTTAGTAATTCTTTTCTTTCATATTTCCTTCAATCGTGGTCTACAGTAATTTAACGTGCTCAACGTGTCCAATAGTTTCTTTCTTTTCTTGGTGTCATCCATAAGCTTCATAACACACACTTTGAAGCTTTATTTCATTTATTCTTCTTCTTTTTTATTATTCTTTAATAGCTTCTTATATCTGTTGTTTCCGAACATGTTTTCTCTACTGCATTTATCATATGGGACTCTTCTCCGCAGAAGAGACTTTCAATTAACGCCATTGAGTATACTTCAATAGGTTTTTTTATCATAAAGATTAACCCTCGTTTATAAAGCACGTATGTATTGCCGCAATTGGTAATGATATTCCTAACGTATAGTTTTTATTTCAATCGCCAGTACAACAATTGATCATTTCATGCGATGATTCAGACGTACACCGACGTTTTGCATTAATAATTATCGCGAATATTTTCATCCTAGATCATCAAGCGCTTTGGTATATTAAAAGTTTGATAAAAATTTATGGTTCAGTTAATATAAATTAATAATTCCAGTCATAAATTGTTAATAGGTTAGCATTAATCTTTTTTTCACCTCGGATCTTGTACAAAAATCATCAACAGTGGTATGCACATGTTCGGTGAGTAACTTTATGATTCAGTTCCTCTTGGGACTGTAACCACTGTCGTTTGATGAAATTTTTGATAGAAAAATATTGGCTCCAATGAATGCTAGTCCGAATAACCGTGCAAGTGTAATTACCTCAATTTACTTTCAAGGAATGAAAAGAAAAGCAATTAAAGACACTGTTGGACCACTTTCATTGGATACGTGCAGTTGAGTTGAACGTGAAATGGTAACTCTGCGAGCGCAATGGAGCTGCGCGGCGAAGGTGCTCCGAACTTAATGCAATAACTCATTTTCAGGTATAGGCAATAATTTTGAGTATTTTGCAATTGCTGTTATTGTATTTGCGTCGGAGTTACAGTTCTCATAATTCCTATAAAGGGTATATTTTCGCAAAACGTGCAATTTCTTCGAATATCTTTTTCATGAAATCCATACATAAAAGAAATGATACCATATATAAATTTAGTTATATAATAAGATGTTTCATAAAATAATTTTTAATGATGTGAATTACCATTATTTTCCAACGAAATTGGTTAAAACTATTTTCAATTTTCTAAAGTATTTCTGGTAGACAATAATTTATAGTATGAAATAATTTTTTGTAGGTGGACAACATTCATTTTTCCTTCCGATAGATTAAAAATAAATTAATTTGGTGGTTCGCCGAGAAATTTTACCGATGGTGCAACTGCGCAGTATTTGCCCAAATTTCATCGATTTGAGATTTAATTTCCAAATGTAGTAATTGCCATATTGTAATGGGATTCGTTGTAGCAACTGAACTTCGTGTAATCCCGAATTGGATACCAGAGAGAATACATTTATATTTTGGGCATCTAATCGGACCATCGTCGTTAAGAAGTTTATTAATTTACATTATATATGAACATATTGAAAAAAAATAAAATGTGTAATTCGGTGAATAATAATCTAACAAATATCTATTTATATTGGCCGAAAATTGGCGAAATAGGTTCTTAACTGGTGAATTATTTTCGTGTTCGTACACAGACCATTGCATCCAAGTTCGAATTCTATTTTCTGTGTCTAGTTTGGGGAGATATTTTTGCTACCTCTGGATCCCCAATCACCAATTTTATACGAATCATTATCTTAACCTATCGAATCTCTTCATTACAATACTCTCTTTTTTCGACAACACCAAAACATTTGTCTATTTCCCCATCCAACTCCTTACTTTAATAACTCTCTTCTTCCCGCCGTCTTCTTGCCTCTACCCTTCCCTTCCAGCCAAATTCCGATCTCCGATTCCCATCTTCCTTCCCCTCTCCCCTTCCCCTCAAACCTCACCTCCAATCCACCCCTCCCCTCCGGCTCCCCCCCCCCACCTCCCGGTGCGGGCATCTCATTGTCTCCCGCGCGCGGCATGAAAAGAAAGCAATTTACTTCTCTTGCCCAACCCTTGCCCCACTCCGTGCCCTTTCCCTCCGTCCTTTGTTGTGCTCTCCTAACCGCGCCCTTTTCCTTCCTTCCTCATCTCTTTCCTCGCAGCAATCCCTCACTCCCGTCGCTCTCCTATCTCCACCCTTTCAGCACTTGGTCAACATAATATACCTTCTTTTTTCTTACGAGCGCACCTTTATCCCTCCCCCCATTTCAAAGACTCCACGAAGTTACGCATCGTTGCTTCATGAGGTAACGGATTTTTTAACGCTGAGAATATTGCGCCGTAAATTATACTGACATAAAGAGAACATTTTTTTAAAATATGGCTACCGAAAAAGTTTGGAGTTATTGAAGAAGTTGCATATATATTTGTATTTTTACTTTGAGGTTTTTCCCCTGAGCAACGTTAATCACAGTCCATTTGAAAGGAAATTTTCAAATACAACACCTAATGTGATATTACATGAATAGAAATGTATCTTAATGTGGAGAAAATTTAATTATTTCTAGACTATTTACACGAAGAACTATATTCCGGACTGTGTCTCTTATTCTATGAACAAGTCAAGTATTCTTTGGTCAAATTTCTGTTCATCACGTTGTGAACATCCAAAGTCCTGCAACATTAAAACACATCATCATCAAAATGAAAACTACTAAGGAATGCGAATAAAATTAATACTAATGAAAGTATACAAAAAAATAATCGTCATTATATTAAATATAGTCATCTAATATTTTTGTTGATCCGGCTCACATCCTATCATTTTGGGACTGTAACCAAGCGGGGCTACTTTCATTTATCCGAATTGTCTTTTGCACCTGTGCAGACTACATATGTCTAAAATAAATTCCATGTATTTGAAGAATAAGCTTTTCGACTAAATGAATTATAGCATGAAGGTGAACTAGATTTAAGGGCGCTCGGGTACTTACCAAAGGATCAGGGATTACAGAAATACCATCCAGCTGTGCTAGTTTTTAAAATGTAAAAAAAATCAGCCGGCATAGGGAAATATTGTTTGGAAAAAATTGGTTGTTTATAAATTAGATTTTGGCATTCGAATCTTAAATTTGTCCAATGACACATAAAAACAATTCGTTTCAGTATTTAATCACAGAAATAAATAGAAAAGAGTATTCCCAGACAGTACGATTTTTTAACAGAAATTATAAAATTATAGAATAGATAAATTATAAATTGTAGATGTAGATTATATAATTAACATTTACTTTTTAATGTACTATAATTACCTGTTGAAAATGATTAATAGAAAAATGTGTTGTACCCTATTTTTTTCCTGCCTTGCAAGACTTCATTTGCATAGTAGCAGCCGAGCAAAATTTGTGCGTCCATTATGCGTTCATTTTGCCGATGGCCCGAAAAAGCGCTCACTACAACAATCTCTTTGTTGAGTTGCATTTTGTACGTTTAATTTTACTTGCTCTTTATCGTAAGAAAAATAAAGTTACCACTGAATGAATATCGACTATGGTTTACTCCGTTTTCAGAAAAACAAATGGATTTTTCAAAGCTAAGAGTGGCACACCTGTGATTACGAGGTTGAAAATTATTTCAGAATGTACTAGGCGACCGAAAAATATCCTGCTCCACCGATGGTGGTGGCATCCACTTAGTCTTCACCTGCGTAAACAGGGCGCTAGGAAGAGGCAATTCTCATTCGTCTGGCAATGCCTCCCGCCATCTCCTACCCTTCCCTTACCACCAGACCCGTCCACCATCCTCCCTTCATCTTCTTCCCTCCAGTCGCCCCTCCCACTTTGGACGAAGTCCACTCCTCAGGCGAAGACAGATATGCAGCCAAGGGTCCCGAACCCCTTCTTTTCACCTCTATCCCACTCAGCCCCCACCCCTCTCCTTCTCTCAACCATTCCTTTATCCTCGGTGAAAAAGTGCTCCTTCTGACATTTTGCCTTAGCCGTCACTTCTCTCTCTTTCTCTTACACTCCCTCTTCCACCACACCCTCATCCCTTACCACGTTCACTCCCACGCCAATCTCCAATTTGCCTCACAAGACCCATGCTAATTGCCTCCCACCCTTTCCTTTGACCTCATCTCCTGCGACCTACTTCCTCTCCTGCCCCCATCTGCCAACTTTTTTTTGGATACGTTATTATTGACATAACATCTTAGTAGAACTTACATTTCAATACAAGAAGATTTTTTACTACTCCCGTTAATTGATCGTTATAAGCTGAAACTGCACATCCTTTTGTTATAGCAGTAGCAATTTTTCGTCCGAATTTGTTTCATTTTTCACGTTTAAAAAGTCGTAAATTTTTTTTTAGACAATCTGCAGCAGTTTTCAAATTCGATTTGTGCATCTCACTGTCCTACATGCGAGAAAAGGCTCGAAGTAAGGTGTGTCAGCTGATCTATTGGCTGTTTTAAAATCACTATTACAATATTTTCATCTGTCTCCGTTCAAATATTTTTCCTTTGTCAATCGAAGGGCTTCAAAAGTATCTCAAATTTGAAGCCAGATCTGATGGCAGTTATTAATGTATTTTACACTTATTCACAGTTGAAATTATTATTATTAAAATTTACATGTGCAAATAGACAAATGTCAGGTGGCACACAAGTTCCAAGTGTTACAATAAACTTGCCTTGGAAAAATAACATGGTTTCTGAAATACAATCAACATCACAAAAGATAATAAATGAAATAATTCTGAAAAAAGAAAAAAAATACACTTTAAGGAAATTTCCAAACACCAATCTGTAGTACATAAAAAAAAAGAAAATCCCCATTTCATTAACATTTGTTTCCCAATCAACAAGAAAAAAAATTAAGCTGTTACATTTAATTTTATACAACACATCAATCAAATGATTACAGAAGTTGTTTACATCTTTTCTTAAAAGTTTGGACTCTGTTAGGAAAGGGCTTAAAAATGTTTGCAGGTAAATTGTTCCAATCAACAATTGTTTTATTTAGAAAAGAAAATTTTTTTTATTCTTTCTTTGTGCCCGGCATTTTACCTTAAATTTGTGGTCATTTCTTCCTATAAAATTCGGGTTCCCCGCCTCTTTCATTCATAAGGAATGTGAGATAAATTTCGGTGTAAACGTTTTCAAATCATTGAAATCTTGTAACAATTTCATGGTGAACATTTTTTAAACTGCTATTAGCAATTCGGTTTTACTTTCGACTAAAACGACAGGAGTGTAATGGTCCGTTTCATGTCACATTTATTCAATCGCACTGTGGCCCTTAAAAACTTGAAATTTAATTTTAAAATCTCGATATCTGCATAATCTACTGAATTTCAAAATTTAAGTAAATCAAGTGGGAATAAAACTAGAGGATCTGATCCAAGGTTCTTGCCTATAACAAGGATAATATTGGTCAAAAATAGTACAAATCATTTAAAACTAAAAATTACTTTGCAAGTTGCCAAGGAAGCGGGTGTCTGGAGGTCCCAAGTCATTTATGTAATTGATGGCATCGTTGATATTAAAAGTTGTATCCTACAATTATATTCGCATCACGTGATGAATCTCTACGTGTAAAATAGTGACCATGTAATAAACTAGTGACAGCAAGAAGTACTAAGGGCGATAGGGATGGATCGAAGGCTAACGTACTGGCTTCCTATCCAGAGAGCCCGGGTTCGAAGCCTGGAAACGGCCAATACGGTATGTTTTAGTGGTGTCCCAATCCCTACTTAGGGTGGTTTGTGGAGAGCAATTTGTGTGTGTACGCCGTCCGTCGGGTGGGACGTCAAACTATGTGACCCCTTGGAACCATTCGTTAAGAGTAGGCTAATGCGAACGCCGGGTTTTTCTCCACCCTTAATCATTTCCCATCCATTCCTAATAGCGAAAATGACCTCAGCTGTCAGTCACCTCCCATAAAATTACTACTACCACTAGGAAGTAACAATTTAAACGGCAAAAAACCGTTGAAACACATTTGGCTCACCGTTGATTCACAGTTGACGAATAATACGTATATCACATGGTGGTTGGTGGACAGAAGGGAAAAAAGTAGAGAGGGACACTGAAATAATACCGGGAAATATGCTTGGCGAAAGTGAAGAGGAGACGGCGGGTCTGCAGAGCTTTCGCTTATAATCTAGTAAAGTCGTAGTCGACGATTCTCAATGAGTGACAATGTGGCTGTCAGAAGCCCATGAAATTCATTATCGGGTTGATATTAAATATCCAGTGACTGGCAATGACGCTTAATTTCCTTGTTTCACGCTCCGCACCTCCCAGTTTGTGTGCAGTGTCTCTCTCCCATCTCGATGCAGCGTCTTGGAAATAACAAGGAAAATGTCCCCTACCCTTCGACGCATGCGCCCCTCGCCGTCATTCATTTCACCACTGCTCGCGGCCTTTGCAGGGCGAGGGGTGAACCCCTAGCCCCCTCTCCCCTAGCCTCTACCGTCCCAGCCCCCTTTCGAGATGAAGGGCCATCACCCCTTTATCGCTCGGGGGGGAGAAAAAGAGCGTTGCATTCAGGGCAAGGGGAGGAGGGAAAAAGGCCGTCTCGAACTAAGATGGAAGTCAGTTTTTAAAGTAGACGCCATCTTCGATCAATCCTTTTCTCGTGCCAAGATCGATGGACAACTCACGCTGGGCCCCCGGTCCTTAAACTTTTATTGAGTAAAATAGTTAGTGGCTGGTTACGAGCTTTTTTCTGGGGCATTGTCTTTTGTAGTAATAGTTGATCACACATTGAGAAGACGTACAAACGATTATTATTAGTGTTATCATTAATAATGTCTAGGACGGTAACAAGAAAAAACAATGAAACTAGTTAAATTTTCAGAAATGGTTATGCATAGTTGCCTACTACTCATACTCATTGGTTTTAGAATCATCTAAGGAGACGGAGATCCCTCTTCGTGGCAAGCATGAAAGTTGACGAAGATAACCCCTTTTAACTCTGTAAATGGAATTTAGATCAAGGAAGTTACCAATAGAGCATGGAGATAGTAAAAAACACTTATTATACCGAGCAATTCTCTCTTTCGTATACACAACATTTCTTGAGTAAAAACGGATACCATGACGACTTTAAGGTCCCTAATATTTCGTTATTTAAATCAAAAATAAAACTTCGTTGAGCATTTTAAAGACTTTCGAGATTAGATATTCCTATATTATAGTTATAAAGAAATTTATATTTATTCAACTCAATAAATGAAACAAATATGGGAGCGAACAATTTTTAGGTGACGTTTATTATGTGTATCAAACGTTTAATTATCAATGACTATGAAATGGTGGGTCGCGGTAGTCCATGGGGTAGAGCGTTGGACTACTGACCGGAGGGTCAAGGGTTCGATTCTCGGAGAAGGCACACTGGGCACCTGCAGCTCCACCCAAGCTATGTGATTTTTCGGGTACCAGATCTTTCTGGGAAACCATAACCGTCACAGGGATAGGAACAGGCCCCCCTACCCTAATGTGTGAATTTCACATGCCGTTGCGCTTAGTACTAGGTGAACTCTACCTCCTAAACCGTTTACCGTTTTTTAACTATTAAATATAAAACACTGTAAGTTGGAAGTGTGGCATTTTATCACCACAAAAAAGTAGCTGTCCACTTCCATTTGTAATCGAGTCGGCGTCGACTTTTTAATTGGACGGCAACATAGCTGAATTGGCTTGTCTTCTTAATTTTATAGAAATTGGGTCCGCTTCCTGCATCCACCGCACAATTTTGAAGAACAAAACTAGGACTCTTGGGCGACTCGGTTTCCTACGGTCGCCGACAAAAGTAATGGCATATCATCCGGACGGGTCAGGCGAGTCGGAGTCGGGCTAGTGGGCGTGCGAATAAAAATCCGGATGATGATGCTGATGAGGCCGCGTCGAAAATTGACAGCAGCACGTCGTGTAGGAGAGATGAGGGGGGAGGTGGAGAAAGAAGAAGGGAGGAGAATGGGAGGCTAGACGGCAGGAAAGATGTAAGGAGCGCGAAGGGAGGAGTGTGGGTGGACGGAGGCGTGGAGGAAAGTGAGGCAAAAAAAAAAACAGAAGAAGTCAGTCACACTTCCGCTCGAGTGTGACGATTGTTTTTTTTTTCTATCTCTTTCCTTCGCCCGTCCATTTCTTCTTTTCATTCTCTTCCCACACGCTCACTCCATCCATTTAGACGCACTCCCTTCTCCAACTCGTCCCAGCCCCTCCTCACCCACGTCCCCCTTTTCCTTTACCCCACTCCCGGGCCCCGGCGACTCATGTCAACCACCACCATTCCTTTGGAAAGGCGCGTCAAGATAGATACCCAGTCCACTCCGTCTCCTCTCTCCCTCGCACTCGAAACGCCTCCCTCCCCCGTGCGTCCCAACTCGCCACCTCGTCCTCTCCTCGCCATATCTGTCACTGGCACTATTTTTTGTTCCGTCCCTCGTTTCCCAACCCACCTCCGAACTCTCCCTCTCTCCACAATCCTTTCTCTCTCTCTCTCCTCGACGGTCCCCGCCGCGCCGCCCCGCGCTGAATGGCAATTGAGGCAACGAGACCGGTTCGAGGGCCGCATCACCGCGCCCCCCCTCCCTCTATCCTCCTCACCTCAACCACCCCTTCTCTGTCACAAGGCAACTCTCGTACGTTTTGACTCCCATCTCAAACCCATCTTCATCTCTCTCTCCCTTTCTATTTCTTCCTTCCTCATCTCGACCCGCTCACCACATCGTTTTTTTTTCTGCCACCCAATGAAATGGAATGAGATGTGTTCCCGGGGTAGAAATGCGATGCATGCGCCGACCATATCCATATGAGTGGGAACGGTCCGTAAGAAGAATTTTTTTGCCAACTCTATGGCCATTTCGTCCTTTCCGCACTGAACCATGCACCAATCGCTGAAAGAGGAGATGTGTTGAAGGAAGCCACGCATACTTTTGTGGAACGGGCGTTGTAAATTTATATTCAAAGTGGCCACTTAAACCCAATATAGGTTTACCGAGTCTTTTATGTTCCAGCGAAATTATGTGATATCAACGTTTTAAGATAAATAAGTGAGGGAAATATCTATAGAGCACATTTGAAGTCATTCATAATGGTTGGCTCTTTGGCCGTACTTTTACGTCACCCTCGAGCCGCAACTGGAGCCTGCTGGTACTTCCAAGGAATCTCGATGACCTATATACTGAATTATCTCCTGCTTCACTATAGTCTTGAAACTTGCCATGATTTTCTCTTCCAAATGGAGAATGTTTTTAGTTCGACGGTTATAAACTTCTCTTAAAAAATTATTTCATAGCGTACAATCCTAGAACAGGCATTATATTTTAATATACGCATAGAAATTAGGGTTTTCAATTTAGAATTTTTTACATAAGTAAACTGTTTATATTTATCAGCATAAATCATTTCAACTTAATATGGTCAAAAATAATATTTTCTCTACTAGTAAATTTCTAAGAGAAATAATACCTAGTTATCCATAATTCTGTTTGTATTGAAGTCTTTTGGTATAAAAACGATGTTATTTCAATGTTGTAATTTCAGAATGAAAATATGTACCAATATAACTGAACTAAACCAATTTTAATTTCCAAAATGCCATCAAATGCTGATGTCACTCTTTCAGCCAAAATTCACTAAAGGTTCAATTGTTTGTAGTATTTTGCGAATTATAATATTTCAGGCTAGCCATTGAAGTTTCCATGGTTTGGAATAAACTTGATACGGTATGTATAGAGAAATCAGTCAAAGAGTAATAAAAAATTATGTAAATATAGAAAATAATTTTACGTGCCAGGTCTTTTTAAGGTATAGAAAAACAGTATAGTAATCATGCTTACATGGATTAATCTACGTAGCGAATAAATATGTTCCTAAAGCTATGCTATATCTTTGAAATTAACAATTAAAGTACCCAGTGCAATATTTTGTTAAATATACGATTTTCAATTCCAGAAATATGCAAGTACTCTTGTTTTTGTTACAATTCTTGTAGTTTGCTAGCTTTTTTATTATTTTTAGTCATATGTATTATTAGTATGCAACAATAATTCATAGCAGCTCTTATTCAGGTGATTGGTTAAATTTTTTCTCTATAATTACATTGTCGTGTTGAAGTGGTTGAAAAAATAATATTCTTTCTCTCTCTATGAACTCTTCTAACGTCGTACAGGTCTGAAAAACCGGCTACCCCCACGCCTGCAAACGTACAGTGTTGTTTCTAGGTGGATTACCACATCGAAGAGTAACGCATATTATCTATATTCTACGCATGACGTTTCCACAAGCCTTATTCCTTTTATTTCAGCTTCTACTCCCTACCCTTAGTTCTTTGAATGCCCTTCTGTCTGCTTAGCATTCCCCCCCCCCCCACTAGGGTCTTGTTGTGTGCGCTCTGGCGGCTCGTGCCTCGTCCTCCCCTTTTCTTCTTCCTGCACAGTCCCTCTTTGATCATTCCATTCCAGGAGTTGTGACTCGCGCTGCTCCAACCCTTTCCTTTTTTCCCCGCGATCGCTTTTTTTTATTCTTCCCTCTGTTTTATCTCGCCTCGCTCTCGCCACTCCCGACGGGCATTCCGCTTCCGTCGAAGGGTCTGTTTGAGGTGTGGGAAACGGAGGGAAACGGGGAGTGAGAGCACAAAAAAACGGCGGGGGTGGGAGATTTTATTGTAGCGGGGAGGTTTGGCGTGGTTTGAAGGAGTAGCGAGCGATCAAGTTTTCATGCCTCGATTTCCTTTGCACATTTCTGAAATTTTATTCCTTGTCCCGATCGGATTTTTCCTCCCACCTCAGCGGATGCCTTTTTACCGGTTTTTCCGCCGCCGGCGAGGAGAGTTATCGAGTTCGCACTTTTGACGTTGGAATCCATCCGTTCTCTTGCTAATAGGCTGCAAAAACGGATCATGTGTCGCTGTCCGCGGCTGCGATTTTAATCATTGAGGAATGTGCGGAATTTTTTTACATCCCCCTCCCTGCGAGTCGCTTCTTCTGAAGATTGATCGAACGCATGCCGAGTTGAAAATTATCTAGCAACTTAATTTCGTTGGAATTGATGCACATCCATCTCTGGGTTTGCCGGCGAGTTCATTCAGTAATCCTTTGTGATACCAGAATTCATATACTACCAATTTCTTTTTATAATTCCTAGAAATTTGCCGTCAAATGCTTGTTGTAGACTACATTAAATTCACATTTCCTTTAGGTCAAAATTATCTGGTGAATGAAATCGATTCTGTTATCTTCAGCATTCTTTTTATATAAAATTGGCAAATTTAGATTAATATCACAGTGGCGATAACTCTAATTCTTTGCATCTCCGTCTGAGAAAAGGGCTTCTCCATATTGAAGAAAGTTTCCTTCATACCATTCTTGAAGTTATCATCAAATATTTGCAAGATAAATTGGCTTATCAGAATTTGTTTACTGAGCATTATAAATGAATCTTGGCTTAAAAATTATGTTTAATTCTTGCCAATGTGTAGATTAACAGATTGAAAATCGTAAAGAGATTGATATGCGCTCTTCAAGAACGCGGTGGGTCAAGGGTAGAGCGTTGGACTACTGACCCGAGGACCCGGGTTAAAGTCCTGGGGCCGCTTCTCGGGCAAATTTAACTCCACCCAACCTGAGTGATTTTTTGGGTATCATAACTTCCTGGGAAACCACAGCCGGCACAGGGCAAGGAACTCGGTCCCTTAACCTGACGTGTGAATTTCACACGCCGTGGGAATTAGCATTGTGTTAATTCTACCATCACTTACCAAAGCGACTTTCGGGTTGATCATTGTACTTCTGGTTTTATATCTTCTTCTCATGTTAAATATTTCTATTTCTGTCCCAGTGCTAAATTTAACGCGCTTCCCTTACGTTTCGTACCTTGGTAAGCTAGTGGCAGTGACTGAGATTCATTTCCCTCATTTTATTCGTTAGTCTAATATCAAATTGTGTCGTTGCTTTTACACCATTTAGCGAATTTTTTATGTCGTTGAATAGCTACTATTGACACGTACACTTACAAAACAGTGCATCAGATGCTCACACATGAACAATTTGAAGTAGGCTGGGATTTTTACTAGGTTATTTGAATCAAATGTTCACTGGTTATTTGAATCAAATGTTCACTGGCATTTAAATTTGAATAAAGATGGATAAGATACCTTTTGTTCGGTAGTTATCTGAGTAATATCAGCCAATGGATATTGCTTGCACCTTTTGGTCTACAAATTCGAACCCCGATACCATTAATGAGTGTTGATTATTTTCAATGTGAAACAAAATATTCAATGTACTGGTATCATTTCGTGTCATTTTTTTCTTCTGAAACCATGTTTTTCTCTTAGAATAAATATTAAATCTTAACCTTATGTTGTCCTAATTCACCCATAACTCGATACTCTTTCGTAAAATAGACAAATATTTAGCAAACGATGAACAAATTACTGTATTTAAAAAAATAAAAAGGTATGCATTCAGACGAAGGCAAACATTTTTCCTAGCTTCAGTGCTGATTTATGTATGCTATGTATCCTTCTGAAAGAAGGAAAATTGCACCATTTGGACTTCTTGAATGACCGAAATTCCTCTAATCGGTTCATATCGACAATAATTATGCTTTCTTCTTTTTTTCGAATTTTACTTTGATTTGGACGCTTAAAAATCAACTCCTATGAACGAACGCCGGCTTAGCTCAGAGACACTTCCATCAGTTTCAGAACTCATTTTAGAACTCATCTGACTTCATCCCCTGCTCTCCCTTAGGAAAAAAAGTGGAATTATTTTAAGCGTCTTTCCCTGCTGCTGAGGCCATTCTCTCATTAGGCCCGGTCTTCTACACTGCTCCTCTACAACCCCTCTCTCCTCCGCCTGCCTCCCTAATTCCTCTCGGCTCCGCCTTCACAAGCAATTTTCTTTCCGCTCCCCAGTGGCTAGTATTCAACCTTTTTCCTTAAGTAGCTCTCTGAAATCATTCTCGAACCATCCAACTTTCGTTTTTTTTGAGGAAATCATTTTCGTACTCTTTCCAACTGCTTTAATACAACTACATTTTTTTCTGTCAGCGGACACTTCTATTTTTTCCCGTTTATTGTCATCATTTCTAATAATATTTGTATTTCTCTCGATAAAGCTTCAACACAGCCTTCGAAAGACATATTTTCTTTCCTCTGATGGCAGAGGTGCAACTTGTTATGATTTTCAATTTATATTTGATGAAAAGTCCCCTCAAGAACCACGATTCCCAAGAATACTTTAATAAAAGTGATATTTGCCACACCTTTTACGCACTTGGGTTATTATGATCTCTCAGTTTTAGATATCGGATAAAATTATTTACCAACTATCCTAATATACTATTAGTTCAGTAAACTACTGCCATTTATGAGCATACTTTGATGAGCATATCGTGACGTCTTAATGCACTCTCATTTATTTATTTAAATGAATTCAATAATTTTCTTCGGAGGTTTATATATCATAATATACGCGTGATGAAGTTATACGTGATAATTTCGCAATAATTTGGTGGATATTGTATCACTTATTGAAAATTAAAACTTTAAAAATTTTTTTAAGAGAGCCCAATACTGAGTAAACATAGAACACTAGAGTAAACATTAAATTTCAATTAAACATATTATTTAGCTCTTACAAAATTTTTTCAAGCTTTGCTTCATGTTTGAATTCCATTTGTGTATCTTGTTCGCTAAATTTCCACCTCACTTGGCTGGATATTCATTTGTTTGCTCCGTGTTTATTATTATTTTTTTAAATTGCCCCCTTCACATTTATGTTTTCCGTTCAGTATTTATCCCTGGTACTCCATAATTCGCGACGTGCTTCCCCGCCCTTCTTTGAAAAACTCAACCGTCTCCATCCTTCGTCCCAACCCCCCACCTCACGGTCCTGTCACCCCATCTCTCCTGATACAATTCCGGGCCCAACTCTTATTTCTCATCACGTCAGACCCTTCCCTTTTTAACACGACTTTTTATTTCCCAATCTGCTTCCATTTTTCCCCGAGCAAGGGCCTGCTCTCGTTTTCCTACCCTCGCCCTCCCCCAACCCATTCTCCCCCTCTTCACCATCCACCATCTCCACCCCTCTCCGAAGACCGCTCACCCCGCCCCCCTTTCCTTCTTAACCCCCTCCTCTGACGGGAAGGATGGAGTATTCTTGCTTTGGGCAGGGCGGGGATGCGCTGAGGGGGACGGTGAGGGAAGAGACGGGAGTGGATAGTTTTGGGTCGCGGCGAGGAGTCTGAGGAGATCTGTTGTATGGTTGTGGGCGGTGGGGGGTCGCGAAGGAAGACCGCTGAAAGAGCAGGAAGAAAGGTTTTCTTTTTTCTCTCTCTCCTCAGGCGCTCGTTCACTCCCTCTTAGCCGCACCGCACCCCCCTTTAGTTATTCTGCCTCCGTTTCGTCTTTCGATGGTCCTTGGTTTCACACTTCCCTTCCCATTCCGTCTAACCCTGCGAAGCCCAGCTAACCCCACGACCGGTCCCTTCCACGTCCGCTCCACACATTCACAGCCAGTAGCAGATCTTGAAATACTCAAAGATAGTTGGAAGGGGGGGGAGGAGAAAATGGGAGTAGTTAAAAAAAAATTATTTTCATATGTGACAAAAATAATTTTATAAACCGTTTCCAATAAAAGTTGAAAATCATGTAAAATTTGAAATAAACAGAAGTAATGTCGAGTCAACTACGCACCCTTCACGGGTATGATTTATACACGGATAAAGCCAGGTATTCAGAAGTGAGGACGAGCATATATATATATATATATATATATATATATATATATGCTCGTATATATATATATATATATATATATATATTTATATATTTATTAATATTGATTCTCATCCCATATTTATCGCACTGAACCTCCAATTCACTCAACAATGCTTGCAACCCCTTGGCTGATTGAGCAACTAATGCTTGGTCATCAGCAAACCTAACCGATTTTACGAATTCCCCTCCGACTTTCATTCCTACCTCCAGTTCTTCCCATGCCTCTTTAATCATTTCCTCTACATATACGTTGAACAGTACCGGTGACAATGGGCAACCCTGCCTTACACCTCTTCCTAACACTGCCCATCCGGACTCTCCGTTCCCCACTCGCACCTGAGCAGTCTGAGACATGTACAGGTTGCGGATCAGTACATGTCTCAGACTGCTCAGGTGCGAGTGGGGAACGGAGAGTCCGGATGGGCAGTGTTAGGAAGAGGTGTAAGGCAGGGTTGCCCATTGTCACCGGTACTGTTCAACGTATATGTAGAGGAAATGATTAAAGAGGCATGGGAAGAACTGGAGGTAGGAATGAAAGTCGGAGGGGAACTCGTAAAATCGGTTAGGTTTGCTGATGACCAAGCATTAGTTGCTCAGTCAGCCAAGGGGTTGCAAGCATTGTTGAGTGAATTGGAGGTTCAGTGCGATAAATATGGGATGAGAATCAATATTAGTAAAACAAAGGTTATGCGATTCTCCAGAAAGAAAAAGGCTAAGCTAAATATTAAAATAGGCGGGGAAAAAATAGAGCAGGTAGAACAGTTTACATATCTCGGAAGTGTTTTGGACCAACACGGTCAAAGTGGTAGGGACGTAAGGAGAAGAATTGCGCTAGGCAAGGAGGCTTTCTCAAGGAGGAGGGAGTTGATGACGGGGACGTTGAGTAGGGATGTTAAGACAAGACTCGTAAAAACTCTGATATGGAGCGTAGCTATGTACGGCGCGGAAACGTGGTCGCTGAAGCAGGAGGATAGACGTAGATTGGAGGCTTTTGAAATGTGGGTGTGGAGAAGAATGGAAAAGGTGAAATGGACCGAAAGGAAAACAAATGAGGAAGTACTAGAAATGGTGGGGGAGGAGAGGGGTTTGTTGAGAGAAATCCTATGGAGGCAGGAAAAATGGATGAAGGGCGTATTGAGCGGTAGTGGAATGTTGAAGAGGGTAATAGAGGGAAGAATGTTGGGCAAGCGAGGTAAGGGTAGGAACAGGATAGGGATGTTGGACGAGATGAAGGGAGGAAAGAAGTACACCGAGATGAAGAGGGACCTGATATAGATTAGTTTGCTAGGTGGGGAGTCACAAAATGTTTATTTGATAATTGGGTCCATCCAAAAACCTACCTTAACCGGTAGATTACCTAAAAAAAAATATATATATATATATATATATATATATATATATATATATTCATTTTTTTTATATTTTATCAATTCTTTTTGGAAAAAGGAGACAATATCTCCAATGGGCTCTCAATGGATTGGCCCTTGTGGTCATCCCCTAATTTATTTTTTTAAAGAGGTTTTTAACACTTATAGACTGGAATGGCCTATGAAGGTTTTTAATATATGTTGTTTTCTGTATGTAATTATGACACCTAAAAGTAGTGGGTGTAAAATATGTAAACGAAGTGTGAAAATTCTATCGGTGTTTAATGTAACGGGTATTTAGGTTTCCACGAGTCTTCTCACAGGGCGTTTTACATCATATGATTAACTCATAATATGCACTAAGAGAAATACATTTTCAGTACCTCATACGTATCTACGTAAGTTAATGTTTGAAAGATACATACTCACGTGCTAAGTATGTGTAACGTTAATCTACACCATTTGCAGGTAACCCGTAAAATTTTGCTCTTCGAGAGTAAGTGGTCTGCATACGATTCCATTTCAGTGAAAGTATATTTAATTAAAATTTAAGGTTTTAAAATACCAAAATGTGTATCAGAATGATAGTTTCCCACAGTTTTGTAGCACAAAACTGTGGGAAAGAAACATTGAAGCAATTGACAACAAAAGCAAATTGAAAGCAAAATTGAAGCTACACAAGCAGGTGAATACAATTCACACCGGGATTAAAGACATTTCGTGTTTTAACAACATTTTGTGGCTTCATACGAGGTGTGTTCAAAGCATAACGACAATTTTTTCATTTCGCGGGCTTGGAGAGTCCGACTGTCAAACGTTTTTTTATGCTGGTATACATGCTCCTGAATTATGATAAAACTTTCAGCTGTTTTCTTTATGGACTTTGTCTGTGACAGCCACTAAGGATCGACGTGTTTTATGAGCTCGGCTATTTTCGTTTGTTAAAACAAATGGATCAAAGAATTTGTGTCAAATTTTGCGTAAAAAATGAAATAAAGTGTAACAAGTGTAAGTGTGTGAAAGTTTCTTGAAAGAAAGTAAAGAAAGTGTAGCAAGTAAGTGTGTGAAATGTTAACAAAGGCCTATGGTGAGTCTGATATGTGTCAATCAAGAGTTTACGAGTGGTAAAAGCGTTTCCAAGAAGGCCGTGAAGGCCTTGAAGATGACGAACGCCCTGGACGCCCCAGCACATCAAAAATCGATGAAAACGTGGAAAAAGTTAAATAAATGGTTATGAACGATCACCGAATCACAATTAGAGAGATCGCTGATGATATTGGCATATCGATTGCATCATGTCATGACATTTTTTCCAATTTTTTGGATAAAACGCGTGGCAGCAAAATTCGTTCCAAAATTGTTGAGTTTTGAACAAAAAGCAGTGGCGAATGGAAGTTGCTCAGGAGTCACTAAATGAAGTAAACGACGATGCAGAATTACTGAAACGTATTATAACAGGTGACTAAACATGGATTTATGGATATGACGTTGAAACTAAGGCTCAATCATCCCAGTGGAGGCATTCTGGCTCGCCAAGACCGAAAAAGGCTCGGCAAGTGCGTTCGAACGTGAAGGTTATGCTCACTGTGTTCTTCGATTTTAATTGCATACTATAGTTCATCATGAATTTATGCCGCCAGGTCAAACGGTCAATAAGAAGTACTACCTACAAGTTCAAAGCCGTTTGCATTAAGCAATCCGAAAAAAAACGCCCGGACCTGTGGAAAAATGGCTTTTGCACCACGATAATGCACCAGCTCACACTTCACTACTTCTTCATGAATATTTGGCCAAAAACAATACTGTAACGATGCCCCAGCCTCCATATTAGCCAGATATGGCTGCGTGTGACAATATTCTATTTCCAAAAATGAAGAGAACCTTGAAGGGCCGTCGTTTTACAGATGTAGATCACATTAAAAGCGTATCGCTGAAAGAACCAAAGGCTATCTCAAATTTCAATTTTGAGAAGTGTTTCGGGGATTGGAAGAAGCGCTGGCACAAGTGCATAATCTCCAATGGGGACTACTTTGAAGGTGACAACATCAATGTATAAGAATAAATAAATATTATTTTCCGAAAAGTTATAATTCTCATTATTTTTTAACACACCTCGTATGCTCCTTCCTATGTTACAGGAACATATGTGAAAATCTTAGGAAGTTTTGATATCAGATGACCGTTAATATGAGTCATTTATGAGAAGCAGCTGTGGTAAAAGAAAATAATTTTGCTTAAGAATAGTTGGTAACGATGTATAATCCTTTTTTGGAAAATGTACTACTTGAGAGAGTAAAAAAGCCCAGGCACCATGCTAGAAAAGGCTGTGGCCTGATTTCATAAATGATTATTTACGATCATCGTCCGTTCAATTTTTCCTCAGGGCTTGCGTTTCTCTCCGCCTTACTTCTTCCTTTTTATGCAGGCTATTTTTTTCTTATCCCAAACTAATAGGAAGGGGCTTTCTTAGCGGAATCAAGTCGGACAAGAGAAAGTCGACTCCATTTTCCATCTCGTTAAGCATGGCCTACATATCGTTATATACGACAAACTTCGGCTAATTAGCGACACATATCTCATAAGACATTTTCAGAATTGTTCTGCAGGGTTTTTGAATGAGCAGTCGTGTACCGCTCGACCACTTTTCGAGGCGCAAGATAAATTGTGGTGGTTTTATCGCTGAATTCTTTGGAAAAGTCCATGTCCGATCGAAGAGAGAAAAATGATTTTAGACCTCCTTGTGACTGTAGGGTTGAAAACGTTTTTGGAGTAGTCATGAAATCGGTTGAAGATTTATGATTTGGCATCAATAACGCCGTAAGGTACTTACTTTTTCCTTCTATCCGTATGGAGGGCAGTAATTCTTATTTAGCTGTAAAGTGAATGCGAAAAAAGACGGTTTTAAGAACATTAGAGATTAAAATAGACATTATATGAATGAGAACTGATATGCGCCTAACCTGGCAATGGTTGTTGATGAAGTTTAAAATTAGTGCTTTAGTTAAACCATTGTCTTTCTTTTTCAATAAATAAGTATTTAATTCATACATTAATAATTTGAATTACAGATTCCGGTGTGATGTAGTGGAACTGTTCCGTAAAAAGAGAGACGAAGACTAGTACGTTGTTTTCAATCAATGAAGATTTATTTCCGGCTAGTTTGGATGCGCTACATTATTTTCAAGCTAATTTGACTTTGACTTTATGATAATTATGTTGTGAAACGAAACTAGTCGGAAATAAATCTTTATCAAGTGGAAAGTTGTAATAGTGTTCGTTTCTGTTATCATACATGTTTATTCTATGATTATGCGTTATTTAGTATTAATAATGCCAATGGTAGAGATTGTTGATTTCTTCCCTTTGAATTTTCGAATTTGTTAAAAATTAGATAGATGAGTGTAGTGTACCCTGAGCCAAAAATATAGTACGGGACTGTACATTTGATGAGTGAAGTCATTTTGTTTGAAGAGAGTCTTTGACAGGTATCGCTTGTCTTAGTGCATTAACTCATAGGTTTTATTATGCTATCGGTGCTTAATTCAATGTCGCTCCACCGCATATGGCTTTCTTTCCGTTCGGAGCCCTTGAATATTTATTTTTCTCCCGTGTCGCTGGCAAACAGCCACGAGCGACGAGGCTCTGGGCACATCCCTAACCTTCTTCAATCTGCTTCTTTCCCCCCTTTCTCTCTTCGCCGTGGTCCACTCCCCTCCATCTCTGCCCAGCGCGCATCTGCGTCGACGAGAAGAACATCCGTAGGCACCGCTACTCTCGCCTACTACACGTCGCCATTACCGTCAGGTTTTCTCGTCCGCCTCCGGGGCATCTCTATAAAGAGTCTCGTGCATCGACGCACTTTCATAAGAGTTGAGCAATGCTGAGAATATTATTTCATATTGCTATTGGAAAGGATGCGACAGGCGTTGTAAATCGAATGCAGTATCCGATTCAATTATTGGTGGCCCAGATATTAGTGACAGTAGAGAGGAAACATTCGGCGGAAAAAAGAGATTTGGCGTCAAGCATCAATTTAACTTACCCTCGAAAATTCACCCATTATATGGGTGAACGTTCACGTTTGGTATCTTTCAGTATTCAAAGAAATGAATCTCAAATAACCAAGCTACTACAAACGTCTTGTCGTTGGGATGTTAAAACTCCCTTTATCAATTGGTATTCCACCACTTGGGAAGGTCAAACTGGATTGTTCACAATGAAAATGAATTTGCGTAATTATTTATTTGGGTATTAATTAAAAATCATTTGCTAATAAAATATCTATGTTGCATACATTATAGATTATAACATTTTTTGATTATTTTGGAAACGCAGTTCTTTCTGGGAACATGGCTATAAATACTTGAAAAAGCTAAATGATAGATCATACCAAAAAGGAGCATGGAATGTATTTCAATTTTATATCAAACAACAACTATGAAACAACCCCTGATTGAACATTTGCGACCACTATTTCTTTATCGGTGATAGAAATGGATCAATACTTCTATCACCCGAATAAAAGTTATCAACATTTAACCTCTGGTATCTAATTGTTCCTCTGTCAATTTCTCTGCCTCCATACGGGCGGTCGATTTTGCACGTCTTCATTGGGTGGTCTCAGAAATCACCTCGTTTGAATGTATCCACCGCCATAAAAATGACTTTCAAGGCATTTGTCGGTGATGTTTGGCTACGCCACTGGTGAGTGGGCTGCTGGATAGAGGCTAAGTGCTTACTCGAAGAGAGCGGCGGCGATACCATTCCCATTTCCCGCTCGTCTCGACCGCGATGAATGGGCGGCTCGTGCCACGGAGGCGTAAAGACTGCTCCAAGACAGGGTCTGCTCAGAATGTTAACGGGCGTGAACGCAACACGCATATCAATGGCGCCATGTACGGGAAAGGGCTCTTTTCTCACTTTTCATGAAAGTCTTGTGAGACATCCTTATCACTGTAGATCAGTAGTATACGCGGCTTGTCACAATAAACCTTTCTGAGACTTGAGATTAAGCTCTTGACCATTCGGAATTCCTGGTTAGGCAAATAGGTTTTCGATGCTCAAACATAAAATCACTCAGGTTCAACTCCGCCGCCACTTACCACTACTTGCTCATCTCGTAACTAGTAGTGGATGCAGCAGGTCTTAAACAACCCCGTACACGTCCGGTTACCCTACACTCTAAATAACCATTAAAAGACTAAAAATTTTGTTTTTTTTTCAATGATGCTAGGAGTTGATGAAGTGTGCAATGTGTAATATATTTGAGCTGGTCATCCATATGCGATATGTTGAAAATAAATTTAATTTATAGTTTACATTCCCCGCTTTCTGATTCGATATTTAAGTAGAGCATATTGATCGTAAGTATTCTCATTTTTACCGAAACGTCTAAGTCTCAAGCTTAAATGAAATAATTTTTCGTAAACAAATTTCGGCGTCCCTCAAGGAAAGCGATTGAAAATTTACTCACGGATACACTATAACTGGTCGGAATTCTTGTAAAAATTTGGGCAATTTGAAAGTATACAAAAGAAAGATTTCTATGAGAGTTGTATTTGTTTTTCCACTCTTTCCGCAGGTCCTTATTACTAAATTCATTATCTAATAAAAACGATATTGAGTTTGGAGTCAAAAGACTTCAAAAACACTCAGACCAAATTATTACTCATTGCACCAGTATGATAAAGAAAAATGAATGCATGAATTGGATTGCGGTAAATCACTCCTTAATTTGTCGAACTCAGGGTTTAAACATCTTCTAACTTATGATAAATAATCCAAAATTCGTTTAGTCACAAGAGAGGGAGTTTTTATTACTGAAAACTTATAACATAATGATATTAATTCTATCAAAGGTACAGTGTTTATAAGAACTCTTTTTTAGTGCGTGTTGTATACTTCTATTCTTTTTTGGTTTGGTATATATTTTATTTGATACCCTTTCGGAAATAATTTCATGCTGCTTGTTTCGGGGTCGATTTACTGGTGTTATGTAAATTAGACGTAAACATACAATATTTTCGGAGAACTGCGGGAGAGTAACGTTTAACGGTGTTGCTCGCTAATATTCATTAAAGTTCAAAAAATATAAAGGGTTAAAATCATTGGGAGAGACAGCAGGCATAAGGTCCACGTATTTAATTAAAATCAAAACTCATTTGAAGTAGAAGGATAATTTTTGTTTCAAATCGACCAAGTAAAAAATCTTCCACTTAATTCATACTTATTAAATGCTGCAGGTTGGCTGATACACCGGTTATATTTTTCTCTTATAAATGACAGTAGTAGGTGATATCATCTTGTTGTACGTATGGTCACTAAGATTGATGAAATAGATTGTGAATAGTTTCATCCTCATTGAAGGTTTCCATCTCGCCATACGTATTACGGCCATGCTATAAAGAGAGTGATGCCACCTTGGCAGAAGCATCTGTCGTGTTTTTATGTATTCAAATAATCAACTTCCTTCTCTAGTCTCTACGCGGTCTCAGCCGCAAACAAGCCGTCGCAGCATCCGCCACTCCAGGCACAAGGGGTCAATATACTCCTGAAGGGGTACTAACCCTTGTTCCCTTTATTTTCTATTTGGGTCGCTGACCTACCTGTAAATAACATTTTTTACGCTTCACAGGAAATAGCTTGGGCCTACGATTTTTGGTAGGCTAGATGTGTGGTTAGACAAGTATACCTTTTTTATATTGAGAACCAGTTGCGTTAGGGACTCGGTGATTTCATGGCCGACACAAAGAGTTCAACGACACCTATGGGTTACTGTCCTCAGGGGATTCCTTTGGAATGGGTTTATGTTTCTCAACGTGATGCAGTCATTATATAGTATTAACTACATAAATATTTAACATGCATAATAATGACGTTATGTTAAAAGTGGAGAAAGGAACAAGGATTTTTATCATATTTCTTATAGTGAAAATATGCATGGTATTAAGAAGATAACATATAGAGTGCGCAAGATTTCGATTCCTTACTTAATACGTAAAAGTTATTACGAGAAATGACTCCCAAAACTTATCATTAATAGATATATGACCAATGATGGGCATTTGATACCTGATCTGGCGTTTTATACTTATTATCACTACGTTCAGATTCCTCATTAATGACATGAGTATTCATTTTTAACGTAAACATATACATCTACATAAATACCCTGCGAGCCACCAAAAAGGTGTGTGGCAGGGGGTGTAGCACCATGAGGGAAGGGGGTTTAGGGGGTTGGGGTTTAGGTGAGGAAGGGTGGGGGGAACCTGTAAGAAAAAAAATATATATATACACATTTATACATATACATAGATATATACATACATACATGCACACATGTATACATATCCTCGCGCAGTCCCTAACCTGTACGTTAATACTTATTGTAATAAACCAAGTCCTGGGGAATTTCGACTACAAGCATTCTGGTCCCTTATCGTTCTTGGAAAAAATGACATTTTAAAACCTGTCAGTCTTGCAGCCTATTTCTCTAGTCTTATGTTCGTGATCCCTTCGACCGTAATACGTTGGGGTTCGTATTATATCCTTGATGTCATCGGAACAGGGACCGTCTTTAAATGTTTTTAATAAGTTTAATCTGTATTGGAAACGCCGCTGTGTAAGAGAATCCCAACCTAAATTGTCTAGCAAAGTGGATACGCTGCTGAGTTGGTCATAACAATGTTTGACACATCTAGCCCCCTTCCGCTGAACTGGTAAAAAGTTGGTTTTCTCAATAAATATATTATGAATTTACTTATGGTTTCATCGTTATAAAATTATGTGTTAAAGTTTTAAATCACACTCTTTCGTTCATCTCGTTCTATAAAATGCCGCTTAATTAACACAAAAATGTCCAGCAAATGGATAGCGGTGTTGATAGTGTAGTGACAGCACTTGTAAATTATCTCTCATTTTCCGTTCTTTTTTGAAAGAATCCTTCCGAGGTTGTCATATAGTGAGCAGAGCTTAAATTATTGCGCCTTGAAAATTAATCCTGAAAAATAATTATTCGCGCTCTTTTTTTTTTTAAATGTTAATTTCTCGCGACACAAAGAGAGAATTTAATCCGAGCCGTTAGCCTATCTCAGCCATACATCAAGTCGTCCTCACCCCGAATGCTCCCAGCCGCCCCTCAGTCTCATCCCTCTCTCTCTCGTCCTCCCAAGCACACTCCCTTTTCTCATTTTTTCCAATTAATTCCCTTTTCTTTCGTCCATCTCTTCCATTCCCGTGACAGCGCCACCCTACTCCCATACCCCAACTTCTCTCATTTCCCCGACCCCACAAGAACCCCTGACTACCCCTTCCCCCATTTACCCTCCCCTTCAATTTTCTCCCCTTATCTCCCGCGCCTCCCGTCCCGTCTTCACCCTTCTCAATCTCTTCATTGTCTCTCCTACCCTCCCTAAACTTCCGCTGTTCCCTAAGCATTTTCTAAAACCACCACCTCCCACGACCCCGACGACAAACCCCTTCCTCTTAATTTATTTTTCCACAAACCTTGCATTTTTTTCCATTCTCGAATATTTCTTTTCCCGATCCCTTCAAAGTTTTCCTCACACCTCTCACTACCCACTCCTAACTTCATATTTTTTAAAAAGTAATATAATTATTTTTTCCGCCCCCTCTTCGTTTCCTACAACGCCCCTCCCCCCCATAATCAAGACCCCCAACCCTGGGTAAATATATATTTTTCTCTCCGCCCATCCCCTCCTCTTCCCCGTCCCCTCTTCGCTAACAAACTCATGATAACCCTCGTCCAACAAACAGTCGTCTCATTTTTTTTTTAATTCTCACCTTCCCTCCGCCCTCACTCCCCCCAACACAGAGCTGGTTCCCTTCCCTGCCCATTACCGACTTCTTTTTAATTCTTTAATTTTCACCACCCATCTTCCCCGCCCAAATCGCCCTGCCCTCGCAAACCTCCTGCCACCGTCCCTTCCCCCCACCCTCACGCCCCCCCGTCGACCTCCTCTGCCCGCCCTCCTCGCCCTCTTGTCCCAAGGAGCCTCACCTCATTCGCTCACACACAATTACTCCCGCTCCCACCCTCCCACTCCTTCTCGAGGCCCCGCTCCACACTCCCCCAACCTTTTCTCATTTCTTCCAAAGCCCCAATCCCCTTTCAAACTCCCTCCCCACCCTCTCTCAACTCTCTCTCGTTCCGTTTCCCGTGCTACTGCGTCCCTTCGAAACCACCCTTCTCCCTTCCCTACCTTTTTTAATAACCCTCCGCCGTCCAAAATGTTTGCCTCCATTTTTTATTCCCCTCCGCCCCCGACACGCCCGGTCCCGCTGGTACTGCCGCTCGAAAGAGTGAGTGAGTGAGTGAATGAGTGAGCGCCCTGCCTCGAGGTTCTCACGTCCTTATTCACTTTCCTTCCTCAACCATCCCCCTGCCGTCTTAATTTCTAATTCCACTTCCTTGGGCAAATATGCGGCCATAATTGATTTTATCATGGAGGTTTTAAATGTGTCGTGAGGAGCAGGAGTCAAATGAAGATATTATTTTAAGCGCGGGTTCAGGAACTCATCTCGTCCTTGCTATACGACCATAATCACAAGGGTTTCAAATGAATTAGAACTTGATGTCAAGGAATGATCTTTTTTAAGCGACCCTTTTTATCTTATGTTTTTCTCATCATTAGGTCCAAGGAAATTTAATTAAAACTTATATATATATATATATATTATTTTCACACATAGAAATAGATATATAAGGAATGGGGATAGGAAAACACTTAAAAGACCAACACAGGAAAGGTGGGGAAGGCGGATTTCAGCAGATCACCAATGTAAAAATATTTCCTTATCCGGGATTCGAACCACGGACCTTCCACTTGCCGGGCGGATGCTCTACCAATATATATATATATATATATATATATATATATATATATATATATCTATATATATATATATATACATATAGTCCTTTCTTTCTACGGTTTTTTAACATGGATGATAGGGGTGGTATAAACAAGAGAATGAATGAGAAGGGAAAGTAGTGCTACCAAAGAATAAATTAAACAAAATGGGTAGAATAACAAGCGAAGAAGTACTTCGAAGGATGTGAAGAAATAAGTTTATGGAGGGGACCTAGAAGAAGAATAGGAAAACATCCTATGATGGGAAAACACCCAACGATGGGTTAGTAAAGATCGCAATTGAAGGAAACTGAGAGGGTAAGAATAACAAGGAAAAGCTAAGGGAGACCTTTAAAAAGCGAGTAATGGAGGATATCGGTGTAAAGAGATATCAAAAAATAAAGAGATTGGCAGGTAACAGGACAGTTAGGAAAGTAGCTACAAACCATTCCTGGTATTGGTTGGACCCGTGTAGGTGACTGACTTTTCACTAAAAATTTGTTTGTACATTTTTCTGTCGGTGCAGACAATATAATTAGACCATCGTCGGAGGATTTTGAAAGAAGCAGCGGAACATTTACACATTCTCATGATCTCTCTTAGGAACTCAGCACTGCCACAAGTTTTAGCCGCAGTTCAAATAGCACTAAATACCCCTAGCTTTCATTGCAGTAAAACATTTTTCAGGTTTCTAAATTTCTGCTGCCCATATTACAAAATATTCTATTTTACCATATACTTCGCTTCACCACATTTTCTGCAATATTTAATGCTTAGCTGGTACGTGACTAAATCAAGAATTAAAAATGCTGACATGTTTTATCTATATTTACTTAATATCCCGCAAGCCGATGCAAGGACGTGTGGCGGGGGGTGTTAGGGCATCACCCGTAATTAAGAAAAAAACCACATGTAAAAGCCACACATTTTTAATGTACAAACAAAATAATAGTATACATGCATGCAAAAACCCTTACACCCCACACCATGCAAATTCACAAGCTGCTAACTAACTTGCACATGCACCTACAAATACAGGTGTAAATGTATACCTGAAATCTGTGCAATGTTTTGTTCCAACTTGTAAATTAAATTTCTTTAATATTTCTAAAGTGACTTTGGTTTCTTACTATTTTGATTTCTGACATTTCGGAGAAAGAATGAGTATTTGTATCTATCTGCACTGGAATCTATCTTCCTTATCTTTCAGGTCTGATCTGCCTAAGTAATGAGTGGGGTCATTATAATTCATTTAGTGTAATCGTTAAACTCATTTCTTTCTGAACCTTTCTAAAAGTCTAAGTCTCGCATGTTCACTTCTTATTTCAAGTGGCTTCCAGCCTAAATCCCGTAAGAGATCTGACACACTTAGACATAGTGAGTACCAATGCACTTGAATAGGCAAGGTTGATAATATTTCTAGTCCAAAAGGAACCAAATTGTGGCACAAGGAAAGGTGACAGATTTATTATTTATTTTAGATTTTCAAACGCCAAGTTTTTGATCCGATAGGAAAACGGTACAAATATTTTTTCAAAAGGCAAATACTTACGTAAATGGTAAAAAAAATCCTGCAGTTTTTTGTCTCATTAATTTTACACTAATTTTATTCTGATGGTCATTCAAACGAACTTTGCAATTTACAAAACCTGTGTTTGTGGACAGTCATGATGCACTTACGGTTGTATTTCTTCCAAAACTTTGTGTTCGTTGCACCCATGACATCATAAATTTGACATATAATTTCTTTAAGTTTCATTCTTTCTTCTCTTCACAGATTTTTCATGTGGTACGAGGTACTCATACGAAGTCCAAAATATATTTTGTTGCTGTCACCAAATGTATCAGAAATAATTTTAGCATTTAGAAACATCATGCCAAATCTGCGGCTCCATTCTTTTGTGATAGAGGGTTAATTTTCCACATAATTGCAGCTACATATGTCGTATTAATGGATCGGATTTCTAAGCTTGATACAATATACTTTAGGAAATGTTAAATGTTAATCTTACTACTAATCAAAACATATGTTTATGATGATAAGTAAATTAATTTAGGATCCAAAAACTGATAGTTTGGGAAGCTTCGTTCTGAATTTAATAATAATTAATTGTATTTCCATTTCTTTTTGACAGTGATCAGAAGTTGTGTTATTCGTAGTTTGTAAGATTCTGATGTAGTTTGAAAGATTCTCAAAGGTTCAGGTAGCAATACTTACGTTTAACCCCAAATGCATCACTTAAAGAGTAAGGAAACTAATATTTAAAAAAAATTGTCATGAGTTTGTAATCCTAGATTAAAGAGATATGCAATCACTCTGAAGAGGTAATTTAAAATAACGCTTTAGTCAGAAGAAAATGATGCGCTTCTTCCCTGCCTTACTTCGAGCGATGATGGCAGAGCCGTTAGTACTCGTATATAGTATTTTCATTCCGTTAAAAGAGCAGAATTTCCCTCAATACATTCGTGCTCCATTTTTCAAGCAAAGCAGGGTGTTAGTGTGCATGATGTAGGTAGCTCACGAAAAGTACAGGACAGTGTGTTTACAAGGTGGTGTAAAGCTTCACGACCTCCTGGAATATTTTCACCCCAGCAAGGCAACCTCGTCTGAGTTCCTAATGGAAAATCAATCCCTCAATTCTCTCTCATGCTCCCTTCTTTTATTTTCTCTTCCATCCACACTTTCCTGTTTCCTTCTAATATCGTTTGCCCTTCAAGGTCGTACCTCTTTGTAATGGAGCTCTAGGGAGTAGAGGTGCGGTTTCCATCCAACATCGTTTTATTCGTTATTGCCATGAATTTTTTCTGGACATTTTTTTCCATCCTCTCCTCTCCTTGAACCAACGAGAGAGGTAGAGAAGATAAGGTAATAGTAGATCCAACAAAAAACGACCAAAAAATAATTTTAATATTCTGTTCAGCGACATACTTTTTTTTAACTTACTCTAGTACTGATAGGATTAGTTCCTAATGGGGAACTTTAATGCTCTATTACTGTGTTCATGCCCAGTAAAAAAGTTCTTAATAGATATCCTGACCAATGTATAATGCTCCAAACCATTCACATTGTCTTCCTGTAAACATTTCGATGATAAAATGAAATAAACATTATTTTTTCTGAATGCACATACTCGTATAAGATTGTATACCTTTTTTTGGTTGATATGACATTAAAAAGAATTTAACTTAGTTTCTGTTATCTTATTGGCGCTTTGACGGAATGGATGATGTTTAATCTGTCTTAAAGTATTACGCGAACCTAATTCCAGCTCGACAGTCTGATATTTCTCAGTCATTGCTATAAGCACAAAAATAAACATTTGCATACCTTTTTTGATTTTAGATATAACAGATCGATTAAAATTTGCAACAATTGAAGTTTTAACTCAAATCTCATCTCGATCCATTAATATCTAAATCATCTCAAATGTCAATAGACAATCGAAATTTGCGTCTAACAGATTCTTTTATGGAGTTCAACATAGCAGTTTAGGTACCTGATTGAGAACAGGTACTTTGAGACTTACTTAGGTTCTGATTGGTAACAGGTCTTTTGAGATTCCATGGAAAATATTTTTTAGTTGCTTTAAAGTTAAACTTTCTTTCGTTTGACTCGATCAGCCGTAAGAAATTAATCACAATATTTAAAGGTTTTATTATCTTTAAAACAAGTTTCGGTTGCGATAAATGGCCCTTTATTTACCTAATGTTTATGCCCATGATTCCTATGCCACAACTTTTTGCAGCATAAATATTAACGCAGTTTACATGCATAACAACCATAAATTACTTCCTTTTCCAGTTGAATGAATGGTAATAATCACTAACCTTTGTACATGGCGGATTGAAATTAATATTAACCATTAATGTGTTCAGATACACATTTGCTCTAGGAGCCTCAATTTATTCGAATCCTCTCTAGCGTGACTTTTCTCATTACTATCAAGAAGTTGAGTGAATTTCATTGAATAATTTATACATTCCATCACTGTACTATGTTTATGGAAGGTGAATATTTCAACATATCTTTTTTACATTTCTATCTTTGTAGCGTCACTAAGGTATTTTCCTTGTGCTCTTGCTAACGTATATATTCCCTTAATCCAAATTTGACTCCTAGACACATTCATATCTTCAGTAACATTTTCTTATTGAACTTCATTTTAATAAATTTGAGATATTATTTCCAAATTTGCTGACTTTCATTCGAATATAAATTAAGTAAATGTTTGAATTAAAGTCTCATGGTTCCTATCTCGAAGACTGTTCTCACACGCATCTGGAATTGATACATGATACGAGCTATTTATTATATGTTCATGCATTTTCGCGATCCTTAATGATTATTTCGAAGTGCTAATTCGCCATGGTTTAAATGTTTCTATCTCAAATCATATGATTGTGTATAACTTTGGGCGAATCTGTATAATATCAAGCCGGGCAGTGAAAATATTTCAATGTTGTTACGTCACCCTAACTAAGGACGTGCCAACGAGAGAACATTTGTGGCTATTGCTCAACTTATAGTCTTTATCTTTTTTTTTGGTCGTATTCGTCAAAGAGGGTAGTCGATGGAGCTATCGCAATCTCGAATTTACCTATTTTTAAAAATAAATAACACCTGAGCCTCCTGACATAAATAAATAACACCTGACATAAATATGGACAATTTTTCTACGTTACGAAGCGTTATTGAGACATTGGCAGTTATTTAAAACTAGCGTTTAGTTTACGAATATTCGAGTCTTTCATAACTCTTTATTATATATAAGAGAATTTCCTTTCCTTTATAGCATAAATTTTCAAACCCGAATCATCCCCTTGCTCAATTCTGTAAATTAAAAAAAACCTCTGGTAACCCACGATGCCTGACATCTTGGTAGATACACGGCAACCTATTTCTTTCACCCACTTTCTATTTGGTCCCGTTCGCTATGCCCATACTTTTGAAAAACTAGCACCAATTTCCTCCTGCCTCTCTGTCTACCCGTCTCCCTAAGGCTCCTTCACTGTTCCCTGATCACACTAAACATTTGCAACCTCCCGCTTCTCGGACTCCCCTCCCATCGGGGATACAAAAGCCTCTCTGCGCCGTTTCTTTCCGCAGCCGGCCTGCTCTTCGTCCTCGCACCCTCCCCCTCCCCTTTCGGTCTTCCCGCCGGCCTCATTACTCCACGCACCCCTCCTAATCCAAGCCTACCTCCCTCTCTCTTTCTTCTCGCCTCTGTGCCCATATTTTGCACCAGGAAGAAATCTAGCTACTACTAAATCATATAACTGTTTAACTAGTATTAATAACCTGGGCACAGTTATCTGCAATGATCTTTATATTAAGTGCAAGTAGAAGCATTTTCATAGCCCTTAGTTTCGGAGCTCCTAATGCGTTAGTTGTTAGCGCAGCATCGGGACCTACGCTATGGAAATCCACACATTTTCAAAATTTTCAATTTGTGAATGGATTCTGTTTAGCGAATCATAATAATAGTATTGATCAACTTTATGATAACTGTTTAGCATTTATTTATCATCAATGAATTAATGATTACTTCTATAGTTTATATTTATAAAGGTCTTAATTGAAACATATTTAACCATCATTAAATTATCGACTCTAATTTAAGGAGAAAATGTTTATGACTCGAAAAAAGAGGGAATTTCTTTTATTGAAATTATCGTCTTGTATGAAATATACGAACAGTCACGTCGTTAATATATGAATGAAATCATTTTCATCGTTAAAGATGTCTCAATATTTGGCGAAATGGTAATAAGAGTTTTTAATGAAGTTTGGGAATAAGACCGGTATACATAATCTTAAGTTGTCAATAGTTTTGATTGTATTGCTTAATTATTTCCAACTTAAATTAACAATCCTTTTTATATCGAAACTTTCAATGATAAGACAAAATCAATACTAATGCAACAATTTCAGAGTGTAAAAATCATTCGCCTTGACCGGGGTTCGGATCTCAGTCAAGGCGAACGATTTTTACAGCATGAAATTGTTGCATTAAAATGCATGTTAGCGGATGACTCCGTCAAAAGTTACTGTTGCGGTATCTGCCGAAGTTTCTTGAAAAATCAATACTATTCATGTTTTCCCTTCGATTTATTTAATTTACTTATATTAGTTTATGACAAATGAGGTCAAACTTTTTTGTCATAATAAATTACTAGGGATAACAGCATGGGTAAGGAAACGAAAAACAAAAAAAATGTAATTTATTAATTTTAAATAGATTCTTTGGGAATTATTAAGGCTAAAAAGACTGTGTATCGCGTATGCATATTAAATTTTAATTACTTACACATATGCGTCATTAATTTTTATGATGAAAGGGATATGGTGACTGATCACAGACATTTCAAGCTAACGACGCAGTTCTATACTCATTTCCCGCAACTGCGTCTTATCCCGTCTTATGCGGGATTTTTCTCCTCCTCCCTACTTGTAACCACTCCTCACATTTTCGCCCTTTATTACCGATCCCCGATTTTTTTCCCCAGGAGATGCACTGGGAGGAGTTTTTGCCGCTGCGTATATTTCTTCCCATTCAACTCCAGAGAGCCGCACCCTTTTCCCTCTACTTCTCCCTCGACGACTCGGGACGAAACGAAATGAAACTTTTCCCTCGTATTTATGGCCGTCCGGATGAAAGCTCTGCTCCTTATATTACCAATTAAGAGGCCTAACATTACGGAATTTGTGTAATTGTTCCTCCCTTTCCGCGCTCGTTCGCTGCCACCCCTTCCATCACAGCCACCCGCCGCCCCTATACCGCATCCCAACTCCCCCCCTAACTCCGCGGCGCTACAAACCCCTCGCCATCGTCCCACTCGAAGAAGCAAGCTCAAGTGCATTCCGAATCTCCCTTCCCCTTCCTCGCTTACATTCCCAATCCCCAAGCCTTCTAAGCTCATTCCCCCTCCCAATCCTCATCATGGTCTTGTTTTCCCTTACACACTTTCATGAATCCTACCCAACCGACCGCCGCTGTCCTTATGTTGGTTACGCTTTCCCTTCTGCCTCCTCTTTTTTCTTCTCCTTCTCCGAGATCCATCCATCCAATTACTTAGCATTTTCCGTCATTGATACGAAATCTTCTAAATTTTACTTTTCCAATGTTTGTAGCTATTAGCACCGCATCCAGCTTACATTGAGGGGCATTATGAAATTATATTATTACTATTACTAAAGGTTACTGCTAAAGATCAATTGTGAATTCACACAGACAAATCAGTTGGCTCTCTAAATTTCACCGACAACAACAACGTGGCATGCCATATTGTGAAAAACCTTACCCCAAGTAAGTGTACTTTCGGTCTCCCGTCAATACGTTCTATGCGCCGAACCTTTTCCCTACCCTACCTCACTTGCTTAATATTTCCCTATCTGCGAAATTCATCGCCTATCAATACGCTTAGCAATTACCTTTCTGGTCTCCTTAAGATTTCTCCCAGTTACCTATTCCCTTCCTCAACAATGTCTGATATTTTCTTACTTTTGTCCTAAAATCATTTAATGTGATACGCTCTTCGTTAAAATGTCTGAAATCTGTATGACCTCTTTCATACCAATGGCGTAGCACTATCGACCAATTTAATTATTGGAAGGTTTTTGAAGATCCTGAACCAATACGCCTAATAACCTTAGCCTTAATCTAAAACACATATTTATTCAACCGTGTCTCTCGGATTTCAAGAAAAACTGAGTAGCTAGCAGCCTTGGGGGTAGCCCATTTCATTTACATATTTTTCTTTTACCTAAGATGTGGATACATTTACTGTGGTGTGCTACCAAATTACATGACCGAAAGTACTCATTAAGTATTCAGCTTAATTTTCAAGGGCCATATTAAATCGATAGCTTAATTTACTTCAACTAATATTTTAATAAGTCATTTTCATGCCATACTATATTGTTGATTTTAAACGTCCTCTGGTATGATAATGCCCAATGTCTCGTACACATTTTAAAGGTTACGAGATCGAGTATGGGTAATCACATTCTTTCATTTCAGAACATAGATTAATCAAAAGAGAAAAATCTAAGCATTTCCAGTATTGTAATGACGTGTGGGGAATTAGAAGTGAAAAACAAAATTAAAACTATGCGCATAAGCCTGAATTATCAAATCCATCCATGTAAAACCACTTCCATTCTTATAAGCGTCATTTTCTCACATGACTCCACTTAACACAGTATCTAAACGGGGATATTATATCGAGACCATATATTTCATCCCGCGATTATTCTATAAAAAATAGTTTTCTCTTCCTCAAGGTTCTTTTTGACATGGTATCCAAGGTTCCATGTACAAACCTGAATAGGAAATCGCCAAGAACTGAGCTGAAAATGTTTTCTATCGGGAAAAACTGCAGTTATATCGGCAGCATTCATAAAATATAATAACCAATAATTTTCACCCTCTTGTAAGCAGTTTGGAAATGAAGGTAGTTCTTAAATGTGGGAGTGATAATTACCACGCAATGCAGTGGAGTAGTACGATAGTATTTCTTTCACAAATGGTTAGGCAGAAATATGGTTGATACAGCTGCAGTTAACAACTCCAAGCAGGTTAAATTTCTGGAAGAGTAGAAAATAATATCGGCTTTATAACATAAGTAGCCGACGCTTTCATTGTAATTAAGAACTGAAAAATTATTGGGTATAAAAATAAAACAATGAATATGTGGCCAAAATCAGCTACAACTGTTTAGGGATCAAGAGAAAATAAACTCTAAAAGGAAATTTTTTAAGATAAACCTTCTGCCTTGCTTAATCCTGATTTTTTCCAAGGATTTTTAATTTGTAGAAAATGTTCAAGAATAATAAAATACATACCCCATACCCTTTACACATTTCCCTTCTCGGGTGGGCAAAGAAAATAAGTTTTATTTTCAGTGATTTCAGGGATCTTTACACACTTTCAATTATCATTCCGTACTATCCTGACGTCGAATAATTCTTTCGCCTCCATATGGTTTCATAAATTTTCTTCAATTCTCCCTTTTTAAGACTTCAAACATTCCTTTAGGATAACGCTTCTTTTGCATCGGAATAATTACTGCTGTTGAAATATAAATCATTATCTATCTCCAGGGACTTCAAAATTTTAATAAAACATAATTTGAAAAGTGTTCATTTGAATGAATTAACACTGAAAGGCAACGTGAAGGTGATAAGGTATTTAAGACAAGTTGATAGGGTATTTAAGTGCGTCTAAATGTAATCTTTACAGAATATATAGCATTTTATGTTTGCTGTTCGGCTTTTTTAAATTGATAGAAAAAAACAAAAAAGCATTGATGGCTTGAAAACCTATATCTTCTACGAAACTAGACTTAACGGAGAACGACATAGTTTTCCCAAGTTAGACGTTTGTCTATTCCCAACCTAACCGCAGGTATGAATAGGAGAATAAGTTAAACAGTCGACAATGCAGCAAGTGTCTGTGTATTTTAGGGGTGAGACGCGCAAAAGGGGACCTCATTTGTAACTCGCTATAAACCCATCATCTCCGCTCCCGCGGTTTCACGTGCGTTCTCACTGCGAGAAGCAGTTGCTGGTAACCAAGCGACCCGGCCTTAAACGCATGCCATTACTCAAACCGTTGGCTTAAGAAGCGGTCACCATAATAAAGGACTTAAAAAATGACGTTTTCAATCGAGTGGAGGATCGGAAATTTATCATCAATCCCGAGCCGGATACCTGATTCGCCTCCCTCTAGCCCCGTCCCACACGCTACCGGTTTCTCAATTGAACAGAGACGCGAGATCGGGATCGCTCCCTAAGGAGAGGTCCTCACTGTGTCCGTCTGTGCTCATGCGCCCCTGCGGGTGTGTGTAAAAAAAACTGGTCCGACCAATCGTCGATATATCAAACGGATAAATTAAATGTTTATTTTTTTTCGGTGCGCGGACAGACGTATGTTTTTTTCATCGAGTTTTTTTTCCCTCCCTCTCTCTCTCTCCTCTCCCCACCGTGCCCTCACCGTGCGACGTGTCCGTCCGAAGCCTAATGTATTTTCTGGTCCCGCGAAAGAAGTGCACCTCGAGACCGGTGCGGTCTCTACCTCTCTCTCTTTTCGCCCCTGTGGGGTCGGGGCATCCCCGGGAGGGTGAGGCGGGGAGAGGGGAGATGGCTATACCAGGCGACGTTTTTCCCAGCGACACGCGCGAGCGTGTTCCCCCGGTCGGTCCGCGGCAGCATTCGTACCGCGCCCTGGTCCGTAGGGTGCCGGAAGAGTGGTCTAGGGGAAGGCGAGGGGAGTCCACGGGGTGGAGGTTTGCGGGAGAGGGTGGGATAGGTAGGATGAACCTTTCCTGCTGTCGGTAGGCAGACCAAAGAACGACGATCTCTCTTCAAATGGATACCCCATCCTGTAAACCAAGATTCGCCGTAATTACTTCGTGATTACAAGCCAACATCTGGTCAAGGAGGTGGAATGAATGTCGGTATATTTTATCCGCGCTTTCCGAAGTTGGCTTGGATCACCAAGTGGCTTCCTTAGGTGTTATTTCCGAGTTATTTACTTTTTTCTCTTTCGGTTTTCTCCCGCGATCGTGATATTCGACGGGGAGATAATTATCGCGAAGGCTCGAATTCCGGTGTAGTCAGCTGGATGTTATATCTGACTAAGTGGGTGCCCTCAGCCTAGTTGGCTTCGTAGTTACCTTTATCCATCCCATGCATGTTAACTGTAATCGTAAGGCTTATTTTAAGTAACTAAGGGCCTTGGTAGGTGCTTAAAAGTCATTTTGCGAAAGCTAAGTATTTAACGTCCATTTTCAATCCCAAGTCAACCAGTTTCGTACATGTTTCTTTTTCCTGGTAACAATTTCACTGGATTATTAGTTCTGGTTTCAATTGGCAGAGATTCATTAACACAGGAAACACTGTATTCATCAATTTTTCCAAAATCCTCTCTATAGAAATTCCTTAAGTTTTAGCTACAAAAGTGGGATCCCGTGTGCAAAAGTATATTCAAGTCTCGTGATTTTTTAAATGATACATATTTTGGCAGGATATTTTCATTACTAAACTGCTAAACTGAAAACTGAAACAAAATATGTGATAAGTACTCTATGTGATGTTTTTCATCTGAGTATCAAACGGTGTCCAGTACTTACTCCTGGTGTGTTTCGTTTCAAAATCGGTCGTGCTCCAAAAAAGCAACAGTCTGTGGAAAGAGTCGTAAGAAAAGGGAGATGACATGTAGTACCAAGAAATAATGAATGCCAAACAAAGGAAAATAAATCCAAATTGCACTGAAAACTGAAGTGAGCATAACCAGAAGCACACAAATCTTTTTCATGACCTACAAATTTCCAACTTCATTGTGGGGAATCTTTAGTTTTTACGCCATTCCATTCTTCTTTTTCGTTTCTCTTTTATGAGACTTTCCATCTCCTCCAAATTGCCTTCCTCACACACCTTCTTCGGCTCCACTCCGTCTGCTTTAATTTTCCAATTACAATCCAGCATGATAAACATGGCTTTAGAAGTGAAATAAGTGAAGGTAGTAGATGTAATGAATGTTAAAGCTCGAAATTTACGAAATTGCTTACTTATGATAATGACCACGAGCCAAAATGACCTAATCCTAGATTATACTTCGCCTTTGATAAATCCATATATGTATTTTTTGTCATAGAAAACTTAAATTTGTATAATTTGACATGAGCATGTTTCCTTTTAAGGATTTCCTGGGTACCAGAATTATAATTATTTACGTTGAGAAATTTTCATGCATAACAATGTAATACTATCCTTGTCTTGTCGATTGTCGATAAACATGCTTTTTAATAACCATCCACTCACACGCTAAGAGAATAGATGTTTTTTTACGGATTTATGAGATTATTTTAATTACATTGATTAGATATGAGGGAAATATTATTCAAATCCATTCTCAGGACAGTAAAAATAAATTAATATACACATACACAGGTACATAGGCGAAATTAACATAGGCATACAAATTTTTTAAAATGATATTTTTATATGCAATTTTGATTACAATTTTTCAATGGGTTGGTAAATTGTGGATTGACCATACTATACATCCTAGAAAAATTCCAAGGACCAAAGGTGGTGCCCTGGTGTAGAAAGTTCTCGAGTGACAAAGTAAAAAAATATCCGTTTTCAAATATGGAGTTCCCATTGAATACAAAAGTTGATGTGAGAGGGAATACAGTTCTGAAATTCCGCCCTCTGTTTTGGCCCGTACCACGCTGAGATATCGGCGTGACAATGGGTACCTCCCTCTCGTGACGTCACCGGAAAATGTCCGACGTTTTATCCCATTGGAGATTCGTACTTCTTTTCCTGGGAGACTCCCACGCACCTCTCATTCTGTGGGACAAAAGGGACCGCAAGATTCCCTCTGGAACCCCCCTCCCGGTCCTGCGCGAGCCCACTCATCTCACAAGACGGCGGCCGAGGAGGCGGAGAGTTTTTCCGGCAGGCACCCTGCTTCTCTCCTCCGACGATAACCAGACGCTTCCTCGTCTCCCCCAACGGAGAGTCCCTGGTAGCTAGCACACTCAGCCACCATATTCCCTCCCTCCCACTTATCCATCCTTCCTCCCGTCCTCCCCCGAGGGCCTCGTTTCTCTCGCGAGACTACTTTCGGAAACAAAACCCACTCGGGACTCCTTTTCCTTCTTCCCTATTCTTGTCCATTTCAATTTCCGACAACCCTCACCACGCCCGGTAAAGCTCTCCCCCTCACTTTAGTTCAGCACAACTCCTCCCCCGCCACGGTCCCCCTCGCCCCCCTTCGACGCCCGTTTTGAAGAAATAAATAAAATATTCCTCCACCTCGCAGCGACCCAACCCACAATTCCCCCATCTTGAAAATCCTTATCCCATCCCATCATTCGCACTCTCTCTCTATTTACCGCCCCCGCCCTTTCGCACCGAATTTTCAAACGGTGTGGCGCTCTCCAACCCCCCTCCCCCTCTATGTATGTCTCCCCCGAATGCTCAGCCCTTCCGTCTCCATCGGCGCCAGCCCTCCTCCGCGAGAGTCGGGGTGGGTGGGAATGGGTGTTGGTTGTGGAACGACGCTCTTTCTTGTCGGCCGCATCCGTGAGAAATAAAGGAGGACCAGAATGAAAAAGATGCGTGTGGGGAACAGGCCAGTTATGATCCCAATTGTGGTCGGACCATGCTGTTCTTGAAACAAGTGGGGAGACGGGCGGCAGGGGGAATAGCAACGGGAGGGGGAATGCGTGGAGGCGACTGGGTTTCGGGACGGGCGGTGGTGGCGAGCGAAGTGTTCGTGAACTCCCCGCGGGCGAGCCACGTCATGAATCGAACGCCAAACGTGGCGCTTGCGAGCAAAATGAACTCGCAACCCCAGTTTCCTCGAACGTAAGCCGTTACTAATGTACCCGATGGAGATCAGAAGACTACAGTAATTCATCAATTGCTTCAAAGGTGCATGTGGTTTGTTTATAACATCATTCCATCATTTCCCCTTATATAATGCATAAAAATGTTATTTTACCCTCGGAAATAAATCAGTTTAACTTTTTCCTGGGACATCTGATTGGAGCGGTGGAATGGGTACCATCTTCCCACTTCAACACAACTGGCTCAAATCCCGGTTATGGCAGTATATTTCGGAAGGACAGCTACTTTTGTGTTATTTATATAGCTCATATAAGGTGGTGGAGTAAGCCACCCATCCGGATGGGCGTTTCACTCTAGCTTTTTTGGTGTATTTCACCAAGAGTAGGCCAATGCCAACTCCGGATTTCTTACCGTCCTTCTCTACAGAGAATAGCTCCCTGAATATTGAACATCTGCCGAACCACACAACATTCTCTGAAGGTTTGAATGATTTTAGATGTCGATCGCATTTCCTAATCCCTGTTACTGCTATCTTTTCGAAGTACTGATTTAGGAACGAAAAAATATTACGTGCTCTTTTCCAGAGGCACCGCAGGAAGCACGAGGTTGGAATATAGGAATGTTTGAAAGTCATACGCTGTAGGGATTAGTTTTGGATGACCTTCAGCCTTGCCAATAAAATGAAGTGTTGGAGTCGATTACTGTGTCGCGTAAAGGGACATTTTCTCTCAAATTTGAGGTGATATGAGTAATCACCGTTTAAATTATTCCGTTTGGTTTATGGCTTATCATTTTTTATAAATATAATAATAGGATATTTTTAAATACCACATCTTTAGACACGGGAAAGGGTAGTGATACTTCATATGTATTCATCTCTTCTATTCCCGAAAAGACCTCAAGGGCTGGCTGGCTAACACCATTTGTACCGTAAACCTATGTCTTTGGGTCAATGTTTGATACAATCATTTGCCTTAAAGTACAATTATAATATGTAGCTAAGCTAAGAAAAAATATGGTATATTATTTTCAAAGTTATTGCAAAGGATTTACAAGCATTTGTGAAGATGCTTTGAAGAGGACTGGTTTTTTATCATAATTGTCTCTTTGCAATTGATTTTTTATCACGACGTGACTGAGGGAGAGAAAAATTAAGTTATGATTTCTCATTGAAGTTGTTAAACGATATTGCGTTCGAGAGTACATTGAACTATAACAGTTAGATAGCACAGTTTATCTTTTTCATGCATCTCCTGAATGAATAATTTCATTACGTTATATATCTGATTATTCATTTTCAACTCAAAACGCAAAGGCATCTCTTTATTAGACAAAGGACGTTGAAAACCAGCTGTATCAAACCAAGGCCTATATTGATTTATTTGGCAATAAGGACGCCGCAGGATTGAAGACTAAGATTAAACTACTGAAAAATAAATTCATACAGGTATGTGTAGAGTCTATTGACTCCATCATTATGATGATTTCATCTGCTGCATTAATGCCTTTCCTCGAATGAAATTGAAATTAAATTGTTCGCACCAAACGCAGGGGGGATCCCTCGGTTCGAAAATCCCATCTCTTCCTCGTTGCGACGGTACGAGAGAACTTCGCGACAGTTGATGTGCCAGTGAAACCGCGTACCGAAAATCTCCCTGACCGCCACTTCAGCCGACGTAATCTATCGCCGACGTGCGTGAGTATGCGGGTCTGTGAGCGTAGATGCGAGCGAGCGCGGGATTGAGCCCGCTTGAGCCTCACCTCCCCCCTTCCAACTCAAACCCCTTCCTCCTCCTTTCCCCTCTCCGTAGCTCTCAAGCCCTCGCGCGGCCGAGATTCCCAATCGCAACGCGACTCTATACGGCTCTAAACACTTTGGGATACCAGCAGCTACAAACAAACGCGCGAACACAAACACACAGACACACACGCTCTCGTACGCACGGAAAGACAATGAATACCTGCCTACTACTATCCCGAATCGGCCATGCCGTATATGAATCAGTGTGCGGTGGAGTGTGGGGAATGGGGGCAAGGAAAATCCTGTGTCATGCGGGGAGATCATGAGTGTTCCCGTGTTTGGCGTCTACCTCTCTCTTTACCTCTTTGGCTGGATTACGGCAATTGGAGGCAGGGGAGGGCGGGAAGGGGGAGGCAAGAGGAAAGCCATCCAGGACAAAGGACGGGTTAAGTAAGCGGGAGTCTCCGGGATTTGGAAGAATCTCGCGCTTTAGTCGCACCAAATGCGCGGAATCAAGCAGACTCCGAAGGGCAATTGTAATCGAGATGTGTGTGAATGTGTACGAGTGTGTGTGTATATGAGAAAGAGCGAGTGAGATAGGGGGAGTTTTGCTTGATTTCCTCCCTTAACCGCCATTTCAAGTAGAACGTCCCGTTGGTGGGGTGAAAGTTGCATGACAGAAGGTGAAACGTTTATTGCATTTTCCATTCCCTGCTATTATCGTGTATTTTTGTTGAAACGCATTTAGACCTAGTTATCTGAGCACGGATATGCTTTGCCCTAAGGCCACACGCTTCGCCCATACCTCATTATACTCTGTCAGTAAGAGGGCGTAGATGAGAGGGGTTTTTTACCAGTTCGTTCAATAGAATTATTTACACAAAAAATGTTGAATATACCAATATGTCTGCATAGCTTTCCATTACTCCATCATGTGAATTTCGTCGTTGTTATTTATTTTATCACGAATTAATAGCTTTTAAAGCAATGCCATAACTATGGTATTAAATGATCGTTTTAGAGTAGGTCTGATGAAGTCGCGACATGATACATGAGGTTGATAGAGTTGTTAGCGCTCAGGTTTTCCTCTTTGTGGTTCTAAGATACTAAAACTTTGCTCAAGGAGAATTCCATTATGAACCATGGATTTGAGATATTCGCGGTTTTACGATTTGGTTCGTATTTGGGATACTGCCATTAACATTTCCCCTTTGTACTTTCTACCCTATGAGTTTTTCAATTCACTTCTATTGGAGGGTGGATTTAATGGAAGGCATATTAACAATGCATTGAGAATGAAGATTCAGAAGTCGCATAAAATAGGAATTTAGTGAATATCTGACGGGGAAAACAGAAAAATGATTTCATGTAAGGTTATCAAGAAAATCCTATTATTCATTTGCCTTCATGTAATTAGAGATTTTATTTTCTCAACTTTCGGAGTAAAATGTTACGATGTTCAACTGGCCTGCTGATACGATAACTACTACTTGCCACCATATGTAATCATTTTAAAAGGAATTGGTATTCTTGAAAAAAAAAATCACCGAAATACTGAATTGGGAAAGTCATAAGCAAAAATACTGATTCTAAATACTCAAGTTAAAATATGGCTTGTGCTGAATTTTTCATGACATTTTTATTTTTGATATCATTAACTTTTGCAAGGGTACTTGGCAGATCTATTATCAAAATCCATTCTACCAAAGAAGTCGACAGCCAAAGTCAGTTAACTCAAAAAAGAGGGGGTACATACTCACAGAGGCGTTTCATTCCAGAGCGAATACTTGGACTGAGGAAGTCCATTGGACTAAATTCCAATGCATACTTTTTCGTCATCGTCAATTTTCTCCCTTCGATGAGGGATGCGAAAGTTCTTTATGGACCTTTCCACACCTGTTATACACTACTTTACAACGGGAGCTACAGAGAAGCGGGTTCGAATCCCGAATGAGAACTCCCTCCCCTCCGGGCTCGTTCAGTGTGCAACTGCAATCCAGTTCAGCTCGCGGCACAGAGACCACTCCGGCATTGCGTCTTCCCGGTGCAAACCTAGCAGCACAGGATGAGAAAAGGACGAAGAAGAAGAGTGGCCACATGCAAGAGAAAGGTCCCTTTCACGTGTCCTGCACATGGGGTCTCAGGTCGTCATAAAAAGTTATGTTCACATCAATGCCGAAGGTGAACTGATTTTACTCTCTCAGGTCATAAATAATCGGAAAACATTGAAACCATTATCATTTCTAGTTTTCCCCGCATCACACACCAACACGTTCCATTGGATGAATTTAGATCAAACGTTTTCTCATTTATCCATACATATCAGACTATGATTTCCTGTCACTACTCAGGCTGGAAGGTCCACTTTTCTGCATACTCTAAAAGATTTTTATTTTCAATGGCGAATGACACTCGTTTAAACACACTATATGGTGAATAACATATCTTGAAGGAAAAGTAAAATTTACTGAGTTCTGTATCAAGTCGAAACTTTCCTCGCTGATACCGTGGGATCTTCTAGTAGTTAACATTTTTTCGTTCGTCGGTGCACACATACGAAACTGACTTACCTATGGGCCTCAGGTGAGATACGAAATATCAAAATTTTAATTTATTTCGTCTGTAAGTGGTCAGCGGAACAATACATCAGTTGAATTAAAAATGGAATATCCTAGGCATATGATTACATAATTGGTTTAGGGATAAATTTACCCATAGGGTTTCGGGATAATATTATTGCTACTTCAGACAACACGGTTTGGGGAGTGTTTTATGTTTAATTAAATAGGATCCTCGAGCTTCAAAAGGTGATCGAATTGGTGCGGTGGATTTTGTATTTGCTTCTTACTCCATGACCCTGGGAGTGTGAATCCCGGATCTGGTACGATTTTGCAATGGTATCCCAATCCCTAATTGCGGTGCTTTTTCATGAGATTTTTAAAGAAAGTGCATCGTCCTTCGGATGGGATGTTAAATGTTGGGCCCCTTGCCTCCTAGCGTTAAGACTACTTCACACATCTTTCCTCTTGCTACTCATTTTGTCTCCTTCATTTATGTCAATTCATTAATTTTTTTATGTGGTGTTGTTATTTGTTGTCCGTTAAATTTTTATTGATATCATTTGTTTTCCTTTGTCATTTGTCCATTGTAATCGGTGTGACGCTATTTTTGGACTAAATAAATGAATTAATGCCGACGCCGGGTTTCTCTCTACCCTTCCCCGATTCCCTGAACATCCTATCTCTACCAAATCTCTCACGTATTCCTAATGACACAAATGAACTCAGCTGTTGGTTGACTGCCATGGTACTGACTAATAAAAATAATCCTCATTCTTTAATCGGCACATGTGTGACTTGGAGTGGAATTTCGGAAGAAATTCTCGTAAATTGAGCAATTCTTCATAAGTTTTTTCGGCAAATCGGGAGGAAAATTATAAAATCATATGAGAAAAATGTGTAAGGAGCAGAAATTCCAAAAACTGAGCGGTAGTATTCTTTATGAGAACTGTAGCCTCTGGGCAGTGAATATTTAGTTCTCTGAACGTAATATGGCTGATGCAACAAAATCCCTCGGTATATGTCCTCCATGACGTGTCTCGCAGCGGATGAATGTTTCAGTGCTCAAAACATACGCACGGGAGAATTTATTGATTAGTCCGGTTAATATTAATAAATTAATGAACACCGGTTTTTAATGGCTCTCTGCAGTGGCTCTCACCCTCGCCAGCCCCACCCCACTCGCTTGCCTTTCCCGCCCTCTCTCTCTTTGCCCCCTCCCTAACCCCTTTTGCCTCTCCCCTCCCCTGCCTGGCCTCAAGTGCGCCGAGTCCCGAAAAGCTTTTATCGATTTTCACGCATTCATTCGCTCTGGCCGGTGATAAATACGCTTTTCAACTGATGCTCTTATCTACCCAAAACGCTTTGATCTGTCGCAGTTGTCTTTCGTTTGCAAACATCCCTAAATTTCTAATGAAAAAAAAATTCATTGTAAAAGAACATTAAAGTATCGATGCATATTATATTTGAATCAGTTTTACATCAAATAGATATGTTTAAAAAATGAATTTAGGTTAACATTTGAAGAGCACACACAATTTTCCGTCCAGTATGGAGGTTCAGGATCCTAGTCCTTTGGCAGAAAGAAGTGCGACGCAAAATTGATTACAATTTGGATTCATGTAGAATTACAATATCAACGGTATAAGTATTATGTTTATCCTGAAATTAACCGGTTGCGGATATTATCGAAGGTGGTGTCAGTAATTCTAACAAACAGATTTGTCTGAATATCCCTTAAATCTTCATATTAGTATGTGATACGCGTGTTTTGTAGCATGAATCCTTATAAGCCACACGGATGGAATGTTATTTGGGTAGGTGTGAAAAAGAGATGTGGATAGGAACTTCTTTAAGTTGTGTTGTAAGGGAACGGCCCCTCTCCACAGCTTAATAACACAAAATGGCAAATGGATTTTCTTTTCATTCATTAGTACAGTGGTGCACCGTGGACTGATTTTCCATGCAACACTCAGACTAATTTATTATTAAACACTAATTCTCATCCAAATTTGATACTGTGGAATACTATTAAAGGTTTTCCATTGATATATTAGCCTTATTCAATGTATAAAATTTCCGAAAGAGACTATATTTTGACACACGTTCAATTACACTTTAATACAGTAGGGACTCGCATTATGTTATTTTTCTTTTGTTTCTCTAAGCCATACTGTCTAGTATTTTCTCAATGTATGAGAACAAATTCTCCGTTGATCATATTTCTCTTGTCGATCTTCCGCAAATAGACTTTATGACGTTCATTCGGCTATTGCTGTCTCATTGTTTACAGATAAAAATTTAAAGCCTCTATTTTAGATCACATGGCCACCACCACATGGTCTAAAATATTAAGTAAGATTATGATTTGATCAGTTGTGCTTCATTGCACAAAATTCAAATGTCATTTCATTGATGTTTTTGCGTGAATTCATTTTCCAGTAGAATATAGAACTCTCTTTCTTATGCCCAAGTGTTGAACATCTCTTTGGAAGGATTAAAAACCATATGTCCACATGTAAGAAAAAAAATCTCCTGTCATAGAGTCGTGCTGTTCTAACAATCGCTATCCTGATTTAAAACTTCATACACACTGTACTTGAGCATGCATCGGATTCAGATGCATCTGGTTAGAACAGTGTTCAGATGATTTCCCAGTAGGGGTTTCAACCGTGGTTAATTTCTAAGAGAAGGACAACCATTAATTAATGTTAGATAACAAGAACATGATGGTTTACTTTTGTTAATGCCAGTAATTTAGAATACCTGTTGTGACGTGGTTGTTGACCTAAATATATAGTATTCTTCATTAATCTCTTTTTATAGAAAGAAATAAAGAGCTCTACGGCCTCAGGTAAAAATAATTAGGGGAAAAACTCCAATGGCCGTAATAAACAGTCGCAACTCTCATCAGACCAATTGCTGTGTTGGTTTTCGCGGGAACCACGTAAGGGACCAACCAAGTGACTTTTAACCTAGTGTTGGAGATGTTTTTTCCCTTCAGTTCGCTGAAGAGGGCTACTTTGTGGCCGAAACACGCGTGCTCGACGCATATCCTCGTCTGCGCTCTACTTGTTTTCAGATTCTCCCAGAAGTTGGGGCCTTTGAGTGTGAGTGTGTGTGCGTTTATTGAGTGCTAGTGTGTGTGTGAATGGTCTGTGCTCGTCCTTCGTGGATAGTCACAGAGTGTGTACTTGTAGAACATCCTGGTACCTTTAGCGGGGTCTTCCCTACAGCCTTGTGAAGGATTACTTTTCCACCAAGAATCTTTAACGGGGTCTCACAGACTCGGGAAGGATTCCAGAAAGGATAGTGTGTGTGACTGTGTGTAGTCCCTGGCGTGGATTAATTTCCCGAGAACCACCACAGAGGGTATTCTTGGTTGAGAGGTTGTGGTTGGTCCCTTACGTGGTTCCCGCGAAAACCAACACAGCAATTGGTCTGACGAGAGTTGCGACTGTTTATTACGACCATTGGAGTTTTCCCCCTTATTATTTTAATCTCTTTTTATCTGTATCGTTTTCCATACTACGAACTTTTAACGCTACACGATCGTTTTTTCTAGTCTTCGACTCATCTTTCGTGGGTCATGGAGCAAAAATGAAGCATAATTTTGCAGTAAACAGCTCAGTTCCAAGTAATTTAACTATCCGCTTCAATTGTGGTATGTGTGACTCTTGATAATTTCGTACTCTGCCATAGATGGAAGTCTTATGGGTAGTTATGATTCTGTGATACTTATTCTATCAGAGACGATGGAACCTTTTGGATCCATTATTTTATATATTTACTAAATTTGGGCATTTTTTTGGAAAATAATCCAAGTTTCGTCTATTTGAATATTCGTGCAGGAATAATAACTAGAAACCACAAAAAACGTGAAAGCGGAATCAGATAGGAAAGTTAAAAATAGCATGACAAAAAGTGTAAATTGGTCGTTCCATTCTATTGTGTCATGAATTTAAACGTTTTAAAAAAGTTTCGTCGTGGTTGGATCCAGATTTTTTTCCTAGACTTTCACAAATGGAACTTGAATTGGCACGTGCGTGGGATCGTATTGCGTATTAAAATATGGTTTATGAATGTAAAGTATTCGGGACTTGAATCAATCATCACAGAAAATGTATTTTTTTATACTCCATCAGTGTTTCCTCCTTTACTTCATTTCGACTAAAATATGAATATTCCCAAAAAATTAACGACATTGTACCATTGTGTTGCCGTGATGAAAATCAAATTGTAAGGACTTCCAAAGTTTACCATGGAATTTAAATTTTTGAAAGTAGCCTAAATATGGTTGTAGTTGTAATAATATTTGTATAGGTAGCCATGCACCTATGGGTCTTCCATGAAACTGATCGGATAATTTAAAATCGCATTTACTTATCCACGATGGTCGGGTCAAGCGGCACTCAACACCGCTCCGGCGTACGATTCATAGATGACGTTTCGAGATTTTGGATGTACAGGGGAAGTTTTCACCCTCGTTGACAGGTAGGAGGGAAATATTTGGCCAACGGAGCTCATCTCAAGAACTAATGCTGAACCAGAGGTCATGCTGCCTGCATGGAAAGGAGTGATGATGTTTTATTCCAAATCCTGTTTCATAACCTTCGTTATTCATGTATATATGTTGCTAAACCTATTTGTGTCAAATGAACGACAGATACGTTACTTAGGCGCTGTGACACGTGAAAGAAAAAACTGAAAAAATCCACAAATCTAATAAAAGGAATTTATTTTACGAAACCAGCGGATTTTTTCGAAACTTCATGCTGGCGGACATACAGCTCCTTGGTATACTCAAGCCACCGACAGGACGTATGATCAGTATAAGGGCTCACACCGGTTTGAAACATCAAAATTAAATCTTCATAAAACGTTGGCGACAAAGGATTAAGTCATATAATTGAACAATGTACACAAAAATTCGACCCCCTTTGGAAGAACTATCGTGTCCAAAAACCCAAAAATAATACCATATTTTTACGAGGCAAACTGCTCATAACGGTTACATAACACAGGCCTACAAAAAAAATTTTTTTTTTGGTGCCGGGAATCTTTGTGATGATTTTAATTATATTTGTAGAGTTGAATCCAAATATGAAATCCGTTTTTATTTAACAGCTCTACTTTTTTAGATATGGCACATCTTACGATTAGTTGTTTTAATATTTGATATACTATATTCCGGAAAATAATTTTCAAAGTTAAATAAATCTATAAGTATACTAATTTATAACCACTCTGCCGTGTTCCTTTTATTTTCAATAAACTGTCAATAAGTTTTATGTATATTTCTATATTGTAGGCCAATGAGATAATTATTAATATAATATTCCCATATCATCATGTAGAAGATTTTTTTACGTAAGTAACAACATATCTATATCTTGAAAACTATAGCTGATAGGAAAAAACTAGTGTCATAATTGGATTCAGCACCCCAATTGTTCTTTAAATCAGCATTAAAATCTCCGGCACCAAAATCACTGTTGGCCTGTGTAATAGTTGAGAGAAACGTTACGATTTGATGCGATGAACCGCCATGGCGTGATACAGTGTGACATGTGGGGTGGGGGGGTGAAAGAGGGAGGCAAGCATTGAAAACAGACAGAAAAAATAGTGACGTCACTTTTTCGCCGGCGCCATGGTGGGGCGAAGCCGCGTGTCGCGAGGGATGGGACGCGAGGGGATATGCGTGCATTCGGGGGGAGAAGAAGCGTGCTCACGATGCACCAGGCAAAAAACTGGGAAGCGGGAGGCGTGCTGACGGAGAGGAGGCCACGAGAATCGTGGCGGAGGGAATATTCACCGGGCACGGGGTGACGGGCAGTAAGATTTCGAAGGGGGGCGCGGAGTGGAAGGATGCCCTGAAGTGGCGGGTCTTCGAGAAGGGGCGAGGAGAAGGAGAAGCAAAGGAGAAATAAGAGAGGCTGCAGGGGCTGTCTCGGGTCCCACGGGGTGGAGAAGGCGGAGATTCGTCAATTTTGAAGAAGGGCGAGGGGAAGGAGAGTGATTGCGAGGCTCTTGGAGGGGGTGGGCGAAGTAGGAGGGGAGGGAGCGAAGAGGGAGGGGATTGGGGGCGTTTGGTTTGGGGGAAGGGGGGTCGCGGGGAAGAAAAAGGAGGAGGGGGGAGGACAAATTCAAAACTTAATTGGAAGAGAAATTGGGAATAAAAAATAAACTCATTTGTTTTCCTTTCCTAATTTCAAATAAAATCGCCGTCGGAAAATTCTTGTTTTTTTCTTATTTTCATACCGTTCTCTTTGCCAATGAGGAAACTATTCTACGGATTCTCTCCTCGGATCCGAGCTCGGGAGGAGAAGAAGGAAGAGCGCGGGGAGGGGGGAAAGTGGGCGGCGGGTCGGGGTGGCTGAGAACGGGGACAGGCATAACCTTTTTCCACTTTCTTGTGATGACGAAGTTGTCTCCATCTCCAGGGCGTTGGCGGCCCTGGGGGGAGGCGGGCGTCGGTTGGGGAAGGGGTGGAAGGACGAGGGACCTGGACGGGGTGGATCCAATTGCCAGATAGCAAACACACGCACCATCTTCCCTCCGCGCACCCTCCTTCCCGCTTCATCTTCACCTCCCACCCTTTTCCTTTTTTTCTGGCGCTTCCTCTTGCCCCTTGTCTCTCCACCCTTCTCCGCGAACCGACGCGCTCGCTCTCTCTCCCTCTGAGGAAACGGCAACCAGTTCAATCGATCAAATCAAAAGTTTGCGCTCTCAGACTCTTTCCTTCTTTCAGTGGGAATCAGTTTTTAATCATAGACGGAGCGGAGTGGGGACCAGTGAGCAAGGAAGGACTGGAGGGAACTTTTATTTGTCCGACGAAGAATAATTATACCGGCCGCATCATTCATTTTTCAGCGGAGTTGCTCACTTCTCCATGGCCATCTGTGCGACAGAAAAATGTAATTATTCGGAAGTTTTACTATTGGTTCTTTCTCATTAGTTTTTGAAGATAAAAATTATTGAATCATCAGCGGGGGCAACCAATCAAAAATGTTTCGATAGGTAATTTCCTTTTCGCCAATCAGTACGCTTCCGTCAAGTAAAAATATTTTCCCCCAAACGAGTCATGGCAATAATGATTCCTCATTTGTGACTTGGAAAGACAGTAATTATCATTCTTTCATTGACGTCTCTCTCAGGATAAAAATATAGATAGCAATTTAACTTGTCTCGGTAATTTATGGAAGTTCGAAACTAAGAATCTAAGTATAACTTCGGACTTATTAATGTTCATCCAACTTTGCGCTAGGGAATGTATGCAATAATACCTGGACGTATATGTGCATTATAATGGCACCATATGATTTATTGCTAATGAAGCTGTAATAGCTGGTGTTTGTACACGGTTTTATATTTTCATTTAGGCACAATAAGCCTTTATTTAGTTCAAAAGAGTCTCACAAAAAACGAGATTCTCCGTACAACTGTGAAATAACACGGAATTGATGCCACATTAAATTTTTCATTAGCTATTTTTCTAGCCAAATTAACTAAATATTTATTCATTAAACTTGTATTTGTTTAGGTAACTAGTTTTGGATTAAATGTTAGTCCAACTCCTTTCAGAATATTTCATTATTTCAGATTTCCTGGGCGATTCTTCAAAAATTACAGAAATATGGTACTCGTAAGACAAAATATAAGCCATCATATTGAAACAAGTCATGTACGATTGCGAAATTACATACCTTACATGCGCGACCCCGCTACTATTTCCATCTGCATGTTAAGTAGTCCAGTGTTACACACTTCATCATGGTAAAAACACAAGATTTTCCCTTTGTATTGTTAAAGTTATAGTTTCATAATGAATTATACCTCATCTAAGTGTCTCCAGAATTCATTGCATTACATACTGCTGTTTATTGCATTATGGAAGGGAATACTTCCAAATGAGAATACTTTTCAATACACAAATGATCATCAGTACTTAGTGAATGCAAATATTTGAATTTTTTGACGTTACTCTGACGCCGCGTTTTTTTAGATTGAATAATCCCAATAACTAAGATCATCAAAATCCAGTTACCGGGAGACCGGACGGTATCCGTGTCGTGCGTTCTCTTTCACACACTTGGTTTTTTGGAGTTCGTCGCGCTCTCGTCCTCTCGCCTTCCTTTTAGGAAGAAGAGAAATTGTTTGTAGGAGGACCCGTTTCGTAGGACTATCTTTTCGACTCCGTGCCTCATTATCCATTCTCGTCTTCGAAGTACACAACTGTCCCCCGCAGTTCTCTTTTTAGTTCCCCTCAACCCCTCGTTCGCATCGCTCGCAGAGAGAGAGAGCCCAGTCCACCACCTTTCTTCCTTCACTCCGACTTCCTCGTCACGTCCATGCTCCTTATTAATCTACCCGCCCCCGCTCTATCTAACAAAGGGAATGACTTCATCCGGCTCTCTTCCTCAAGCCTACTCCTCATTTTTCACTCTCCCTCTCTCTCTCCTTGTTCTTTGCTTCCAACGTACGCTGCTTTGAAACGATCGTCCTTGTCCAGCCGTTTGATTCCGGTTTACGAATTAGAAGTGTTTGCCTTCTCTACGTCAAATTCCCTGCGGACCATTATGCCATAAATAAGACGCTATAAGGCACGTAAAGGAAGAAATCCGTCACAAAAATTGTATGCTAACTTAACCTAATAGTGCAAATAGAGAGCGATTATATTTTACCAAAACTCTTCGCTTAAGTGAAAGTTGCTATGCATTTAATTGCTCTAGAATATGAAGCACATTCTGTCACAGGAATCCACGTAAAATGAGAAACTAATTGTTCCTAACAGTGATGAAAGTTTTTTTTAGTACCTATGCTAAAGTAGTTTTGACACCTTTACGAAGTCAATTGATACATAAAGAACCGTACCAATACTAGTGATTTGGTCGCGTTCAAAATGCCGATAAATTGTTCTCCATGCATCGTAACCACGTAATATACATATATGCATGAGTGATTATTAAAATTTGCCGACATTTATGCCAATTTATAATTTTCACCAGGGCTTCCCAATTTTGTCAGTACCGGTTATATTAGTCCTCTTAGTTCATCAATGCCATCGGTGAGCAAATCATGAACTATGAGTTATAAAGAACCACAGACAGACAAACTACATTGTTAGATATGTCCTTTCGTCGGAAACCTCGCCTCGTAGCCTTTCGTACAGTGGGTACGGCTCCCTCACCCCGTTCGGAATAACGAGGAGCCGTTTGAAAATGTTGACCTGAGGGTAAATCGAGTGAGGCTCCCACTTCGTCACCTTAATTTCCCAACTCTCCCCTCCCACCCCATGCCCCCCCGCAAACTCCTCTACCCGCCGCGCCACTGCATTTCCCTTTCCGTTCGCTGGGAACTCGCATCGCCCGCACCAGCCGTCGCCACAGCACACGCCGCTGCATCTCATTACCGCCCCCGACACACACACTCCCAGTGGGCCGGCCCCGCCGTCCCTCATCACCTTTCGCCTTGTTTTTTGCCCTTCGTCCCTTTTATCCCTCGGACCTTCTGGCCACTGTGCACCTTTTCTCTTAACGCCACGTATACCTGCGTTGCCCCCGGGCCTTTACCCCTCCCCCTACTCGTTGCACTTCCAAGGCTCCCCCTAATCACCAACCCCTCGACCGGCCCGCTGCTGCACCCTTTCTACACACACACACACATGAGTGCGCGCGGCCACCTCCGTCTTCCTCCCGCGGTGGTGCCCCCCCTGCGAGTGTCCCCGGGTCAACCAAGCAGCTGCCGACGTTCCTCTCTGCTGTCTCCCTCGTCCTCACCGCCGCGCCGTCTCGGAGGGGAGATGGAGGTCTCTCTCTCGTTCTACCCCCTCTCTCCCCATGTATGTGCCCGGTTCCTCTGGCCACCCCCTCGAGCCTCCTGGGCCCCGTGGATGCACGTGTGTGGCCGTTTCTTATTTATACAAAACCCCATTTTTTTGGGGTCCTGGCTCTCCCATCCTGCTGTCCACGGGAAACAATTAGCACAAGCTGCGTACACCATTCCGATCCATCTGATTAAAATTTAAATTCTGTAGTGCATTTTAAGCCTTTTTTTAGCGTCGATCACTTTCGCATGTCGAGTGATATAACATCTGTACGCCTTTACCAACAGTAATTAATGGGTTATTCAGGGTAGTGGATAATTTTCTGGAATACACATTGGAGATGGGGCTAAACAATAGCAAATAGTGAACCATAAAAACATGAACTAAGGGAATATAAAATTTGATACAAAAATGAAAGAACTGAATGTAAATTAAAGTTACTGGAATTACTGCGGCTCCCTTAAATTTTAGTTTGAATCGGGAACGTAAGTGCTACAAGAATAATCAGGCCTGGCTTTTATAAATCTAAAATATATTAGGCGGGTTGCAGGAAGACATTAAAAAGTGTCAACGGGAGGAGCCATTTAAGATTAGGTAGTCATTTTACTTTTAGAATAATCGCAATGAAATCCTAAAGAGAAAAATGTTTATTTAGGTATTACGTATATTGAATTATCCAAAATTCTTGTGCAAAATTTTTATAAGAAAAAATGTGTAATGGCCAGATTATGCAAATAGGATAGGAGTTTATTCAACCAAGAGTTTGGATTAAAAACTAAATATAAGGTATTACGGAAAACACTAGGAGCCCTAGTTTCCCTTCGACACTGGAGAAATCATGAAAATTCTAAATACTTTGGCAGTTTATGTAACTCGTTTAAAGCATAAAGATCGACTTCCTGATTACCAACTCGTACATGCTCATTTTTCCCTCGCAAAATGAGAAGTCAACGGAAAAATGAGAATAAGTTTCCAAAAAATGTATTAAAAAAGTCATTACGACATTCGAAAGAATATATTTCGTGTTTAAGGTTGAATTGATAACAATGACTGATTATCTACGTAAGTCCCTCGAGGATTTCTAGAGCTTGTGAATCTGATTCGGTTATACTGTAGATGCTTAAAATTATACTACAGACCATTTGGAGAGAAAAATTCGGGGGTGTAAAACACTTGAAGGGAAGAAATCACACTAATTTTAGGCTATGTACATTGCCGTTCCCACGAAGAAATGAAATTTAATGCGCAATAACAGCCCATGTAGATTTAGAGCTGAAAATCAACAGGCATAAGTGAACACAAACGAAAAAGATTCCATGAACAGAGCGGAATTACTAAGTGCACTTCTCAAAAGTATTGGTGGTGCTTAAAAAAAAACAAAAGGTATTAAATTAATCGATCTAATATCTTGGAGATAACTCTAAAGGTCTTCATTTTGCATATTCTAAATACTACTGAAAATAATGGTTCTTTTTCCTAACGATATTACTCCATTCTTCATTTTTCTACTCTTTTTCAATGGTATCTCCTCATATTATAGTAATAGTCGCAAGTAAACAACTATTTCTTAGACTTATAAAAATAGGAAAAATATATTTGAAAATGTTTTCAAGGAAAATATTATCAAAAGTGCGCTGCTAATATCAATTGGTGACAAAATACTCATGATGTGATAAAGATATAACTAGTGGTATGATACCATTTACTCGTTAATTTTTTTCATAAGTTAAAATGAAAATGCATTTAAAAGTAGCAGAGATTTTCCGAGTATCATATTAGCCAGGAATAAATGTAGCGGAATATATCGAAATTGAATTCGGCACCATACATTTTATGGCAGCAAAATTTTCTTATGACTCTCAGAACTTTTAGAACTTAGAACATGTAATTCGGGAACCCGTATATTAGCCCAGCGCTCTAGCTACTAGACTACCAAGCCCCGTCTTTTGGTAATAAACATAATTCTAAAGGTTAATTTAAGCTATGTAACATTAGCCTTTTTCAACATGTATTACAGCATTTTCTAAATTTGAATTGAAGCTAATGCTGCAACGTTTTGGCCTTTAGATGTTTTCCGGGAGAGTTAAGTATAAGGCTCAGTATCTACAATTTTCTCCATTTGGGATAAAAATCAGCTACTTCTCTACCAGCGTAAAAAGACTGTCATCTTCCATCCCATAAAAAAATTAAGTGCCGCAATCCGATGGTAATGGAACCCCATGCTATCGCAAACCTTTTGTACGTACACCAGCTCTCAAAATTATTCCCTACGCGCGTTCGGCATATTGATGGCGGCGAGAGGGGGAGGACTGTATTCGAGCAGAGGGCAAACAAGGCGATCGTCGCAAGCGAATGCCGTCTCTATCAGATTCCCGCACACGGCTATCACGCAATCACCCTGTCCTCCACTCTCCAAACAAGCGAGCGCCCTGTCCCCCTCCACCTCAAATACCTCCTCCCTCCCACACTCACCTACTCCCACCCTCCCCTGGTTCCATTAGATCACTCCTGCCGCTTTTCGGGAAAGCGCCTCCGTGCTCCTCAGGTGGTTCCCTCGGCGCCGTGGCCACCCCTGTTACACCTCTTCCTCCTCCCTACACTCCCCGCCCCTACTCCCGACATTCCTCAAACTGAATCCTCAGAGGCGCCCGTGGCGCCTACTTTCCCTTTCTCTAACCCCTCCCCCTCGGTGTCTGCCCTCAACGAATGAACGCACGACGGCGTCACGCCAAACCGCTACCTACCTCAAAATCCTTCCTCAAAACTTCCCTCGGTCTCTCCTACGTACTTTTAAGCTCCAGTGCGATTAAACTTGGCCAAATCCCTCCGTCCCTCTCTTGGCCTACCTCAACCCTCGCCTTAACGCAGAGCCTCCCTTAAATCATCCTCACTCCTTTCTCATTACCCCTCGACCATTCGCGTCTCTGCTGGGCTTTGACCCTACCTCCCTCCTCCCCGCGCGAACATCCCCATGAAAAAAGAAAACAAAAGGCAATGGCCTCTCCACACCCTTCGGTCCACACTTTGGCGTACCTTGTGTCTCCCCCAGCCCCTGATGGACGCCGCCCCTTCCGGTCGAAGGACAATGGATAGGGCTGGGATAGTGAAGGGCTAGGGCTCTTGGGCCGGAGCCCGGTCGACACCGGAGAGAGTAAAAAACTCGTGGAAATAGAAGGAAGGACGCGGGATTTTTTGTTTGAGGGTCGGGCGCTCGTGTTCGCTTGTAGCGACAATAACCGGGTCACAATGACAGTGGCCATCATCCTCATCATCTCCCATCGCTGCCAGGCCTCGGGCACGACCCCGAGGGTCCGCCAGAGAGGAGGCACCCCGCCGTCTGCCCCGCGAACAAAACGATACTCTTTTGTTCGGGAATTTTTTCGGCTCTTGGAAATATCCCCGCGGAAAGGTGAAGGATGAAAAGGGACAACGGAAATATGTGGATAACCCCAATTCGGCGGGAGGGGTCGCTTACTAGGATCGAAAGAGAGGGGTTTAGGTGGATTCTCCCCATTTGGCTCTTTTTTATGTCCGCGCGGTCTGTTTGGAGGCCAGTTTTTGAAAGGGCTTGCATGAAAAAGGGCTTGTTGTGCCTGACTGAGGGTGCAAGTGGTTGCCATGGAGTGGCCGAATGGACAGAGGAGGGTTGGGGGGATTTTTGGGGTTCGGCGAGTTCCAGGGTTAGAGGGAAGGGTCCTCTGCGTTTGATTGTGCCTCCCCAGTAATGCTATTCCCCGAATTTCAACTCATTCCCCCAAGTAACGCGCCCCTTTTCGTGCCTTTTTAACCCCCTTCTTGCCGCATCCTGGGTTCTTTTGATGACCGTGACGATGGTCGAATAGCGGAAACAAATAGCAAACGCGCACGCGCGTCCATGTCTGAAGGCCAATGCAGTGTTGTGGCAGCGTGTGCCACGGGTAAAAGTATTATGGAAGGGATTTGTCCCTTCTACTGGTCGCACGCGAGGCACGCGAGCACCCTTAGGGTTTCTCGAAAGGGAACGCATTCGACGGGAAGCAGAACTATAAAAATTAGGTGATGACTCTAAGAATTCATGTATCGCGTAGACTCGCATGCACGTAAGAGATACCGTGGTCCATAGATGGAATTATAAATTGTTAGTTTTTATTAAAATTTCTGAAAGCTGAATGCAGACATATATCACAAGGTGATGAGGGTGAAACTAGAGCAAGTGGAATTCTTCATTTATCTGGGTAGTAACATAACATGGGATTAAAAAAGTTCAACCGACATCAAGCGAAGAATAGCCCAAGCTAAGAGCTCGTTCCTGAAGAAGAGGCAATTACCATGTTCAAAGAACCTGAGGCTGGAAACAAAGCAAAAACTTCTTCCAGACTTTCGTGTGAAGCATGGCACTCTATGGTTCCGAGACATTGAGCATTGGAAAAGTGGACCAGCGAAGAACAGAAACAAAATAACCTTTGAAACATTTGGCTGAAGGAGAATGATGAAGATTAAATGGACATACAAATAAAGGAATAAGGAAGTATATAAAAGAGCAGAAGAGGATAGGGCCATATGGAGAACTCTATGGCAAAGAAGAAATAGATGGATTGGACACATCGAGGCACAATGTATTGATTAGGAATATACTATGGGGAAAAATAGAAAGGAAGACCAAAATGCATGCACGTAGGACAAATTAAGAAGGACGTCAAACAGTGATTGTGGGAATTGACATTAAATAGAGTAGAATGGAGGGTTGCAGTAAACCAATCCTTGGATTGAAATAGTGATGATGATATTGATAAAAATTTCAAATGAAAGAGAAATACGTTATGCATACGTACATTAGGGACTGTAGCCTGATAAATAATGCAATGATGGACCAAAAATTCACGAAAAATGATTATCAAGTGCGCAATTTTAATAAGGGCCTTAACAAAATTAATAATTATATTAATGGTCTTAACAAAATACCACCTATCCATCTGTTTTTAATGATATCAATTACTATTTGGGAGATCAGCTGAAATCATATGATTTCAAGTATTAGCTCGTCTAAGAACTAGTCCTAGACTAGTTTTTGAGCTCGACAGAAAAATTATGAAACCCTTCAGAGTCCTTAGAAACTGTGTAGTCAAATAATATCTCTTTTAGCACTACGCATGCATTCGTGTTACATTACTTCTAAATAGTCGTCATTAATACATGAATTTAAGTGACAAATTTAATTGAATAGTTACGTGTTGTTCAATTTTCTTAAAGATAGGTTTCGGATTGTCCCAAGTTTCACTTGGGCTTCTACTTGTTTCAACGAGTTTAGCTCTTGGGAGATCCCTAAAAGTTATCCGTTACGTTTCCTTTCGGTCCCCTCGTATTTCGGATGCTATTTACCTCTCCAGTTCTTCCTTCCTATTCCACCTGTCTGTCTTATATGAATGAAGTTGTCTCATCTACATTGAATCAGAACTATTCTACTCGAAGTCATTAAAAATATAATGGAAATATATGTTCATTAGAGAATGTTTTGTGCTTTCAATAGAATAGTAATTTTGAGTTACATATTTAATGTGGAGGGAATATTAGCATTTATATTATTATATAATGTATCAAATGCGAGGTTAGTCAAGTACATTTCATATTGAATTCATGCCAGAAACTAGCTCTCTCTAATTTTTCGTGCACCTTGAATGAACCTACAATTTCTCCGCAGAAATTACGTCATCAAAATATCTTCCTTTTGGCAATTATAATACATACAAAACAGGGTAAAGTTCCTAGTGCCAGTTCAAAGTTCTTCCATTTCTCGCATCATCTATGAAACATGCTTTCCTTATTTGTTAGAGTCATACCTCCGAGTGTTGTCTTAAGATTGCATCGGAAAAAAACGACCACGTAAGTGTAACTTCTGGTTAAGTAGACCAACTGTCGACCTTCATTTTCATCTCAGGAATTTTTTACCCTTTTGAAATTTATTTCCCTATTCGCTAATTTCGCTAGGAGGTCTCTTATTCTGCATCCAATGAACTTTTACATTAATGTTAGACTAAACATTATAGATGTTGTTCTGATTCCAGTGCGTCTATGGCTTTATCTCCGTTAATCATTTTCTCCGGCATTGTGAGTTTCATTATGAACATTTGCATCTCCATAAACGTTTCCGCTAAATTGGAGAAGAATGGAAGCAGAAGAGTATGATATTAGTGACTATATTCGCACGAGTGTTTTAATTTGGAATAGGTTGGATGGCTCATTACTTAAATAATTTTGACTCACCTTAAATGTGCTCTTTCTTACTCCAATAAAAAATAAATAATTAAGCTTGTATGCGGTGTCTTTACATTGATTGAACTTATCAAATATGGTGAGTAATTGGAATATAGTATGCTTTGTAAAAATTATAGAAAATTTGTCGACATTTTTAAGGGTCAGGTCAGGCCAACGCGTGATCGCTCGGAATCACGTCAATGGGTAGGAGAAGGTGAAGAAAGGCCCACGGCAACAAGTACATAAATGCCATATGACTAAATATCCATCGACTTAGGTGTCAACATTGTGTCTCCTCTTTTGTGTGAGCGCACGACAATTTCTTTTATATAAATGCAGGAATTAATCGTGCGACTCGCTGCATTCCATGTCGCTCATGAGAGGAAACGTCATATTTGAGGTGTTAGTTAATACGCTTCCGTTTACTTCCCAAGTTTTGCCCGAACTAGGTTTTGGGAGAGCACGATCACATTCCACTGCTCGCGTTGGTAGCGTGGCGTCGAGGTTCGGGCGTCAGGAAGGTGATGCCGACGTCATCGTTTTATGGATCGCGTACGACGCAGACGCCGTCCGAAAAATGAGCGACGCGGAATTCCGGGGAAATTCGGTGGCTTAGCTGGAAATTGGAAGCAGAGGTTTGTTTCCGCTTGGAGAGTGCGAAATACAAACATATTTGGGCTATAAACTCACTTGTCCGGGCTCAGCTATGATCTAAGGAAGGTTTTAAGGCTCACGATATCTCACTTACGAATTGACTCGGCACGCGAAACGACGACGTCCTTTATACTCGTACGGAAGACGTCAGCTTAGTTATAAATATATATAACATTCCCATTTTTTGCGCACATTTAAACTCGGTTATTAATACAGGAACATGGCTACCCAATCATATCATAGGTAATAATAAATATTTTGAGTATTCGCTAAATTTATTATAAATGTGAGTACACTGTCGTGTTAATTTACGACTGATGAATGCAGAAAACATGATTAACATGTGCTGTTACATATGCTGTTGAAAGAATGCTTAAAATCTGTTGAATATACTCAAACGGAATATAGTACATCGTGTTTGTTTTGAAATTTGAAATTGAATGATAATGCTGTCGTGATCCGAGGTCTAGGTGCGATCCCACCTTAGTTTGTAGTATTTTTATGAAAGACAAGTAACATTGTAACTGACTAAAAACATTTCATTAATGCAAAAAATGAAGCAGAATTAAAACCATAAACACAGTTTCAACCCGAAGGTCGGTTTGGTAGGTGATGATAGAGTTCACGCAGTACTAAGCCCGACGGTGTGTGAAATTCACACGTACGTCACGTCAGGGCCAGTTCCTTTCCCTGTGCCGTTTATGGTTTCCCAGAGAAATCTGGCAACCGAAAAATCACATAGCTTGGGTGTGGAGCTGAAGGTGCCCAGAGTCACGCTCTACCACCTGGGTAGAGCCATCGTCGAGCCCACGCTATACCCCAGTGACTACCGCGACTCCAAGCAGAATTAATATTACAGATATAATAATATAGTAAGGTTTACCACCTGACGCTTCTAGCACCCTGGGCTCCACCCAAGCTGCGCTATTTTTGGGTATCAGATCCTCCTGGAAAACCACAGATTCACAGGGATATGAAATGAACCCTCATTCATATGTGTGAATTTCACACCATTCGTTTGTAAGACTATCAGGCAAGGTCTACTGAAATCCATGAAGCCATAATGAAAACCTGATCATTTTTTTAATGTCTCCGAATTTTAAATTCCTCCAACAAGATATGCCTTTCAACAAATGGACATGTTAAAAAATTTAATGGAACTCTCATAAGTGTGCCAAATTAAGCTTATAATAGAATCGTTGGTAGTGAGCTCTCGATGCCTAATTTTCCTAACTTTTTTAAAGCATCGATTAGAATTTCGATTTCCATAGTTCCTATTAAGTTATATGTCAATTAAACCATTTTTAGTTTGCATTTAATTTATTATAATAATAATTATAGCTCACAATTATCACCATTGGAATTTATTAAATACTGCTTATGTAAATTGCACATGCCAACATTTTTGACACGTGAATGCAAAAATCGTTCCGTTTTGTCAGATCATTAATGCCTATTAAAGTTATTAGATACTTTTAATTTTCTTTTACGGTATTGATTATATCTTTTATTTTTGATAACGAGACGTACGTATTTAGGGGCATTGATCCATCCTCGACCATTTTGGCTAGAGTAGTCAAAGTTGCTTGCTTGCTTGCTTGCATTACTTGTGTTACTTGCACCTGCATATTTGGTGTATTAGGTAATTTTTTGAAGTTCACCCAGCAGTGTTTTTCATCCCTAGAGTATTCATAATTAAATTTAGACCTCAAATAGAATAGTTTAATAGGAAAAGGATGTCCGCCTAATTACTTCACGTCTTACTTCGACTTATCAAGTACCACTCAGAAGCCTTGTTAACCTCAAGTTAACTTGGATTCTAAGTACAATAATACTTCGTTTAGTATTTAGTTAGTTTAGTATTAATCATTTTTTAGATTTTTTGGCAGATAGCCATTCAAAAATGTAAGAACAACCATCCGACGTTTTATTTCAACCAATAGGTAATTTTCTTTCACATATTTTCTTACAAATGCCAATATGAATAATTCAGTCCATAAAGGTCCCCATTTGTGAGTGGACGACATCCCGTTTTCCAATTGTGTACATTTCAAAATGAAAATGGAAAATATTATTTTCCTACGCATTGAAAATAATATTTTCCATAATGATTTCAAAAGTTTTATTGATCAAGAATGTCAAGCAATAATTTCATTGAAGTTATATGCGTCGAAGTTCTTTTCCGGGATTGCAGCAGATTGGTAGGGCTAAATATTAAAACGATATTATGACAACGACAGTTCTCCTGTTGCTGGTAAGGAATTCTGGATTCGATATTGCCTTAGTTACAACACTATTGAGCGAACTGTTGTTGTATCTCTGATAAAATACATTTTCACCCCCCTTAATGTCGCAGAAAATCATAAGTCAACACTCAATTTCTTTGTATCGGCAAAAGAAAATATAATATTTTCCAGCTTCATAAAAATGCAATATTCTCCATTCCAGACAAGTACCCCATTGTCTTCCTTAACATCCTGTTTAAGCTACAGTGATTAATATAACTAAATACCTCCTAAGTATTTTATTAAGGCCAAGTGAACACGATAGTATATGTGATTGTGGCATTCACCAAGTCATTTAAAACTTCACTTTTTATTATAATCTACATTCAATGCTGGAAAAATACACAAGGTAGTCATTAATATGTATTAAGAAATTACTCTGTGTCCTTACACACTTACTTTGTCTGAATCTAATGGCAGTCACCATTGAATGATGTACGATTGGTCTCTCCATAAAAGTTGTTCGTACTGAGTTTACTACCACGCAAAGTCAAACGAGCAAATGTCTATCAATTGAAGATCATAGGTTCGTACTATGTGCGCGTTGTACATACAATCTTTATCAAATGGAAGAATCGTGTTTGTGTTCCATTTTTACCGTTATGTTGTTCGTGTCCGATAAGGATGTAGGTGCAGATAATAGCAAGAAATTCCGACGGAGAGTCGCGTTTGTTAACGAAGAGATAGTGAGCGTAGAAAGAGGAAAGAATGCCTTCAGGGGGTCGGGTGGGTCGCCGACGAGGCCTCTTTGAGTGCAGGACTAAGAGAGATGAATTGAAGGCCACCTTGAAGCATGAAGGTCAATTCGATGCATTGGCAACAGTTAACTATCAGGGAGTCGCAAAATGAGAAAGCAAATGAGTTCACTCTCTGGTGTGCGTCGTGTTCTGAGCATATCCAAGACGGTTCAGCGAGATCAGTTTCAATTATCAACTCCCAATAGTCAAAAAATAAATTATTATTACCGCTTTTGCGTATACATTAACAAACGCAGTATATTTTTATTTCTTATTTTAATCGAAAAAAATAATTGGCTATTAAGAAATGTTATGTGAACGAATCGGCAAAATATTGATCACCCAAAAATCACTATATTTGATCGAAAACAAGCTAGAATTAGGTATGTGTAACACGATTGTGACACTTAATTTGCAACATAGCCACTTTCAAAGTCGTTACATTATCTTTTATGCGCCTAATGTACAATGTCGGTACTGGAACAATGTTTCGTTATTTACTATCGTTTTTTTTAAATATGCTCATTCTTACTTCGAATTCTAGGATTGAATTCTGATAAAAAGCGGCTCGAAAGGGAGTTCCAGCAAAATTATTAAGGAGTACAGATATGCAAAGGACAATTGGTTTGTTCTCAATTGCAAAACTTTCTTTGTGTGAGATATTTCAAAACGATGCAGTGAGTTTATCAATTTTTTCCAGCTAACCTCGAATGGTACTTTCCCATTGCTTCGTGCGCAAAAAAATCCATCATTTCGTCAGTCACTTATTTTTTATTGTATCACTTTGCATTGTACCACTCTCGCAGAAGAACCGAGTAGGATTGGAAGTCATTTGTCATGGATTTGGCACACAAGGGAAAAAAGGGATGGGGATAATAATAGGGAAAAAAATATGATACGGAAAATAGTCGGTTTGTATTTTCGAAGAACAGTGTTGCGTCATAACAGGAAATATGAAAGCCGGAACGTTGTAAATCGTGCATTGAAAAATTATCATAAAGATTTACCGTTTATTTTCCAATGGTTTTACCTTTATTTAAAAACAGGTAATCTGGAGGCATGAATCCTATCTTATGCTTGTTATAATTCACATGAATACTCAATTTTAAAATTAAAATTCATTAATTGTATTTTCAGTGACTTATTCGAATAGGTTACTTCACTTCATTCAAAATTGTGTCAAGTTATTTGATATAAAATATATTAACTCACCTACGCTTCGGTAGTTCCCGGAAGTAGCATGGATTCATAAAATATCCAGTCCACATAAATAATTTTAATAATGCCCTGTACCATGTATATTCAACGCAATTTTGAAATGTTACGTAAGAAGATTGTCCCTGAAAAGTATATTTTTTTTTATTAGGTAATCTACCGGTTAAGGTACGTCTCTGGATGGACACAGCCATCAAATAAACATTTTGTAACTCCCCACCTAGCAACGTAATCTATATCAGGTCCCTCTTCATCTCTGTGTACTTCTTTTCTCCCTTTATCCCGTCCAACATCCCTATCTTATTCCTGCCCTTACCTCGCTTGCCCAACATTCTCCCCTCTATTACCTTCTTCAACATTCCACTAACACTGAATACGCCTTTCATCCATTTTTCCTGCCTCCATAGGATTTCTCTCAGCAAACCCTTCTCCTCACCCACCATCTACAGTACTTCCTCATTTGTTTTCCTTTCGGTTCATTACACCTTCTCCATTCTTTTTCACACCCACATTTCAAAAGCCTCCAATCTACGTCTGTCCTCCTGCTTCAGTGACCACGTTTCCGCGCCGTACATAGCTACGCTCCGGAAAGTATATGTGGGCAATTGAATACATACTTAATCATGCAATTGGATATTGATGAAAAGACATAAATTAATAAAGCTGAAATTATGAAAGAAAAATCAGCTACATGAGGGAAAATGCATAGCTTTTTGGTTGCAATTAGCTTTTGAACATGAATATTTGAATTCTTTAAGCGCTGTATTTTGAGAATAACGACTAACAATATTTCAAGTGATTAGAACCCCTAATTCATTTTTTCTTTAGAGTTCTCCTTCAAAGAAAGTAACAAAATAAGAACATAATTTATAATGTTATAACTTACGGGAAATAAATCATATCACCTTCTGAAAAATTGGCATAGTTCTATTCTTTGAAGCAGGGATGGGACCAGAGTGCTCCAGTAGTTGGAGTGACGAGATGACACGTCTGTGGAGGCTACTCTTCGGATGAGGATTAGAGCTTGAAAGCAAAGGTAGGCTGTGACGGGCAGATAACGATGGTTTTGTGAAACGTACGAAAAAAACCCCTTCATACCCTCGACGGGGTTCGAACTCGAACTAGTTTAACTAGTGATTCGAAAGTTGCAGAACGCGCTTGCGCCGTCGGTTCGCGATTTCAGGGGGAATGGGTAGGAAGGGACCGAAACGATTCTTGCGAGGAAAAAGAGAGGTAGGGATTCAAGGCGGGTTGTAGGCTTGTTGGAAAGACAGGGTTAGCATGAAGGGCAGGGAATATTTTAAAAATAAGAGCTGTTTTTCGAGGTACGCACGCCTTAGATGACCCCAAATTCTAAGACTGTGAAACTGTGAAAAATTCCTTCCAATACTCAAACCAAAACGATGACTAAAAATTTCAATATTTACTGGGCGTTTAAACAATCGTCTCGAAGACCTTGCTTTTCCCTTGCCATTACGGTTCCTGTCCACAAAGTAATTTACGTTTTGGCCTAGCGTGGCGGTCACTACAGGATCTTGGTTTCTAAACGTCGCTACTCTTAGTATGCTTCCAGCTGGTGTAGTTTGCTGACTGTGGTTTTTCTACTTTGTTTACTACGAACAGTTAAAATGTGCGCCGCATTGAATATTCCGTGAGTTATGAAGTGCGATCTGTGATTAGGTTTTTAGAGACAAAAAAACACGAGCGGATTGAAATTCATCGGTAATTTTTGAACTGTATAGAGACGGAATAATGAATGAAGACGGAGTGAGGCAATGGTGCATTCAATTTGAAAAAAGCCGCACCAATTTTCACGACGTCGACCGCAATGGTTTAACCTTGCCTTGTGGCAGATGTCATACCAGTGAGAATCGGCAAAATAATTCGTAAAAATTGCCGATTTACGAGAACAGATCTCTCGCTAGACGTGGAATACCACACAGCGCTTTGACAGTGACGCCGAATAGCGTGGCCGTGTAAACAAATGGTTGAAATGTAAGACAGTAGATTTCTGCAGAGACGGAGTTGAAAAGCCTTTGTATCGCAATGATTAATGCCTCAATTTGAATGGTCAATATGTAGAGAAATAGCTTGAGAAGGTGCATTTCAAATGTCTATGATAAAACTTTGCCTTATTACTAGGTTCATATTTTTTTAAACGTAAGTTAATTTCTGGACGGCGCTTGTATTATTACCATTTAACAAATAAAATTTTGCCAGTAGGTCTACGGGAGAGTGGCTATGATGTGATACTCGAAGAAAACATAAATATTTAATAACGCAGTCATAAGGTGTTTCACTTAAAAGTATTAACTATACGGTAAATATACAGCCGCTAGAAAAAACTTATAGCATTTGTCAAATAATAAAGAAACTAAATTAATTCAAGAGGGCTTTACTTTCTTCATAAGCTATCTTGAGAGATATCTTTAAATGCTAAGAGAAGTATTTACGTCAGCTCAGTTGGAGAACCAACAGTTGAAGTGTTACGTTGGTTAAAATCATATTGCATGGGAATTATTTTGTAAGAATTTTTGCTGTCCGTTGAAATCCCAAGATGGCTTAATGGCTACTTCTGTCTAGGTTCATTAACGAATTAATTTTCATTATTAAAATGAATTCCACCTAGTTTATGTTTCCTAGGTATGCCTCATGACGTTTTCGTCTGTCAGCAAATTGTTCTATTAAAATACCTCACTGGAAATGATGCGTCATCATTAGACTTTGGTACCAATGAAAGCATTTGAATTCACTTTCCTCAGTAAGCATCAAGAACTATTATAATATATTAGACTCATTGTTCTCGGTAAATATTAAATTGCCCCTGCTAGGTATTGCATTTACGCTGGCAAGTAAAACCCAAAAGAACAATCAAAATTCCTTATAAAGTGTGGAACGTTTATGGATTTATGTAAAGGACCATATAATATCGATTATACATTACCTGGAAATTTTTTTATTATATGCAGGACGAATTTTGCCAGCAGTTATTCAAGGATAATAATTCATAAAAATAAAATTACCATATTCCCATTTGAGAATGCATTTAGTATAAAAAGAAATCTTGTCAAAATTTCGCGGAACATTTTTGCTTTGGCTCTTAAGGAATACAGGATTTAAAACTAATTTCAATCACTGGATTAAAATATTTAAAAATAATTTTCGTAAATAAGAGGATTTAAAATATGCATAGCGTAATATATATGAGCGTTTTTCACAAATAATCTTCAAAAGCACTCGTTAACTTTAATCCCATTTTCACAGAGAATAGAGGATAAAAGAATTACTCGTGTATCTTTCATGAATTCAATTTGGAAAAAATGCATCCTGACATTATTTCAGTGGCTGATCACGGTCTCTGTAAACCAATTTGATTTTTCAGTATGAAAAATTAAGGTGAGATTAACTGAAAATCTGATTGATTAAAGGGAAATACTGCAATTTTGAAGGATATTACAATAAAAATTTTCGTCATTCTACTGTTTACATCTATATTAATTTCTTGCTTCCGTCGCGTAATTACTTGGAATTTGAACCCCGAGATTTGAGTATCTAACTACGCATAAAATGCTTCAATATGGTGGTAATTTAGCAATAAATAAAATCAAGATTCTAAACTTACCAAGGTTCCCCATTAAAAGTATTACGTGTAGATATTGACCACAAATTGTCTCTAAAAAGTACGTTGCTTTGTTAGCGTTATTTTATACGATATTTGGAATATCATTTGATAGACACTGCTGCATAGTAATTAAGATTAATGTAGACAAGTGACACGGTTCTTACTTGTTCAAAAGTAAGTAGATAATTAACAGTGCGCTCTATCCAATCATCAATATATGTTCACAAGACTTGGGTATGTGACTGCTGTCATCCTATCACTAGGCGGCAAAGTAATTATGAGCGGTTATGAATGAACTTCATAATTTGAATTGGTACACAAGGTATATTTCAAAGATTACTTTTAAAGTAATTTTCTTATCTTCTTCAGTTCAATCGAAATTATCAGCTTTGCATTCTAATTTCAAGGTTTTTCAGTCTTTGTGAAATATTTGTTCCGTATTTTTTCATTCCACTGTTAGCTGAAGTGCGTCTAATGAGAGACTTAATATTATAGCAGTAATAAAAGGTATTTAAAACTCAATGCTCTCGATCATCTTTTCCATTAGCCAATGAGAAAGAATACCATCGTTAATGCAAGAAGTGCAACAGTGATTGGGTAATACCTTTGATGACTTCTAAACTCCATGGACCCCAGGCGATTTGAATCGAGTTATTTTTTGTTCAATGCTAGGGTCCTTATGTACAAATGGAATTTCGGAATGCTTTTAAAATCTCATTGTATCCATAAAAAACGGATTGTATTCATTTTAGCGCCTTACAAAATTTCAGAGTCAATACGTACTCCCAGTTCAAGAAGTAAACCAAATTGTTACTGGATGCATGATTTCTTTACCAATTTATCACCCAGGTCCCGTTCCCTCTCACACCTTTGACGATTGTGCAACTGTGATTGGCTTACTCATGCGCGAGTGCGAGTTGCCAAGACGACGAAACAGTTTAGTGGGGGAATGGGGAGAACCGATGAATGGGAGAATATTGTCCCACGCCCGCATTGCCTCGCTTGCTCTCTCTCCCTGTCTTTCCATCCCTCCCTCCCTCCTCTCTCACCCTCTCTACATCTCTCACGCGGACAGTACTAAGTACCACGGGGGACAGGCGGGGAGAGGAGAGGGTTTTTGTGAGGGATGAGGGGAGAGATGCAGGAGTGAGGAGGGGGACTCCGTCTGCATTCTAACCAACTCTCCCTCTCCGATGCATACGTGAAGTGACCCACTCGTGAGAGAGTCACAGTGAGAGAGGGATGTGAGGCGGGGAGGGTGGAGGAAGCCAAACAGGTATCTTTTGGGTGCAGCGCGTGGGATATGGGGTTGAGGCGTGCGGATTCAGGGGGAGAGAGACAGAAATGGGTTCGGTGGGTGGGGGGAGAGAGAGAAGTGCCCTCGACTGGATTCGAACCCGTGCTCGCTGCATCCGAGGGGTCCACTTAGATGCACCAGAAATGGTGGAGGGAGATTTGGTGGCTAGGATTGATAGCGTTCGGGGGGAGAGAGAGAGATGCATATCTACATATAAGGAGAGAGACAGAAATGGAGAAGGAGGAGGTCAAGAAGGGGAAAACTAGCCCGTTTGCTTCTCTCAAGTGGATTCGGGAGAGTTACAGAGGGTGGGTGAGTGTCCACGGTTACGGGAGGTCATATGGAAGCGTGGGAGTGGGGAAGAATGTGCAGATGGCTATTGAGGTTGAGGTGGTGGCGACCTAAGACGGGAAGGAATAACCACCTTAAAACTTATTCATCGTCTTCAAGTTTTGCCCGGAGAAATGTTAGGTTTTCTGTTCATTAAAGTTAATAAAATTATCCTCATGCCTTACTACTATGCCAACTTTAAATTTTTGCATCGAATATTTTTGATCGTATGATGTACGTCTAATAAATGCTATGTGCAACGGATCGCATTTGGAGTAGCATGAAAAATGAAATCTCCAGCCATTCACCCCATTCTGGGCCTATTTTGGGCACAAGGAGAATCTAAGTACGTTCTTTTTAAGTATTAAGTTAGGCATCGTATCAAAATGTATTACGAAAAAACTGAGGCACATTTTTTTCTTCCTCTAAGATAGAGAGAGAATGTGCAGCCTTAATTAATTCAGAAAATATTTAAACACATTATTTCAATTAGTTTAAAAAAAAGAGACTCTGTGCCTCATTTTTGGCTGAATAACCTGTGTGTCCTCATTAACCATATGGATTTGAGCTTTCTGTGAAGGGAAGGATATTTAAACGTACACTTGTGATTTACTTTTGCGAAAGGAACGTTCTTATTCACATTGTGACGATACTTAATTATAGAAGTACCATCACATGCCAATATACATAAGGATGGCAGCAATACCAAAATATTGCATTAGATAAACCATCTGATCCTTGAGTTTCATGGTGCACCTTACTGCTATTACTTCTAGTTCCTGCCCTTCATGTTGAGCTGTTGTTTTGGGATTTCACTCCAGTTAACTTCAAAGTATTGTTAATCAATTCTGCATTTTGAAGGAAAACCAAAAAAATGATTTTATTTTTTTGACTGATTTTTTTCTTCCAAATATTCACGGATTTTTGAGAAAAAAATAGAGCTAAGCTGCATAAAATGAATGCGTGTCTTTACTGATGCGAGTTTCATATTTTTTATAGAGCGAATCATTGGAAAATTGAAAAGGCAAAACGTTCCAAAAATTTTGAATACGTTGGCATAATCGGCCATGAACAATCCATAATTTCCATCTCATTCCGTCCGATGGAAGCACCAAATTGTTTTATAATGCAATGCATAGCGGGGGCATGATGCTACTGATGCTCCTGGTAGACACTCATATTTTTCACATCATATACGGCTTCTGATTGGACGGCATCACGCGGGACAGGGAGAGAAAAAAAAATTAAGTGACGCGTTTCGAACAATCGAACTTGCATTCATCGGGCCATTTCGTGCAGCCGTTGTCGGAGCAACTCCCGGGCGAGTATCATGGCGCCCGTTAAAACTCCAAATCGATAATCAATTCAAATAAACTTCGTTGCGGCTCTCGACCATGACCACGTGAGGCGGCGGGATAATCGCACGCTCTGGCCCTATTTGCAATTCCCTTCGAGGGTCTCTCCCCCACCACCTTCCCCCTATTTCCTCTCCCCACCTCCACCAGCCTTCTCCCCTTACCCAAGTGCCCCTGCCCCCCCCCTAAAAATTCCCTTCCCTTCTTCGCCCCGGAATCTTAAAGAGGGTGTTAGGGACAAAGTCTCGTTCACCCTTTACCCCCTCCCCCCAACTCTGCCAATAGCTCCGTCACGCCGATACTCCCCCAGCGATGCACCTCACCTCTCTCTCCTTTTGACACCAGTCCCGTCCTTCCGGTTCTGGGTTCGAACTCCGGCCGTGTCAAAAACGGAACTGCTTTTTTTTTCCCTCTCGCTCTTCATCCAGCTACGTCCGTCCCCGGCGGGGTGGCAGCGTCCACCTCATAAATCATCTTCTCCCTCTCATGTTCACGCCGACCCCCCTCCGCATCGCCCCCTCGGCCCCCCACCATTCCGCTTCCCCCCCCCTTTCTCCATTCGATGCCGTCCGTTGCAACTCACTAGCGTGCACGAAGGCCAAGTGCCGGGGGAGGGGAGTTTTCGGAACTTGCGTTCTTAGCAGTTTCAAGCGGTGGAATGGATCTTAAGTTGACGTGAGCTCGTAATAAGGTTTTAAACTATTTTATTTCTATTCCAAGTGTCCGTAATTTCCTATTTTCCACGCAGGATTAATTTCTAGCTCTATGATGGCGTTTTTCGACATAATTTACATTGTTTTACTACAATATAAATTTTAAAGAGAGTAAATTGGCTAGATAATTTACTTTGAGGAAAATGTGATACAAATTCTGCTTTAAAAAAGCAATGAAGGTTATACAGAGAAAACTGTATTGAGTAATAAGTCAACACTTAAAAAAATATAACGTTGTCTCTTTCATATCCTAATTGACACTGAAAAGTTTTTGAGTACTGAGAAAGATTAATGCATCACTGAGAGTAATAGTAGTAGAAAATAAGTTCCGCCAGGATTTCTTTTCATAAGACGAAGCATTACATGTATTTAATTTGAAAATAATTATTTGATTTATTTTAATAACATAGACATTGCTTTTTTGAAAACACATTTTGCGCCAAGCGGCGCAAAGGGCAATACTCAGTCCCTCGAAGGCATGCATCAAAATTCATTACACAAACTACACTAGAAAGAATATTTAAATCAAATTGGGCTGACTAAACCCAGCGAAAATAGCCTGTTTCCTTTTATCATTTTCAGTTTCCACTGGTGGCCATTTTGAAAAAAGAAAGAATATAAAAATATGGCAGTACTATTTGAAAGGCGGCTCTTTTGATTTTTTTAAACTGAGCATAACGGGAATAAAAGGCTCCTGGTTGCAATGAGGCGAGCATTTGGGTTTAGGGGTGTGTCACCCCCAAGGGGGCTACGAGTTAGTTGGCGTAATGGGCGTTAGGTGGGGTGAATGTCGCTACAGAGACGAAAAGAGGGTGGAATGAACTCCGGAGTGTAGCCTGACATGCATTTTTTATCCGAACCAGACTAATGGCAGAATAAATAAAATTTCTGTGGGGAATAGGTGGAAAAACTATTAACTCTAGGCAGACTGAAAAAACCATGAATTTGGGATGTCGAAAGTACAAAAACAAATATATTCAAAGAAGCCATAGGAAGGGAATGGGACACATAACAACAACCAACTAAAGTTCAATAAAAGTCTAGGCTGAAATGAACACGCGCATTCAGTTAGAAATAATCGCCTTTTCCGGTTTGAACTGCTTGCAAAGGCATTTCTTTTGGCCACTCAATTTTTAAGGTTAAAAATGTGTATAAGTTCTTTGCTAAAAAAGTTTCGATTTGATTTGAACAAGTTTTCTGCTCCAATATTATCTATATTAGTATTATAATATAATTATTATATTATAATAATTATATTATAATTATCGAAGATACATAGACATATTTGATTGGCTTAAAATTTGATCAGTCCTAGAATGCATATTTTATTTTACTTATCCACGGTAAATTAATTATTTTTGAAATGGCCTTGTCCATGAGAATAACATTTATATGTACACCCTAGAAAAATCCATGAGATCTGTAAACTAATATTTTAAAATGAAACATATTAAATGCTTTCTCGAGAAAGATATTTTAACACTATTCCTGTGCCTTGAAAACGAAACACGGTTAACCGAATTAAATGAAAATGCCCACCGTATCGGTATTAACACTCGTGCAACTCAACGATAAGGAATACTTGATGCATAAACAAGGCCAACAAAAAGTGGTTTTCAAATATTTTATCTGTTAAAGTATGTACATAGAATGCCACCGTACGTTAGCCGCACATATGCATTTTTGCTCATTCTGATGATTTAGTGAAAGATGCTCATTTTCAGTAATTGAAGTACTATTCTTCCATTTAAGTGCGGATAAAAAATCCATGTCCGTATTAGAAAATAAGCGTGATTTTTAATTTGCATTTGGAAAAAAATGTATTGAAAGTCAAGGATATATTGTCTATTTCACCCCTTATTACCATTTAATTAATATTTCCGGCAAGGATTAGTTTCCTGAGATTATGAATATATAAATATATGAGATATTGAATCCTGAAAACGACTTTGAAAAATGCCAATAAAATTCTAGAATGCTCATATATATGGAATTAGAATGACATTTGTCAAGTATTCATAATAATTAAATTCCCTTTGAAGATATGTTCTACCCTCCAGTTAATCGTGCTAGCCATAAAATGATGAATGTAATGTTAAAATGGCAGATGAAATAATATTTGTATAAATGAACATAGTTTTTCCAAAAATACAACGTGGGATTTGGCAAGTCCCAACATAGGCTATCCGTTGGATCACTTATGTAATATAGTATTTCCATACTTTGTAGTGTATGGATAGGAAAATGAGATTTTTATTTGCAACTGTTATAGCTCAACTGGGGTTTACATAGTCAAAGAGTAATCTTTTTGGGACTCCAAGGGATACTTTTAGGTTTATACTTTTCAATTTTTGACCACAAAAACCGTATAATCAAGCTCAATATTAAATGTAGCTCATTTGATTTAAATGCGTCGTAAATTCTCGGTAATATTTTATCTAATAACAAGATCATAATGCAAAACGTTTAATCAGCCGAACACATTAATTGCAGATTCAAATTGAAGGGGTTGTAAAAGCAATCTTTGATCAAGCATTACGTCCTTCTTCTGATCATATTAATATTCTTAAGCCCCAGTGTGGTATTTCTCGCCACTTCGGAGATCACCTTAATCTTTGGTATTATGGGATCTCTCAACAGAGACTCGGGGGCTCTCCAATTGCAAACCAACCCACCGATTTAATCGGTTAGGTTGCAAGAGATTCATGTGGTATCGTAAAACTGTACATCACTGATTCCCGATGACGATGGCATTTGGAAGTCGTCGAGTTGCATCGGAGAGGATCGGGTATTGGAAGGGTGTGAGGGGGGAATCGTTTGCTAGAGTGACTGTTGAACCGAATGGGATCTTGACTGCTGCATCCCGCTCGAAGACCAGTTTCTTTTTCAATGTATCACTTATGACTCTGGTGCAGTTTACCGGATGAGGGCCAGGGGAAAGACGAAATCGTTGTCCTACCTGGGAATCGATCACTGACCCTTTGGAAAAGAATCGTGTATGAATTTCCTGTCACTCGTGGGGCACACGTGTGGGACAACGCCGTCGAGGGCCGCTTGGTTAATTCGTCCACTAGAAAGATTTTAGGGCTTATCCTGCGGTCGTTGCCTTATAAGAGAAATTTAATGCTGTCGCTATCCGCCAGGAACTATGCAAATGACAAAACAAGCGCATTGCTATTGAGCAGCCTGTAAAAGTATTTCATCGTGAAATTATAGTGTCAGTTTTAACGAAGAAGCCCATAAAACTCCTCCGGAAAACAATTTTTCATGTCACAATTTTGATACCAGCCTATTTCATGTAGTGAATCAATTCGATTAAGTCATTTAATGTTTTTTATTAATACAGTAGTGAGTGAATTTTCAATTAAAAATGGTTAATTATGTGGTTTAGGCAGTAGATTTTGTCTTTTAACATAGGACCGAATATACCTGCACACAAGACTTAACCATTGAATATGTTATGTAGTTTTACGTAAACTTTTCCAGTAATTTTTCGTTACCACTGTAAAATGTAGAAACAAGTGTTTAACTACAATTGTAATATATTTGCATTTCTTCAAGGTAAAAACGATCACATTTAACAGAATGGTTTCAGGCGTCACTTTTCGTAAGCAATTCTTATCGGAAAAGAAAGACCTAGTTAATCCACATATAGTATATTTTATTAAACATGACCGCGGTTTCGACCTACAAAGTCCAGACCTGATGATGACTGTGTAAGTCGAAACCGTGGTCGTGTTTAATAAAATATATGTGGAATAACTAAGTATTTCTTTTCCGATCACATTTAAGCCGAGAGTTATGCATACGAATATGTTCTCTCTTTTATTCCCTTATAAAATTATACCGTGCAAATAAAATTTGTTTTCAGATTCTTACTTGAAAATTATTTTACAAAATTTACCAGTTTTATTACTCCACCTCTTCTCCACCGAAGCTGGGAAAAACCATTAACCACAGGTATCAACAATAAGTTCGTTTTAACAGGTGACGGTTGAGCTCACCTAGCACTAAGCCTAACGAAGTGTGAAATTGACACATGAAAGTAGAGGGGCACCTCATTAGTTTCCATGGTTTCCCGTTAAAATCTAAAATCATAAAGATAGGATATCGAGATGCCTCCAGAACTCTACCCACTAACACTATACCGCTCGAACGCCTTACCCAGTGAACTACCACATGCAACACTCCAAACTGGGTAAGGATAAGGTAATACCTTTTTATATACCTTAAACCTAAATTTCAACTAATATGAGAATTATTATCGCCTCGTACGAAATGACATTATTCAGACTTGGCTAGAGACACAATAAGAAAAATATTGAATGTAGCTAGCGAAAGTTTTTTTGGAATGTTACTTCTTGAATGCCCTCTACTTTACGTAGCATACTCAGTAGCTGCTATGATGTACCTTATTTCTATGGATAAGGGTATTCTTTTAAAAATAAATTAATGTTATTTTTATTACCTTGTTATAAATTTTGAGAGAATAATCAAATAACTTCAGTTGCATTTTAAGTCTTGAATTTAATTACTATAACATATGATATCTACAATGAAGGCTGCAACTTGGGTTATTTTTGTAAACTACATTTTAAATATTATATATATATATATATATATATATATATATATATATATATATATATATATATATATATATATATATATATATATAAACTATATATACATATATATCGAAGAAAAGGCTCAAAGATGTGAATTTTAATTTAAACGGTGTAGCGAGCTAGCGCTACCCGACAAAAATACAAAGGAACACATACAACTAACTGAAATTCACGTATTTTGAATTTTCTAACTTTCAAAGAAGTAAGTTCCTTCTTTCCCCAGAGGAAGTGGTTAAGTCACCGACAGTTCGGAATGCGTTTGCGTTTCATTTTTATGTTTTTTTTTCGCTAGTGCTATCTCGCATTTCCGTTTAAATATAATATATACTGTAAATATAATATATGTGTGTCTCTATGTGTAAATAAATGTATATATATATATATATTTACACACACACATACATATGCATATGTATGTGTGTCGCGGTAGTCCAGGGGTCAGAGCGTTGGACTAATGATCGGAGGACCCGGGTTCGATTCCCGGGTCTGCAGCTCCACCCAAGCTATGTGATTTTTCGGGTACCAGTTCTTCCTGGGAAACCACAATAGGCACAGGGAAAGGAACTGACGCCCCTACCATGATGTGTGCATTTTACATGCCGTCGGGTTAAAAACCCATTATTCCATAAGTCATTGAACTTTTTGGACGGAATAGTATTTTGTTATGTGCAACATATAATTTACATAGACTACCTTGACAGGGGAAAATCTATCAAAAGTAACCATTACATTGAGTAATTGATGGTCTTGAAGACGAAATCACAAAACAACGACCGCACACGAAAAAGAAAAGATAACTTTTCATTAAGGCGATGCAATGACAATGCAGCGTGCCACAAGTCAATGAAAACAGTGGCCAAGTTTAACGAGTTGGGCTTTAATATGCTTTCCTACATACCATACTCTTCAGATCTAGCCCCGAGCGACTACTGGCTGTTTTCTGATTTCCAAAAGATGCTCCAGGAAAAAAAGATTTGGCTCGAATGAGGAAGTCATCGCTACAACTGTAGCTTATTTGAGGAAAAGGAAAAGTTTTTTTTAAAAGAATGGGATCGAAGAGTTAGAAAATCTTTACAATGATTGTATAGCTTTTGAAGGTGATTATGTTGATGAATAAAAATGGATTTTTTAATCAAACGTTTTTCTAGTTAGCCCCCGGACTTATTGAACGATGGGTTACTGGGTGAACTCTACCATAATTTACCAAACCGACCTTCGGGTTGATCACTGTGTTTATGGTTATATATATATATATATATATATATATATATATATATATATATATATATATATATATATATATATATATATATATATATATATATAAGTCGCGTTAGTAAAATATTTTTATTTTGAATGAATGAAAAGGAGAAATCGTATATGACTATGCCTGGGGCATAGATAACTGTAGTATGGGTACTCATGAAAGAAGGCGACCTAAGTGACAATAAACTAGTGCTGTTACTGCCATAAAGTACAGATGAGTGATATGGTAGGAGCAGAATACTCACCAATTTGCGGAAAGGTGCAGAAAAAGCCGGCGTCGGAGTTACTTAACAACACCTAGGCACAGGAAAAGGAACTTACCCCCGTAACCTTATACATACATTTTTTTGAGCCACAAGGTTCCAATTTTAATCAGCAATCGGTTGGAAAAGTTAATAATGTTTCACACAAAATTGTGGACGAAATAACTTTTTTTCTTTTTCCCTACGGACATCTATTTTCAATTTATGAAAACATTAAGCATTTATTTAAACTAATTTGGGTAAACTATAACCTCGAAAAATGCCTAAATAATGCCAGCGTCCCAGTTGAATTTTTGGAATGCTTCGACTAAATGTTATATATTTTTTTAACGCAAAATTCCTTACTATGTAGAGCGATTTCAGGAAGCTTTCGAAAAAATAGAGTTCTATCTGACTAGCTTTTACTTTTGTTAAGCTGACGAATATGTCGGTGCAATTCTACGTATAAGATGGTCTAATGGATAAAATAAAGGGTTAGGAAATTATCAAGGATTTCCTGAGGAAGAATAATTAACACTAAAATTAATACAAACTGGAAGCTAGCTCTGTACAAAGACGACGATAGGGAGGGCCTCAGTAGTTGGAGTTCGATATCCTAAGCACGGATATCCGATAATATCCTGGAGTTTGTCACTATCATGTTTTTATTATTTTCTTTTAGACAGTTGGAAAATACTCTACCGTACCAAGAACAAGTTTAGGAAAAGCAAAAAACATTGCGAAACACAAATGAGTTTTTTTCCATTACATCCTAAAAGCCGGGGTTAGAAATACCCAACTTTATGCAGTATTGTTAGATTACACAAAAGCCTTCGAATAGGTTCCTCATGAGAAATTAACTCAAAAATTAACAATTTAACAAACATAGATTTCATGGAGTTAACGAGGCAATTACTAACTAGATTACGTGCTCTATATATAACTGTAAACGAAGAATTATCGTCGCCGGGTTGAGCTCATTGGAAACATTTCAGGGGTGCAGCGGGGAACTATTACTAGGCCCCTATACTCTTCATGTTTTTACTCATAGATGATAACCTAAGCTTCTTCGTTAACAAAAATCTTAACTGATTTACGGATGACTCAGTGAATTGCAGCGAAATAAAAACAACGATAAATAGCGTGTTTTTATCCAACGATTTGGCCAGATATTAGTGTTGTCAAGAATGAGGGTTAGAATAATATATTTTATATTTTGAAAAAAATATAAAATATGGACAAGGCTTACACTATATAGCAGATTGAATCCATGAAACAATTTCAAAGTGTAAAAATCATTCGCCTTGACCGGGATTTCAAATTGTTGTGTTGAAATGCATATTAGCGGGTTACTCCGTTAAAAGTTACTATTGCGGCATCTTCAACAGTTTGGGTGAACTTTTGAAAGATGGGATCCAGTTAACAATTTCAGAACAAATCCTAGGTGTTACATTGTAATCAGACCTTTCATGGGGTATATTAGAAGAATATGCGGGTTTACTTCTCAGAAGGTTAGCTTTGTTCGGATTTACCTCTGAGGAGCTCCGTTTCATTAATCGTGGGGTGAGAAAATGTAGAGAAAGAGAAAGTGGAGGTTGTTAATTTTCTTCAGCTAGATCACATAACACGTGGAATACGTGGAAAATCTTTGGAATCCAACGGGAAAAACGTAACTAAAATGTTTATATTAGGTTCAGAGAAAATTCATCAGAGTTGTTAAAAACTGCTGCGATAACCAAGTAAGTTTCACAATAGTTGATGGTATTAAGCTGGGAGCCTCTATTTCCTAAGAAGACGTAGGGCTTAGAGAAATGTACGGGGCACCTAACGTTTCTTGCGGCACAGTTATAATTATCTCGAGACTACATTTTATCGGTAGTTCGACCACCGGGATAAAATATGGGAATTAGACACCGTCACGGACAGTTTCAAATATACGGTCTTCCTCGGAGGATAAGCAAACAGAACAAAATAAAACCTCAGAGTCAGAATATATTAATTTAACTTTGCTTGAAGCATAGAATTTAATTAATTTGTCAAGCGCAACAATCATTACATGATGTTTATTGGAATTTAGGTGTACGAGAGTTGCATATGAGCTAATATGTATTGATGTGTATGCATCAACAAATAGTTCAGCATGCAACACCAGTGTCAAAACAACTCCCAACATACGCCCTTGCGGCGGATTTCATGGTCTGTAGATGTGCATGTATGCTATTGATGGCTGTATTTTGATTCTTCATGGTCTAAATACACACTTGTATTCACATTTTTATAACAAAAACACCCCGCTACGTTAAAACGGAAAATCGGGAATAAAAATTTGTTAAATAGAAATAGTATTGGACCTGTTCACTTTTCCATCCTATAATGCCAGAAATGGTTTTTGTGAAAAAAGAGTTTCCTCTTTGCAAGTTCATCATATGTTCCCGAGTTCCTAAAAAATTGTCACTGTGGTGATAAAGCGGATGTTTCTTAAATACTGTCACCTAAATTTCTACAGATAAGGCTTAAAAATGATATCTTAAGTTCAAATGATGAAATAATACACATATTAAAAAAGAATTTTGTATCAATATACGTGTATTATAATAAACTAAGTTATATTATTACATTGCAAATCATAATATTATTAAGTTGCCTTTAGCACTAATTACATTTTGTTGTTCTACTGCTAACGACCCGAAATTATCGGCTATAACCTTTTGTGCCTCTTTTGGTTACTGCTTTCCATGATGCATAATGTTAAGCCAAGACTTAGAAGATTATTTTTTTCATTTTATTTTATTTGCTTCAGCGCTTTTAGTACTATATTTAAAAGTAAAAAAGAGGGTAAATATTAGTATTTTTTACTGAAACCACTGTTACAAATTAAATGGAAAACCTTCAAATTTCGAAATGTGGTTTTTGCAAATTATAAATTTAATGAGTACTAATATACTCTCCTCCTCATAAAAGCTATCAGAAATTCGATGTAAGCCTCATCATACTATGAACGTGCTAAGATATATTATTAAAATATTTACTCTTTTTACCTAATAATTAACGGATTATCCTAGAAAGGGAAACTCTTAAAGAATCTCTTAAAATAATTTCTGATGTAAATGATAATATAAAATAGTTGACGCAAACATGATGAAAATATGATATATAGAAATAACCATTTTTTTCTCTCAAGAAGAAAGCACTTTATAGTATATTAAACCTCGTAAAAATGAATTTAAAAGCTAAGAAATAACTCATTACTGGAACCTAAGTGTTAAAAAAAGACGAGTAAAATTTTGGTATTATATAATTTTTAAGTATGTCACCCTCTTACGTACAACGAACAATTGAGACTTCATGGTGGAATTATAAATGACTTAATTTGGATCGCTGTCAAGATGAAATATTTTCATACCGAGAAATTCAGCTATGAGCATAGTCAATGGCGGCGGTATGATTTTTGAATAAAATCGTATGACGTAAACATTTGTTCAAGATTTGCTGTGTTGAGCAATACTTGTGTAACAATCATGAAAGTGAAAACCTTGCAGATTGAGTCTTTACTTGTTTTACTTGGCGCTAACATTAATGAAATAAAATTCATGATAGAAACCTTTAGTAATATTAGTAATGTAGACATTCATCGTTGGGTATGACATATTAAAAAAACCCTATAGTAAATATTTTAGATGAAAAGATTTTCTGATTTTATATATTTTGAATTTTTATATTTTTAACTGCTATTATGAGATGACTGGAATTGTATAATGATTTCTTGCCAAGGTATCACGCTTAAAAGATAGTATTCTAAAACTGTTAAGCACTCCTCAATGGAAGAATGCCCGTTACTCTTCACCAGAATATTTATTTGTAGAATATCGGAAATGTGTATGTGAGAATAGATGCAGGATAAATTGCCATATGGAAATAAATACATGACAGCATGTATTCTAAAAATGATTTATCAAAACTCATTTTTATCCATGATCCTTTTTATTATTAATTACCACCATAGTCTTCCTTCATGGTGTACCTGAATGCTATTTTATTGAAAAGCAACATGTGATCGATGAGATAATGGAGTTTATTGCTCATGATTGCTGGTACCTTTATAACAGTTGAAGGTTTTTCCAAGGTTTGAAAGTTGTTTTCATGATATTTTTTAAGTAAGAGGTAATTCAATAAGTTATGCAGTGATTTATACTCGATTTACGATAACACATATGGAGATAAGTATCCTAATAGCAATAAATATTGAGCTATTTTATGGTGCTAATTTGTGAAGTGAAATTGCGAAATCTGGATATTAAAGTAAAAGTAATGTTGCAATGGCACTTAAATAAAAAGATTGTCATGCTTGTCGATATTTCCTTCATGATCCAATAATATTTTCGATAAGCGACTTTCTCTTCAAAATATTAAGTACTTTGCATAACGAGAGGGATTTAAGGTACAGCAACTATTTTAATTTTGTCGGTATATTTATTACTTTGCTGTTTTTGAATTTCTCGAATATGTGTAATTCCTATAAAAGGAAAAATTACGAGAGGACACAGATGTCATCTAAATTCATCATGGCCCTCTGTCTTAAGTGTGAAAGAATCGACCTAAGAATTTGATTAATTGACTTGATGCCTTTCTAAAGGGTGTTAACTTCGAATATGTATGTATATATACATATATATATATATATATATATATTAATTCAAACATAGAAATAGGTATAAGGAAAGGGGATAGGAAAACACATAAAAGGCGAACACAGGACATGTGGGGAAGGCGGTTTTTGAGCAGATCACGAAAGTAAAAATATTTCCTTATCCGGGATCTTCCACTTTCCGGGCGGATGCTCTACCAGTTGAGCTAATAAGGAAACCTGATTTACATTAAGATCTGCGATCTTATAAAGCGCCAAAGTGCTCCGATAGATGTTGCCCGAGAGATGGCGTTATGGAGCTGTTTCACCCACCAAAGGAGAAATAGACGGGACACAAGAAGGGTAAAGGATAGTAGAAAAGCATTCATACGATCTTATAAAGGATAGGAACGGTGCGTTTCATGGCACGCATAGCCAGAAGAAGATACGAGCCACATTGGCCAAACACATATTCAAACTTGAAAATCCCGCCATACGGCGCACAAATATTCTTTCAAACATAGAAATAGGTATAAGGAAAGGGGATTGGAAAACACATAAAAGGCGAACACAGGCCATGTGGGGAAGGCGGTTTTTGAGCAGATCACGAAAGTAAAAATATTTCCTTATCCGGGATAAGGAAATATGGTTGGGAAAATGAATGGAAGGGTAACGTTTTTACCAATATTATCAATTTGTTTAGGCTACTAAAACACATTGGAATGAAAAATTTAGGTGATGACATTCAACTCTTATAAATATAGGAGATTGCCTATATGGTTTGTGTTTAAATTGTTCAAATGCTACAATTGGACTCCATTAATCCTTAAAAAACTTATGAATCTTCTGCATGAATTATTAAACGAATTGGTATATAATACGAAAACAGTGACAAGGGATACCCTAATTGTACACTGTTGAGGGTTTGACAATCGGTAGTTTACAAAAACCAATTGATGTGAAAGAAGAGGCATGAGAAATAGATGGACAACAATATGCTTATGATAGGCTAAGAAAATTGGTTGAGGCAAATTATCATTTGATTACGGCCTTAGCTATTCAGAAGGAAGCCACAGAATTATAAGACCCATACTACGGCGGTATGAGAGTATAAAACTACATCTACATGATCCTCTACAAACTACATTTTGCGGAGTATTTTATAGGTTTTTTCCTGGGGGTATACATGCATCAATAACTACTTGAATTGAATTTGGTTTGTTATATTATGAATAGTATGAAGTTTAACATTACTTATACTATATAGTATATATATTATAAAAATATATTTCCCAGAAAAAATTTATTGTCTCTAATTGCAAATATATCAATGCTGTAGAAACATTTTTATTTTGGGCAAAGGGTTATGGTACCTAAGGAAAATTTAGGTTTCATGCGAAATCATTTGCATGCTAGAATACCCACCATAACTAATTAAAAATCTATTTATATTTTTAGGTACAATTTTTTGGGTTTTTAATCTTAAAATTTCACAATAAAAACTTTTTTACGTGAGTAGGAAAATCTTAACCTTAACTGATTAATTACATGATAGTCCTAAATATATTTTCCCACTTGGACTTAAATTTTAGTTCATAGAAGTAGTTAATGAAATAGTAGTTGGTGAAATAAGAATATGAAAGCAACTTGAGTGGTGGTTACGTCTCTCGAGAGACTTTATGAGTTCATTGATAAACGAGGTGAATCAATTTCAATGAAAATGGAAGTCAACTTATTTCGACGGAAAGAAATATATTACTTTAATGGTTTTCGCTAAATCTCACCTTAGTCAGTCACCCCAACGTGTTCAATAAGGTTGTTGGGGGTTGAATGCGAGTGTTTTTCTGGCCGTATGCAGCCTTCCAGGCAATTTATGGTATAACTACAAAACTCTCGCAGCTGGTAGTACATATATGCATTACAAGGCACTCCAAATACATCTCCCGCATTAGAATCCAGGAGTTTCTCGTAGCCTATCTATCTTTCCATCTATTAGTTCACCACCATCTATTAGGCCACTGGCTCTTCGATAAGTCATAAAATAAGGAGAAATGCAATACTTCAATTTCTAGAATACGCAAATTTCATTTGAGTGGGTAATCTTGTTTATCGAGTATTATCGTATTTAATCAATTTCATGCATAAAAAAATCGTTATGCTTGTTGAAAATCTTATAAATTACGTATTCCAATGATATATTCCCATCAAGTAGGGTCACAATAAAATTCCGCAATTGCTGCATATCCTATCTACCGCAAATCCTTCTTTATCAAATCCACTCTCATTCTTTCCCAGCATTCTCCTTATACCTATGCAATTTTTAGCTTAACATATAAGTTATAAAAGCATAAAAATTAAAAAAGGCTTTAATGGACTTAAGATGTATTTAATGGGCTGAAATACTGTGAGACTGCATTAATTGTAGGAGCTCCTTTAGTACAAATTATTAACATATTCCAACATTTTTGATGTAGTCATTTCCTTCTCGAGTCACTTGCTATAAACGTCGTTTCATAGAGTGCATAAAATGCAAGAATAAATTTTGGATTTGGTGAGAGAACCATCACAAGGAAGAATCAAAAAGACTTCGCGTTTCCATAGGAAATAAAGTTTATGATTAACTTTATTCACTGCACTGTAGCATCATCTGGACTGTAGTTACTGGACTGTAGTATTATTCCTTCGTAAATTAAAATGGAATTCCAAAAATTATCGACCTCAAATGTATGTAAAAAAAATACTTACGGAATCTCGTTTATCTACCACCAAACAGTGATTTTCCAAGGCTCAGTGGAATGTGCGCCAAATATTACTACTTTGCTTTAATTTCATTTTTAATGGGAAATAAATATCATTCAAACTAAAAGGAATCGCCAGGTGTTGGTGCTCCTCCGGTCAAAAAGTGGGCCATCAGAGTAAATTGCGATATTTTGTAGAACTTAGTCCGTTTTATCATTTTTAATGATGAGAGGGACTAAAGAGGGGAGAAAAAACTTATGATAGGATAATTTAATTACATTAAATTTCAATGGCTATCAGCGTTTTTGAACCAATAACACTTAGCTCAGTACTCGGATAGTGATATTTGTTATCCATGTGTAGTAGACCTAGGTAGTGTACATATGTGGTACGGTGTATGACTTCGCGTTAATTGTAACGTTTGTTTCACGTTACAATTCATAAATTAGGCATCAGGCATTAAATGCATGATTAGACATGAAAAGTTAAGGAATTAATAAAAATTAATTCATATAGACTAATTCATACTTTTCCATACAATTTATTCCTTTAAAAAATCATACGACATTAATGGACGACTGAATTTGCAAGGTTTGTACAAAAAGTATCGGGAACAATTTTTTCCTGACCTGACTATACGTCGGATCGTGCTCGAACCACGTAGGCTCTGTGGTTGGAGGTCTATTCTTTAACACGCACCAAGGGGAAATCGTTTGAGAGTAATCTTTCAGGCTAGATCGTTTTTTTTTGTGCACCCCTTTCGATTGACCCAGTGCAAGCGTAAAATACAGCGAACGGTTGAACAGCGGTAGACCATCAAATTTTGTGTTGGACCAGGAGAAGTCGGGTAGGCGCGAAGTTGGACATGATTTTCCAAGGAATAAGGGATGAAAGCATGTCACAAGATGCAGTTTTTAAGTGGAACAAGCTCTTCAAAGATGGCCGAGAGAGTGTGGCGAAGAGTGTGAGCCACACGCTGGACAGCCGTCGACGTTAAGAACCGACGACAATGTGCAGCGTGTGCTGAATTCAGACCGTCGGTCATGTGTGCGCATGATCGCAGATCGTATTGGTATTTATAAGATGACACTGCACACCATTATCACTAAAAGTTTGTCGACGCGAAAGATCTGTGCTAAACTCGTCCCGAATGTCTTGACGGACGTCCTAAAGCAGTGAGAGTGTATTTATGGCATAGAGCGCGGCGTGACGCCACCACTTAAGTGCGGTTAAAGAAGCTTGCACGCGTACCCTTAAGGAACTTCCATAGTCCTCCTACCAGGGAGCCTTCGAGTCGTGGAAAATCCGCTGGAAAAAATATGTCAATGCTCAGGAGGGATATCCTCCTTTGAAGAATTTTGAGGTATATCTGAAATAAATCTATTTTTCCAAAACTTTTCCCTTTACTTTTTATGAAAACCGGTCGTGGCCTTCTGAATTTGATGGTCTTAGACTGTTTTGTGGGCAGTTGAATGGCTTGCTGAATAATTACCTTTTTTTTGAACGTCTTACCTTGTAGACCTCAACCTGGCAGTATGGCAGAGGGTGTTAGGTCACCAGCCATTGGGTATCTTGTGATTTCAGTCCATGATATTATTGCATTTTAGGAAATCGATTATCAGTGTGGTGTTTTCTACGGTTGTTTTCACGAAATGTACTGTAAAAAAATATTTGTTTCGGCAACTATTTCAATACTAATTTTTCTTTCCTTAATCTCTTGTTTTTTTTCTGCTAAGTTCATTGATTATTTCATTAGTATTATGGTTACACTCATGAGGATATTTATTTATCTATTTATGACGTTCACACTTGTTCTTCCAGTTGCTTCCTATGGAATGGAAGTTAGGATGACCAGTATTACTGACACTGTCCATTCTAAATTAACGAAATTTTCTATAAAATGTCTGACATAATTATTAATGCTAAAGTCTCTCCTTAGCTTGTTCGAAATAAAATTCAAATTGATTTAATAGGAATCAGTACAATTACTTTTATTTAATTTTACAATTGAACACCGTCACGTAACATCATACAAAAAGCTTTTAGTTGGATATTTTCACACTGTTATTGTGATAAAGCCAATATTTTGCTCAATTTAGCTCTTCATTGATCTTCACGTGTAACAATGATGAACGATGAGCTACGTCCCATCCAATTTCTTAGCAGACGATTTGTTTGATATATTTTTCAGCATTAGGTGCCTCACTGTTGTATATGCACGAAGATCGCTGCCAAAGAGCCTTAGATAGTAGCCCTTCGGGAACCAGGTTTCTGGTAGTCCTGAAATCATAAACGTAAATTCACGTAACAGCCTTCGTCCACCACGCACAGTCATATCCGAATAGCCATTACGTGACTCGAGAATTTAACTGGTGAATATGGTCAGTTCGAGTAGTGTGATCCGAGGGTCGAATTACGAAACGTCCCATCTGAGGACGCAGTCATAAAATTGGCATGTAACAGGACAATTTTGGAAATGGACGTCTTTTTATTGGGAAATTGCCGCATTTTATTGTTTAGCTGATATATTACACCCTTTTGTGTCAGCATAGTTTAGATACCACTACGAAAAATGGGAAATGTAATTGAATCCTTCAACGGTTTATTGGAGAGATATCTAACTTTTTTTTTTGGGAGAGAATAATTGGATTTCAAAGCAGTCGAATTGAAATGAGCAAACAACGTATAGCTGAAACTGAAGATAACATTTCACAATATTTTTGAATGTAATGATATATTTTGCCTATAGGTCGACCTAATTCAATTCGACGCATTCAATCGATTGATTCCTTTTTAAAACTTCCATTTGTTGCTTTATTTGAGCGTAGTTGTAATATGCTTTCAACTCTGCATTTCTAAAACAATTTTTGTCATCATTCTACAGTTAGATGTGACATCATTTGCTCGCCCCAGATTAGTTCTATTAAATAAAAGTGCGGGTTAACCCCGAAGTAAATAGAATCATTTTAGAGAAGAAACATTGATTAAATTTAATTGTCTGTCATGTATTATATTTTTAAGGCATGGCATTAACTATGAAATAGTAATAATTTGGGGAAAGATAGACACCGATGACATTTTTAAAATATACCGATCTATAAATGCAATTTAAAGAAACATTAAGTATTCCCGCATTTATTTAGTGCTTGTTTTTTGGCAAATGAAACATAATTTGTAATTTATTCACTTCCTCATACATTAAGCATAAATGCATGTGTTCTACATTTCTTTGCATAATCAAGTTGCAAATTTTGCGTTACTAAAAATTCAAGACAAAAATATCATGAAAACAGAATTTTAATAACGTTATGTAATATTTCCCAAATTTATTTTTGCCGAGAGTTTTTTAGGTACTACAAAGAGATTAGAAGCCAGTGGTTATATAAATTAAGCCAATTTATGTTAGAAAAATATGTGATTGTAAGCATTTTCCCTCTGAAGGAATTCATGTACTTCACTAAACTTAATGAATGACATCAAAATTACTGTTATCTAACCAAGAAAAACTACAAGGATTATTTTCAAATGTGTAGCCCAGATAGGATAATATTTGATCACGTAAGATTTTATTGGATTTGAAAAAAATCAAGGATGGTTAAGTCTCTCAGCTAATGATAGTTATCTATAGATCTTCATCTGTATTATTCATTCGTCCTTTTCGAGTAAGGTGGAAAGGAACGGAGATGTGACCCAAATATCCCCGACTTAAATGTCCACGAGGGGACCCTACTGCCACGAGACACGAGGATTTCCATTCTGGATCCCAAAACAGTTGTCCGCGGGAGAATTTCGGGGGCTAATTTGTGGTACCTCTCGGCAGGGAGGCGGTGGGAAAGCCGAAAGTCAGAAAGTTGAAGAAGAGTGAGTGGGTGGTTCTCGGTGATGGGCGCGGGAGGGGAAGGGGAGTCTGTGTGCGGTGGAGGGCGTCTGCCCTTCCGCTGCTCACTCCCCTCTATCCAAACTTCCGGTGTTTCGAGACCACCTTCCCCTCTCGCCAACCGCCCTCCTCTCTCTGCCGTCCGCCCACACCGGCACCCATCCCCTCCCACTTCACATAATGCCTCCCGCCCCCTCTCACTCACCCCGTGCCCCACGACGGTCAAAAGCGTTTCACCGGAGCCGCGCCTGCTCAAAAATGTTCTTTCGCTTTTATGCGTATAAAACAATCGGTCGATAAAATTTTGCTGCAAATAAGTGCTGCCAACCGAGCCGCGCGTGTGAAATGGGCGCGGCGCTCCCTTTTTGACTGTCTCGTCTGATGACGCCGGCGCCTCGCCCTGCGGCCCCCTCGAGAGAGACAATGCCGCGACACATTCCGAGCCGTCCTTCCCGTCGACTTTCTGGATAACGCGATGATCGCCTCTCGGGAAAAATGCAAATATGACTCCGGTACATAGGCAGGCAAATTTTAACTAGGGGTGCTCACAATGCCGATTCATGCTTGGGCTCTAATCATTGTGGAATCATATTCCACTCAAATTCGCTGCGATTGCCTTATCGGAATTTATGGCTTTCCATTTCGTAAACCTTCGCGTGTTATGGTATCAAAACTCTCTTCAATTTCAAACGACTCAGAAATTATATTAAATGTCTTACCCGTTTTCAGTGCTGAATTGAATTTTTAATGTAAAACGTTCCTTCAGATTTATTATTAAATATGCGCTGAAACATTTTTTCAGGAATATAATACACATAATTACTGTTATAGTTACAGAAATTATGGCATCTTGAAAACATTTCTTTACAAAATATCTGCATGTTATTTTTAAAATATCTGCATACTGTCTAAAATATTACATAATAAAAACAAGTGTATATTTTTGTTTGAGTTCACATTTCGGGATTTGCTGTAGTGTGATGCCTGAAAGATTTCATTTGTTCCAGACCGTTAGAATTATGAGGGAGCTGCATTCGATAAAGAGGAGTACAAACCTTCTCTTATTCAATCCATTTCCGTAATTCCATTAATTACGTATAATCAGGCGACCTATTTTAAACTCAAAGTGAATAGGTTTATGGCTTCCCGAACTTCTATTGTTGACCGAAGGTAATTGATTGACTAGCTATCATAAATAATGAAATAATTCAAGTATCTTATAAAACCTTTTAAGTTGGGAATTTAAAAAAATCCAATCGATGTTGACAGCCATCAAACACTTTAACGTTTGGACCCAGAAGGAAAACATACGTGAAATTCAGCTGGAGAGAAAAAAAGAGAGCCGTCAAGCTAATTCTTCTTTCTTTTAGTTCTTTCCCATAGTCACCACGAAATTAGGGGCCGCGCGGGGAAGTTTATTTTTTCCGACCCCTCCCCTCCGCGTTTCCGTCCCACGCGCCATCACCCACCGCTCATCGCAATCCAGCCACGACATTGGAATCGCGGGGTCTCTCAATACTCCCGTGTCAAATGCAGACAATATCCATAAATCAATCTATCATTTACCAGCAACCCACCATTCCTCCCTCTCTCCCTCACCCCGGTACAAAGTCCCCCGCCCTCAGTCCCTCTTTCCACTCTTTCCTGACACCACTAAACGACAACCTTCCCACTCCCACGCCCGCCCTCTCCGAGCCCATCCACTCACTCCGCGGCGCGGCCGGAAAACGCGGCTCTCCCTTCCTCACCCCACCTCCACAACCACCGAATCGTTTTTTCAACCCCTCCCGGCGCACGGGGCGCATCCCGCCCGGGCACCGGGTCCCGCCGTTGCCCGCGATCGCCCCGATCGCAATGCCCGACTCCCGCCACACTTTCACCCTCCGTCGAGGCCCCCTCCTCGTGCCGCCCCTCACCCCTACCCTCGCACGTCAACATCCACCACGTGGGTGGGTGTGGTGACCGGGCTCATTCGGATGTGTGTGCGAAAGAGATAGGGAGAGGGGGCGAGATGGGACCGAAACTGTGTTTGTGTGTGTGTGCGCGCGCGTTGGGTTTTCGTTTTCGTCTCCTTTTTTACCCCATTCCGCGAGGAAGAAGGAGGGAAGGGGATGAGGTGGAAAGGTACAAAGGGGGGGAGGAGATGTGTGGGGAGAGGTGCGTGTTTCGCGGTGGGCGGAGTGCGACAAAGGGTTTGAAGAGAGAGAGAAATGGAAGGGAGAATTTTTTTATCCACACACCCCTCCCCACCCGTGGTACTCGTCCCTTCCACGGGGTCGCCAGCCCCCCTCTCTCTCGAAAAAGGGAGGAGTTCACCGCGTTCTGCTCCCGGTTTTCCCCCCCACCCTTTTTCCCTTCCCTTTTGCCACCGCCCGCCCTCCAACAACAGTTGAGAGGGCCGCCCTTTTCCAAACGCCCCCTTCGCTCTCTCACTCTCTCTCCCCCCCCCCTTTCCCCCCCGTGGTTTCGTTTTAAAGGGCGTGGCGAGCGGACCCCTCCTCTAGCTCCCCCCTTTGCCGCCCTTCCCCGCCCGGTTTATCCATATCCGTGCCCCGGCGGCCGTCTCTGATTGGTCTTCCCTCACGCGTGCCAAGCCGACCAACCCGCCCATGCCCTTCTTCTCTCGAGGCCTCCTCCTCCCTGAACCCCCTCTCAACCCTCCCGCCAACGTTTTTGCCCTACCCCTTCGAGCATGTCAACTCACTATGCCACACTCTCTCTTTCTCTCTCTTTCCCCCACCATGCTCCGAACTCTCCCTCCCTGGTCTACTTTTTTTTTAAAAACCTCCCGGCCCATCCCGAAATCGAACCCGCTCACGCACCTCTCTCCCTCCCTTATTTCCTTTCTAAAACTCCCCCCCCCCATCATCCCCACCATCTCCCCCAAAATCTCCTCCCTCTCCCTTTCGCACACGCACACGAACTGGGCTAAACGTTCGTGTGGACGTTCTCCCCCCACCTCATTCGTACTCTTCGTGTTTTTCGGCCCGTCCCCGTTTCGCACCCCCTTTCCCGTTCATCCTCCTCCTCTTCTTTCTACCGCCGACGCCCGAAAACTTCCCCTACTTCCCTTCCTCTAACTTCCCATCCTCTCCGTGCGGTCTTAGGGGGAAGGGGACCGGTGCAAAAAATGGGAGGAAAAAATCGGAACTGGTGATTTTTTTCTCTCTCTTCATTTCCCCGTCACGTCGGTGGCGGGGAGCGCGGTCGAGTGTGGTGGAGGGGGGGGGGGAGCGGAGGCGGGTGAGTAGGAACACGAAATGTGCGAGCGTACCCGCGTTCGTGCGTGTTCATTTGGGTATGTCTGTGCGTGTGTGTGCGCGCGCGCGTAACCCGGGCGTTCGAAGAGTCAACGGTTTTTCCAATGCTGGGCGCACCCCGCGTTCGCCACCTCCTGCCGCCTCGGGACGCCTCCTTCCAGGGTACACGGAGGACGGACGTCGCGACGTCCTCCTTGCGCCCGAGGGGATCGAGAGGAGGCGGGAGGCGGATGATGCGACCAGGAGGATGGAAACGTGGGAAAAAAAACTCTTGAAAGTTTGAAATAAAAAAATTGTACGCGATTAGCATCGACTGCCATATTGGACAGGGTTGTATCGAACCGGAAGTGAGAAGGCCCCAAGAGCATACATAGAAGTCGCGTTTTTCGCGAATTTTAGGTCGGCATTAAAAAAAAAGTGAGGATTAATGTGATTTAGCACGTACGACATTACCTATGATACCCCTTTTTGGACATTCTATCCCTTCCAAGGGAATGCAAATAAATCCATGAGTTGAAAACAATGTGCACGACTTTTTATGTTAATTGATGTGCACGAGTATTTTTTTTTCGAGGCTCTTGCAATGGAAAAATACACCCGACCAATCTCCGAAAAACACGAGGTTTCTACTCTTTGGCGGCGCGTCAGCATTTGGAGTAGCTGTGCGCAGGGCTGTGAAAAACCAGCGTTGAAAATCCTTTTGCATAGGAATGAAGGGCGCAGTGGTCATCAATCGGGAAATAAAATTGTTCATAACTCGTCCGCGGGAGGTGGGCAAGCGGGATTGGGCGGAGGGGGAGGGGAAGGGCACGGCGGGAGCGGGTGTGAGTTGTGGGCGAGTGAGTGGGGGGATGAGCAGAGGTGTGGGAGGGGTGTCGGATTTTTAGCCGGTGACTGTCCGTTTGGATCGGTGCCAGCGGAAAAATAAGGAAGAGGGAAAAATGCACTCGTCCACCGATGCATTTAATTATGACGATTCGTACCATCCCGGTCGGCCGGCGCTTTCGCGGGTGTCCGGGTTGGGTGTGGGGGAATGCCGTGACGGCGGTGGGGGGTTCCGAAGGTGGGGCACATGAATCCGGGGGGGGGGACGTTTTCGAGCGGGGCGAGAGACGGAGGGTCGAAAGGAGGAGGGGGGGAGTCGATATCGGAAGTGGGTGGGGAGAGGCGGATGAGTATTGCGAAATATCTGGAATGGAATCGTTTCGTTCCACCACCCCGATGTGTGTTTGTGTGTGTGTGTGTGCATTCTCGCCTGTGTTTGTATTTGTGCGCGCGTCTGCAAAATGATTTCCCAACTTGGGGGTTGGTCTCTCTCTCTCTATCTCTTTCTCTCCTGTTTGCGACACTACCGGGGCCGCAAGGCGGAAAGGTTTGGCTTGGCGCGCGACGCTCCGAATAGTTCTCGCCGCTGACGACTCCAGGGGTGGCGTCGCCCCTTGTCCCGAGAGCTGGGCAATTGTGGCCGGCCGCGGCAGGGTTTCAGTCTGGCGGCCGCGACGGGCCGGCCCTCGTCTCGTCGGTTGTCGGTCAAGCCGCGCGTCCGGCCGCAGGTTAACGATGCGGCGGTTGAAAGTCGATTCTCCTTTTTTTTCATTCGAGGATGTAATATGCGCCGCTCTCGTTTTAGTATAGCGCTCCTTAGGGAGAGTGGCGTCGATTAATTCCGACTTTTCCGTTGATCGGATCGATTCGCCGCCGGTGTCTTGGCCCCGGACGGTCGGCCGATAATGAGCCGGCTCCGTCGATGCACGGCTCCCCGGCAAGGAAAATCTCTCCGTCCCGGCGAATGCGAATGCTTCTGGCGGATAGCGCGGCTTGAGTCGAGGCTTCCCGTCGGTGTAAATTTATCCTTATTTCTTTTATTCTTATAAAAACTCCTACGGACTAATGTTCTTTTTTACTCAATGGTTTCCAGCAGCATTTATGAAAAACAAATGTCATAAGAAGTCAACAAGACGGCATGGCAAACTTATTTCACTTACACACTAAAGAAATAATATTAAATTATTTTAACTAAATTTCTTTTTTATCATTAATAGGGTCTTCTTTTCAAAATATCTGCTGTTAGGAGAAATGAAAAAAATATATTGTTAAAATTTATTGTTATCATTCCATACCGTCATCATTGCCGTTATAAAACTTTTTTCTGATACTTTTCATGCACGTATTAAATTTTTATAAAGAATGACATTTACAAATTAAAATATATATCCAATTAGCTCAAGTAATGACTATTTTTGCTCCACATTTATTGGAATAATTGCATGAGCGCTTCATTCTATTAAAATTTTATCTCTAGCAGCCTTGAATCTTAATTAATGACAGTTAATGAGCAGGTTTCTGTGCTCCCTCCTGGAAAATTCCCAATCAACCTTTTTATGTTCCTATTACCATTGATAACGATGTTATTAAAGCGCATGGGCATTTGATAAAATTACTGACCACATTAATTATTCCATGTTTGTATAATTTCGGTATCCACATCAAAGCAGATAAATATTTTTCTTTTAACTTCATTGTGTTTTTTCCTAAAGTTATCTCTGAGGAGAATTTAGCATATTATTAAAATGTCCACAGTAAGGGGTTCACGTAGTCAACCATGTAATAATTATTTTAAAATGACTCACTTTAATTTATTTTCAGTCAAGTTTTTATCTGAGAACTAATTTAAAAACAGTGACATTTCTAAACATAGGATTTTTGAGGGTCATAAACCACATGAATAATCGCAAACAACCAGGAATTGGTTTTGGATAGGCAGGAGTATCAAAAAGTGTTTCCTGGTTATCTTTTTTAAAATACTACACTATCGTGACCGTGTAAAATTGTTTTGTGTTAGAGTGATGGATATATTACGACTAAAGAATGTGTGAGGTAACTCAAATTGTGGATAGTTGATGATACTTCCAGGTTTTTAAGCATTGGAAAAGGAGCGCTGTTTTTTATTGAATATTTTAATATTTCCTTAGCGTATGGATTTACGTGTACATGAAATTCTGATAAACTTCCGAACATCCACTTATCAGCAATCCGAACATCTGCACATATACAATAAGATGTAAGAAAAAATAAGTGTGTGAGAATATACTTTTTGTGAACGATGTGAATATAAGTTGAGTATATATATTCAAATTACTATATATATATATATATATATATATATACGATAAAGTTATATAAATGTGTGTATATGTATATATATACACATATATATACACATGAGTCCTAACTTATCTTCCGAAGATGACGGAGAACGAGTCCGTCGAAATTATCAAGATATTACGTGTGAGTGTTCCTTTTATGTGTTCTCGTGATATGTGTTGCTTTCTAAGTTATATATGTATATATATATATATATATATATATATATATATATATATATATATATATATATATATTTATGCCCAATTTGGGTAGTTATTCTATTATACATGTAAAAAGTAGGCTATCACATGTAACATTTCGTACTCAGTAATTGAATGAATAATGATCGAAATTAAAATTCCATTTGTGAAGGTTGTGAATATTTGATCGACCGTATGACATCGTATTTCTTAGTATACAAAAATTTTCGCACTATAAATGGATCCCATGAGTCGTTTTTCATATTATCTCATGAATTCAGAACCCTCCGAAGTGTTTAATTCATGTAGTTTTAAAAGTGCACAATTATTTCGTTTACATGCTGCACAAAGAAATAAAAAATGTCGGGTATTTTTCTTGATCTTATAAAAAATAATTACTCATTATTTTGTTATTTTTATGTCCGTATTTATTTATATATATATCCCTCCCTTAGTCAGAGAAAATTACTGGTACAAAACCATTGAGTTAGAGAGATATTTTAATCATTTTATTTACCCAAACAACAGACTTAGTTGAATTTTTAAAGACTATTCTTAAGGTTTCAGCTTTTAGGAATTAAAGAAATGTCTAACTACCTTCACATGTTTAGCAAGTAATAATAAATATCAATGAATGAATCACCATCACCATCATGATTCAGTCTGAAAAAGGTCAATTAAAACTGGATGTGTGAGAATAAATGGACTCTTGCGACTTGAATACACTATCTTCCCTCTCGATTGTCTATTAATTCTAAGACAGTCTTATGATATTCCATAGTTCAATCTTAGCTATTATTAGTTGTGAAATATTTGGTATGAATGTAATTCATTGATTGATATATTATTAAGTGTGATAAATGCCACCACAGCATTGCCTTACAAAATGATTAATGACAAGGTATTTTCTTGAAGTCCGAATTTGAATATAAATCTTGAATTTCTTGGCTTCATTATGCTTTTGAAAACTAATTATTATTGATAATTGAATGCAATATAAAAGAATGAATAACCCATAGAAATATCAGTTTAGGAATAGAGAACTTTAATTGAAATTAACATTAACATATTTCTGCACATTTTGATGCAACGGTTTATATACGTACTTATTATAAAAGTTATGAAAAACTATTCTTATTACTGCATTGGAGCCATTGCCTTGTAGTAGACTGGCAGATATTTTATTGCTGAATCAAAGTTTCTACTTCAAAACTATATTTTTTATGCGAAAGGTGATTATTTTTTGTCGTTAGATAATTCTGCAACAGTGTTTTACAGCATTAAAATTCACTCCATTTTTAATGGTTATATAGTTCCAGATGATTCTCCCCTGCATTCCCAAAAATGGTATATGAAAGGTGTATAAACAGTTTCTGTTGGTTTGCAATTTGTGAATTTGACATGCCGTTTTGATCTTAAATATCCTACCAGCCATCGGGTTGTTAACTGTAGTTCTCTATTGTGGTAGTGATGGTGATACGATGAAAACATTATCGAAGAATCTAAGGAGAACCCACCTTTATTATTGGTGTGGCATCATCGTGGATTAAGACAAGCCTTCTGCAGTTGTCACCATGCGTAAACCTTGCAAAGCGGAAAGGGCAACAGCAGCAGAGAAGAAGGCACAGAAAAGTACCGAAATGGAATAGGGCCTTGAAATGTTAGGATAATATTGAGGAAAAGTATATTAGACAATATTAAGCGGGAGAAAGGAAAGATAGATATTTTAGGAGGAGGCATGCTAGGATACTATGGGGATTATTGGAGCAATAATTACAAATTAATACGTATTTACTCGGATAAATGTATTCAGGAACATATAGCAATAGGATTGAGCCAAAAGTTTGAGAAAAGCCTCGGAAACATAGCTCAGGCGAGTGTTAGAGTGTTAATAGTAGAAATAAAAGATAAAACAACGAACCTAATTCTTATGCAGGTCTACATACGAATAAGGAACCATATTGAGGGAGACAAATATTACATATTCAGTATATTATAGAAATAATTGAGGATATCTCGGTGAGGATGCATTTATTGGTTATGGTTGATTAAAAAGTGATGGGGAGCAGTAAGGCACTAAGTTTCATGAACAAGGGATGGCTGTGGGGGAAAAAATTAGAGTATTACAGAAGACAAAGTTTAATAATATATAATTTAAACAGAGATTTAGGAAATTCATAAGCACCTCACAATAACGCAGCAGCATATGCGCATTCAGTTTATAACTTTGTGCCAATGAAGAAGTTTAATGGCAGATTCATGAGTACATAGAAGTCGGGTGACGAAATGGATTTAGAAGCATTAGCTGAGATAAAAAGAAACGATTTCAAGGAGTAAGTAGAAAATAATATGAGTAAGGATAGGGATGCGGGTACAGTAGAAGAAATATGGAAAACAGAAAGAGATATGGAAAGCGGCAAACGAAACCATAAGACTGTAGATAGGCTGATGACAATAAGACCATGGATTTTGGACCTGGTGATTCACAAGACACATTATATAATATAAGGAAATGGAAGAATTTGAATACAGAATTATGACAAAAGAATTACAAGTAGATAAAAAATAACAGATGCGGGAAACACGTAATGCGAAAGAAAAATGGCGAGGATTGCAGTGCAAGGACATAAAAAGTTTACAAAGGAAGGGTGAAACTGTTGTGCTCTAAAGAAAGTTAAAACATGTATCAAAAAGTAGGAAGGGAAAGTCGTACAAACTATTGACGAAATAGAAGGGGAATTCCTATCTTAAACAGATAGATTCCAGGAGCTGGAAAGGTTACATAAAGGTTCGTTTTGGCAAAGGTCAGTAAGTATATGTATAAAAAATGAGGATAACGAAAAAAGAAAGGTGATGAGGATTTAGGGATAGATGAAAGTTATGTTAAACATTGAAATGAGAGGGTAGAAACTCCAGCAGGTGAAACACTACTTGAAGTGTATTGAGTCACAAGACGGTCACGCTAGTGCAATTGGCAAAGAAACTTACACAAAAAAAGAGGCAAGCCATAAGTGGGACTTGTGGTAAGGATGTAAGAAAAATCTTGTGAAAACTTTGGTATGGATCGTTTTTTGTACGGCTCGGGAATTTGGGTATTTGAAGCAAGATAATAAACGTGGATTGGAGGGTATTGAAATGTGAGTGTGAGCAAGGAAGAAAAAGATGAAATGGATGGAAAGGGAAACAAACGGTTAAGTGATGGATATGCTGGAGTAAAGATCGCATTGGGTGGATAAGAAATCAAACGAAGCACCAGGTATGGTTGGGGTAGAGAGAAGCGATGTTAGGAGACAACCAATTAAGATAGAAAATATAGAGGCAGAGGATTTTAATTGGTGATGGAATGCTGAAGACTATATTAGACGGGATAATGTTAGGTGAGCGATGAAGAGGAAGGATAAGGATTAACATGCTGTGCGGAATGAAAGGAGATAGAATGTACTAGTATGCCAAATGAAATACACTTTTGTTGTGGTGTGGGGTGCCAAGTTTTGCATTATCAAGCTAGAAGTACGAAATGTAAGAGAGTACAGTCTACTCTCATCCAAAAAATACATCTCAAATATTAGTCTACCAAACGCTAATGAAAAAGTACTATTTAAATCGAAGCAGTGTTACATATTTTCAGCATAAAGCCATCTAAATTATTTCACTCTATTTTGTAGCACAACTTACATATGACCTAACCGTTTTTGGAAGCACAAGTTTTTAGGTTGACACACAATATGTTCACGGGATGTTAATCTATCCTTCACTCTCATAACTGACTTTTGTGGTTTTGAAGGATACAAATCAATTTATTCGCACAACCAGAGAATGGGTGGCTAAAAATATATCCGTCATACAGGAATGGCTGTATAAGGACTATATGATCTGTTATAAGGATTGGTCGTCGCAGATAAGAATTGATTAACTTCTTAGCTTTCCATGATTATACAATGTGAATAATACAAATAAAGAGAGAATATCAAATATATTTGTTTCTCTTGAGGTAAGATACTTCATGAAAAAGCTTACCAGCTCAAGTATTACACTCTCAAGTTAGCCGACATTGATAGTTTGAACATTGGTTTAAATTAAAGAGAAAAGTGATTTATAATATATTTTCTTTCCTCTTTTGCATTCTTTACGATTGAAGTCTACTAAGATTGACTTAACGACAATCTCAAAATGTCTCTATTTTCTGGCCCTTTTTCTTCTTAATTTTCAATGAATGTCTTTCACTGGTACCTATTATTTCCTTGCATATCTCTCCCACCAATATTTGCTGAAGTTTTTCTTCAAACTCTTCTCTGTATTGTGTGCAGGAGCATTTATCACTGAAATGAATTTTCAATGGTTGTTATTACTCTAACTACTATTCTAATTCCCTAATTATTCCCACTCTTTCTTTATGTTGTGGTTAGTTGTATATGTAAAAATTATTAAGTTGCCGTCAAATGAATTAATTAAGTGGCTATCAAATGAATTAATTCTGATAAGAGTCCAAGCTCAAAAATTATATTCAGCATCTATAAGCGTTGCCAATAATGAATTTTTCACAACAGTTATTATTTCTTAGTAAGCCGTTTAAGGTATATTAATGATGAATACAGAATGGACAACGCAACATGCCATAACCCTTCTCACAAGACACGAGCTGGTACCCCACACTATAAGATACCCTTCATCCATTCTGCATTTGTCCTACCTCCCTTCATTTCATTAAAGTTACCTATTATATTTCCCTTCTTCACTTACCAAACTGTCTCCCCAGGATCATAGCCCTTAAAAGTCTAGCGCTAATCAAGATAATATGCATAAAATAATATCCAATTTTTAAATCTCCTTTAGATCCCTCCCAACAAATCCTCTCACCTTCCCAACCGTTTCTCTTACTCATTTGTATTCCTTACAGGCAATTTTACTATTTTTCATTTTCTTCAAAACCTCATCTCAAAAGTCTCCAACCTGCGTTCATTATGTCTTCGGCAAACATGTTTCTGCGCCGCATCAAGTCACGCTCAATACAAAAGATTATTTAGTCCTGTCTTAACATCCTTACCATTCTCTGTGCCTATCATTAATATCTGTTCTCCATTTAAACGTTTTCTGTGTAGCACAGTTCCACTTGCTCTAGTTTTTGCCCGGCCGTTTTGAAGATTGCCTTACCTTTCTTCTTCCTAGAATGTCTCATCACGTAAGTTGTGATTACCCTGATTCTCATCCCATACTTGTATTGCTCTATTGTATTACCCTTATCCATATTTGTTGCCCGCTGGATTACTGGTTGGCTCTATTTCAATCAATGAAATTCAGTCATCCTCAAGCCTAATTGGGTTTATGAATTCCCCACCAATTTTCAGTCCCAAATTAAGTAATCCGTATGTTTCTTTTGCCATTTCCTGTACGAATTTGTTGAATAGCACGGTTATTTTACACAACTCTTCCCTACAAAAATTTCCTAACATTGCCCATATCAACCCTTAGGCCCATGCTCTCCCAAATTTTCTGAACAATTAAATACATCCTGATTATACTAAATGTTTCTCTCTATTAGTGCCCTCATTGCTTCCTTGGCATATTGCGTGCCTTTTCCCTTCCTGAACCCGAACTGGGTTATCTAAACGATAGAAAACTAAATTGATAACATGTCAAATTACACTTGGTTGCAGGCTCGGGTTTTTGATGCGAAGGGTCCTGCCAATTTTAACCGTGATGATTCCATATTTTCACCTCCCTGGTTCGCTTTGCCTTCCCGCAATAGAGCCGCGCAATCCTCGCGCTCGATGGGCCTCGCCATGAGAAGGGAACAAACAGCTGGCGTTGGGCAACGACGTTAGGAGGCGAGAACTGAGAAATGCGCCAGTGTCCATGGCGTACGCAAACTCTCCACGCCCGGTGGACGCAAACGAAGCCCTGGGGATCTTTCTCTGTCCATTTTTTCCCCCTCACAACCCTTTTGATGGTGGAGAGGATATAAGGCAGGGCTCAGGAGGAGAGTGAGGGAGGTGGCTGAGCAGAGACACGGGAGAGGGCTGGAAGAAGGGGCGAGGGCGTCGCCGAGCGACCACGGAACAATGGGGAAAGACGCGGGTGTGAGGCCTGGAGGTCTGGGGAGGAGGATTCGGACCCGTGGAATACCTGATTGGAATTTAATGAGTGCGGGGGCGCATATCCTGGAACGGCAACAATGATATTCCGGCGGGGCGGGGGAGGGTGGAATTAAAAGATTAAATAGGCCGTTGTTTTACCTCGCCTTATGGTGCATAAGAATGACACGGCTTTCCTTCCCTCCCAGGCCACTTTCTCGTGGAAATCTCTGATTGTGGCGCGGAAGAATGCGTGGAAGTTGATTGAATGGACACTGGCGTAATGACGGCGTCATTTTCCAGCGATTGAACTTCCTTTGTCTCTCGCTGAAATTCCCAGTCCTTCCAAATTGCCTCTTGGCCCGCTTCTCCTGCTCACTCCCCACGTAAAGGGACCAATTTTTTCTTTGCGGTAGAATAAAAAACTTCCTGGGACTCCTTTCTCTTGTTTGCTGTTCTCCCAGTGCCTCATCCCTGGCGGACTATCTGGTATACCACTAGCCTCGGGGTGGAGCATAGTAATGCACACATCTCATTGCAAAGCATGCATTTCCACCGATGTTGCCAAAGAAATTAGAAGGCAGGGATGACATTCGAGGTAGTTATTCCCTTTGAAAAGAACGAAGGATGTGAAGTTTAACTTTACCCGCGAACGACGCCATTTTTTCTCAAAAATTCAACTATAAGTACATATATTTTTCCTTCGTAATTTGTAAATTTGTCCAATATTATTTTAAGTACCTGCAATAATTTTAGCAACATTTTTCTCTCAGGAAAAGTACATAAATGATTCACTTTTATTCGCATATTTAATTACTCCTTTGATTATTGTAAAGTTTGAATTGATGCTATTACGTTGCACATAAAAACTATTATTCATATATTTTTCTAGAACCTTGTTTCTTTCTCGGTTATACCATTAAGTTGCAAGATGTATATAAACTTTGAGAAAGGAAAATTACAGAACTCCCATCATAATCATAACATTTACATAATATAACAAGAAAATTAAATTTTGATTTGAAATTCATAACGGTGGATTCTACGACAATATATTCCACTGATGTGTTTCTCTCATAGTTTGATCTTTTAGGCATTTTCAAATGTTTCTACCAAAGCAATAAGTGTCATAGATTTGTTATGATATTCCATCGGATATATTGTTAAATAATCCTTGGGAAATTGACGTATGTATTTGCAATGCCTACTTTTATTGTAATGCCATTAATATTTTGTCATTGATAGCTTGCTTTTAATGCTTCTATATTAGTTTTTTGTTCGTGTTTATATATAGTTAGTAAATTTGTGATCTTGAATTGTTCGAGAGGCGATGAGAGAGTACACAGAATACTTAAACGTTAACACTACTAATGGGACGATGTTCGCTTCCCGAGGGAAAATATGCGGTGAAAATGTGAAAGTCCTTTTTCCATTTGAATACTAACATTTCTTTTATTTTCATTATTTTTCAGGTAGGAGACTTCATAGACCCTTGCCATTTGCTGTCAGACATCATACAGACACTTCTCACGGCTCTAATCAGGAGGAAATCTCATTCTGGAAAACATTTCCACTCAAGTCAAGTTTATGTAAGTTTAAATATGTTATTCAAAAATATCATTAATAAATGTCGCGTCATTATGCACACATTATTAGCAGTACGTTTATGTTTTGACGCTTTTTACCTCATAAAAGCCGGAATTTATATTACAGTTTGAAACCCAAATATTTATTGACAGTGTGTTATGAACTAACGTATCAATTTTTTATTAACATAATTTTGCTTCGGTTTCTGCCCTCGTTACTTGATTTACTGCAGAGCTTGACTTTTTTCTTGCTTCTAACTATTTTATTCAGCCGCTGTATTTTTAGAGTCCTAGTATTGATTTGAATAGTGGCTAAAGGCGTCTCCAAAGCTTTCTAATTTAATGTAAAGTCGTTCGATGAAGTTTGATATACTTTATATTTTATTGTGAGTCCACAATCGTAAATAGTAATTTGAAACTTTCTCAACTATTTGAAATATACTGTAGTAATATACTTTAAAAGTGAGATATAATCAATGCCGCAAACGAATATACTTACTCTATGAGACGACCTAACTAATGTACCGATTTGAATTATGTTATAGCTCCGAATATAGGATTTTCTTAATCATATTTTATCCTAAAGAGGAAATCAGTTCAAAGAAATGTGTTTTCTCTAATTATGATTAACATTAGATAAAAATGTGTATTTTCTTTAGAACCCGTAATAATGTGTTTAAAAATTGCCAACCCTTCTCTGTGACAACAGCCCTAAGCAGTAAGGGTATAAAAAATTAAGACTGATTCGAAGATGTTTTCCTTATATTAAAAAAAGTAATGCCTGCCTACCGTTTCAAAACATTTTTCTGGAATTTCATCATGCATGACGGTTAAGGGGAATAGATCGCTGATAGTTAAAGCGAGCTTGGAAGCTTCAAGTTTTCATCGACTTAGTAGACGATTAATCATTAGTGTACAACATTAGAGATTAGGAGCCTATCAGTCCTGGTGAAATCTCTCTTTCGCAATAAATATATATCTGCGGAGGTATCGCGATCAAAGAGATTGGTTACTGGAACCGTAAACTGCAATCTCCACTCATAAATACTTGCTGTCCCAGATCGCGGTGATTGCAAATAACCCGGGAGCGGTTTTTGGTAGCGTTCCGCCTTTTTCTATGCATGGTTTACTATTCTTATTTGTTGGCTCTCATTCATTGCGACATCTCCATAATTGCTGAGTGCAGTTTTGAGCTCATGAGAATGGTACCTATCAGCCCCGTACACGCTCTACTTGCTTTCTGGATAATGAATTGCGTCTTTAAGAAGGATGCCATAAATTTGAGTCAGAGTTACAGTAAATACGTTTGAACAATCGACTTAGAAGGGGCAACTCCTTCAGTAGCATGCTCTAAAGAAATTATAATTCTTCTTTGGCAGTAAATTAAAATTTATGCGAACGCTTCGCCCATGGGTTTCCATGTCAGAAATTGAATGCGTCCCTTTTTTAACCAGGAATGAAATTTCACTTCTAAAATGGATAGGAATGTCTCGTAGTGTTTATATTTTCAAATATAAAAATACAAAAGAATATTTAAATTAATTTGCAATATCTTTTAATCAACGATATGATTCATGATATATCGTATATACGAGTATCTTTTTCTCATATTTTCAATCATGTGCTTTCTTCGTTATATTTTTGCAAAATACTCCACTTAATAATATGTTCGAGTCATTCCCTTAATTGAATATTCATTCTTAATGTGAATGATAAAATTCGTATTTCTTCCACTGGTGCTCTTTAGTTTACTTCTTTTTGCCAGTTTTATCCTCTGGCAAAGTATAGAAGCGTATATAAGGAAAGAATTTGCATGATTGATAACATGAAAACGCTAAATGTTTAATGCGATTTATACAGTAAATCAAGAATGACATATTATTTTATAATACGTTAATCAGGAAATTATTGAGCATAGAGGTACCATCTTAGTAATTTCATGAGTCAGTTTACAAATTTTACTTAAGTATGGCAAGTACTGAGGAAAAGAATTTACAATTATGAACTTATGCAATAAATGGCACCTTGACGAGATCGGCTGTGCACGAATTGTGTCCGTACTTTGCTCAGTATCAATAGTGATATTTGTCCTTTTCATGTTATGAACAGCATTTATTTTTGACCCAAGAATTAAACTAAATATTACATCTGATCCATCGGCAATAAGTTTCTTTGAAGTGTGAGAGAATAATGAGCCATTTGGCATGTCCTCTTGCAAATGTTGGAATATAGTATTAAGCATGAGCACCATTTTTAACCACCAAACATTTTTGTTCATACTTAATACATAAGTGCTAAAGATTCATGAAGAACATGAACCGTTTACACATATATCATATACACATATTCATATCAGGTTTAACACAGTTTAATTGTATTAATGGCTAAATTGATTTTTAAATTACTCTTAACTATCTTTTAAAATGAGGTCCAATATTAATAAGTGGTAATTCAAATAATTTGTACCGTTCCATAGTAAAACTGCATTAAAAGAGCTCAACGAATTCCTAAACTCTGTATCTTAATTTTATCACAGAAAACACAAAAAAAGGTATGAAAAAGGTCAGAAATGTTAAATTCTCCAATATTGTAGCATGATCATTAATTTGAAATGTGATAATTTTTGCGGTATTAATGAAAATGATGGGCGAGTATACAGACTTGAAGAACAGAAATATACGTGTACTAAGGAATTTTCCTCTCTTTAGAGGGGTTTTAGGAACTGACTCAAATTATTTTAGCAGTTATTACTGATTTCCAATTAACACCTATGATATTCAGGAAGTTCTTTTGGAGAATTTTATCAATGTTGATCAAAGTGATCCTTAGTAGAATGTCATTGTAGCCTCTAATTAGTTATAGCGTTTCACGCAGCAGGAAATTTTGTGTAAATAAAATATACAGTTTTTTATTTTCTAATCGCAAGACTTGTTGCATGTTCATGTTTACGTCTATTCTAACAATCCAATCTATGTGACTTTATTTCCAAATTGATCTGACAACCTTTTTTAATTTTCATTAACTTTACATTAACCTTTTATCTTTATTGTTAAGATGCCTTTCAAAATGAGCCACTGGATGTGTTAATTTATTTGCTTTTTCAAAAGTGTTTGAAAGTTATTTGTTTCAATATTGCAATTCAATTCTATTTGGCTTTTCTTTCGTTTTTTTGTCTCATAAGGCCTCTCTTATCCATATTTACCCTCATCTTGGCTTAATTTCATAGTTTAACCCTGGCTATTCTTCATTCCCTGTTCATAATTCTCTAGCTCCAACCTCATTTACTAAAGAGTCCCATTGTTTTTAGTGTGTGTTCCCAATTTACCCACCCTGATACATATAGTACCACACTAATTATTTAAGTTTTTATTCGGCAATTATGAAACAGGTATTAAACAGCTATAGGGACAACAAAATAAACTATATAACGACAACAACGATAAGGAATCCCCGTTTTACCGGAACAAGCTCCACTTCGGCGTTAGGTGATACTAAGATTCTAATGATTTACTCATTGGATTACCTTCAATCAATTTTGTTTACATCATTATATTTTTAAAATATAGAAGAATAACGATATGGGTAAAGGTGCGAAGCATTATTGAATATGTCCTGTTCTCCGCTTGATTGTATTTTAAACTTATACCAATTTTTTTCAAAATTACATTCTCAAAGTAGTTAGTTTCCATAAATGAGATCTCTAGGCTTTCTCCATATCTTTCACTAACGTGATCTCATCTTCCAGAAAGAAACGCGTTTTCTTTTATCCCATTGACCATTTAACTTAATTTCATTTGATTGTTCTGATTCTTATTTCTCGTGCTTCTCTAATTGTCTTTGACAAGGCAAATGACTCTATGGTATTTCATATTTAAAATAGCTATCTGGATATATGGGATATTACCAAAAATCATTTTCCACTTTATCCTTTACTATTATATCGCCTTTACTAAGCAATAATGTGGCAAATTGACTACTGTAGAATTGAAAAAAATAACATTCATAAATAATGAAATATTAGCTGTCTCAGATGATAAAGGGGCATTTATGTTTCGAAAGGAAAATATGACGCATGACTTCAACCGTCTACCACCTTGCATTAAAAATAATTAGGGTAACTACAGTGCACTATTACCAAACATTTAAATGAAAATTTGTAAAACATGCACGCAAATTAATCCCCAGTAGACCTCTTTAGGTGGTCACATTTATGCCTTAAGTATTTGTCTGTTGATAGGGGTGCCCTTGACGTATGGGGTGATTCTTATTCTAAATATATGATATTAAAGTAATTATTTTTATTCTGTTGCGAATGTAAGTATGGCAGCGCTACCAAGTAAGTGCATCAAGAGGGAAATATTCTCAGTCCGTAGGATAAAATAAATATTTAAATATTTACCGTCTTTGCTAGGCCATAATTTTGATTTTTCACATGATCGCATACTACTGGATCACTTACTATTCCATTACAACTATACAAAAGCTTGAATGCCTTGCTATTAAACAAGGCTAATGCCTCGAATTAGTCTGAAAGATTTTTAATGGAAGCAATTTTGAATTGAAATATATTTGAGGTGTTACTGCGATGGACTTTAGCACCGTAAAATACTGCCCTGTGTATAGAAATTGACGTTGAAGAGGCAATTTATAATGTACCAATTCATTTTCATCATTTTAAATCAATAGTATTTAATTTTTTTAAGTAATAGATTGATTTCATCAGTTACTATTTGCTTAAAGATTGGTTAAACTCTAAAAAAATTAAGTGACGGTTCTTTTGACTATGATAATTTCCAAAGACATTTCACTTCACTGCAAAATGAACTGTGCGATGTAATGAGGGAAGGTTAGTTTGTTGGTAAAAATATAAAAAAGGGCATATACATACGAGTATGTAATTTTTTCTAGTATTATTACCGTTTTACTTTATATTGACTTGGCCAACGTTATTCAGTAGCCATATATTTTCTTTTCTCTTTATGAAGTATGCAATAATACCTACGTACACCATGTATCTCAATGACAGCGCCATTGAGTGAGAGGAAGGAAAGTAAAAGTTATCTCTACGTTATCTTTGAAACTGCTGCAGTTGCACTGATGTAAAATTTATTAAGTAATTTTAATAAAAAAGATTTTGAAACATTATTTCAATAAATTATAACAAACATTAAAATTAGCTTGATTAAATAAAATTGGCATATTACATATCACGCCTGAAACGTCTCTTTTTATTAAAATTAGCATTTAATGTTCTTTCTTTTGGAAGATGGTGTGATTTTATTACGAAACCAAGATGCTTTACAAACTTTAAAATGGATAAAATTGGTGATTAGCTCCATATAATTCAAATGATAATGAAGAAATGAAACCACTATTTATTTTGAAGAAATTCCCATTAAATATTAAAATTTTCAAAAATATTATTTGTTTTGTACGTCTTTCCGCATGACATTTTTTCCATAGTTTGTGATTAATTGCTCCCATAAAGTTTCTGGGATATTTAAACACATCGTAATTAAGGTTGTAAATAACTTTCGTTACTTTGCTGTTGACTTTGACTACCATAATATTTTTCTGTATTTAATTCGATTTTAATACATGAGCTCCTAAAATGTAATTGTTTTAAGGATACTCAATTCAAACATAGACTAAGGCTATTCCTGTTCCCTTTTAATAATTTATACTGGTTGATATTTTATAAAACCATTTAAGAAATCTCATGTCTTTATTTCATTGGCAGTGAATGGCATCAAAAAAGCGGTAAATACCTATCGAATTTACAATGGATATGATAAATGGACAATAAATTACTTCTAATATAGAGAAATTGTCGCGCAAATAGACGATTAAAAGTGAAATCGGATCCAATAAATTGTCGACATAGTTGCTCACAAAGTTCTTAGGCTATTTAGTAATGCGTCACAAACAGCACTGTTTGATTATGCTCGTCGATAGTCAAGATAGTGACGTTTTGAAAGGCCGTGACACAGTTTGCCTCCTGCCTTAACTCATCCGGCTCACTTATTCGTCACCCCCTTTCTATTTTCATCCTCAATCCGAGTATTTATAGCTCTAGTCGCCAAGTTTCTCGTCTTCCTTTGTCGCAATGAGCATCTCACGATTCTGGGCTTACGGTTCGGCTGCAATATCCCCTTCATTCTTCCATTCCCCTTTGAAATTTATATGTTTACCATATTCAAAGTGGTTGAAGATACAGAAAAGTAATCGAAAAAAGTGCATTCAATGAATATAGAATTTAATTCGATATATACAATATGTTAATAATGTAAGCAAAAACCAATATTTAATTATGACTGATTTTCTATAAATACGATTATCACTTATGATGCTGGAGTAGTTTCAACCAGAAGAGTATGTCTTAAAGTAAACAACTAGATCAACATTTTTACCAAAATTTCGATTAATATTCCATAGCTAAATTTCAATTAGTTCAATTTCAAAAGTTACAGTCATAGCCCAAAAATTTTAGTACCATGCACACATTTTTAATGTTTCTCATTCGACGGAGAATAATTGGGCTTTCTTGTAAAAACAACAGGACCTACAGAATGGTTATGAAATGTTTACTAATATTATAAGTTGTAATGCTTCTACTCCATAAACTTCAAAGGTTGGTGGTATCAATAATTAACATTTTTTACGGAAAATTTTAAGTAAAAATATATTTGGCAATTGATTACAGTTAAAGATTAAATAGTTGAGGTCATTTTCAACCACTACTAATTAATTTGTGGGTAAGTCAATTATTAAAACATTCTGGATGTAGAATGTATGTTGGATGACTGGAGTCTGAACGTGTGTTCTTTCTGGAACATGTTGAGTTAAAAATATTAATTAAAAATATGTGAAACTCCGAGACATTTCCGCGTTTAGTGTATTTTCCGCCGGGTAGAATAATTACACAGGCCTACAAAAAAATTTTTTTTTGGTGCCGGGAATCTTAGTGATGATTTTAACTATATTTGTAGAGCTGAATCCAAATATGAAATCCGTTTTTATTTAACAGCTCTACTTTTTTAGATATGGCACATCTTACGATTAGTTGTTTTAATATTTGGTATATTCCGGAAAATAATTTTCAAAGTTAAATAAATCTATAAGTATGCTAATTTATAACCACTCTGCCGTGTTCCTTTTATTTTCAATAAACTGTCAATAAGTTCTATGCATATTTATATATTGTAGGCCAATGAGATAATTATTAATATAATATTCCCATATCATCATGTAGAAGATTTTTTTACGTAAGTAACAATATATCTATATCTTGAAAACTATAGCTGATAGGAAAAAAACTAGTGTCTTAATTGGATTCAGCACCCAAATTGTTCTTTAAATCAGCATTAAAAGCTCCGGCACCAAAACCACGATTGGCCTGTGTTATCATATCTATTTGCACTGGAGCTGAGGAGATGGTTAAAATCCTGCTGAATATTTGCAATTTTTGAAATAAGAATGGAAAAACCCGATGCATGGAAAAAAAATGATTTCCACCCATTTGATTCATGAAATTGTCAAAGTAAATTTTAATAAACGAGAAAATATCGTATTTTTATGAACATTAGTGCAACTAGAAGAAAATAAGTTCTTCGATGAAGATGTAAAATTGAATATTTTAGCTTAAGAACCAAATTTTAAAAAATCCAAATTTAGCATTTTTCCAAGTTACCTTATGGAAAGCGTTGGGGAAGTAATGGCGAAGTGGTATTATTCTTCGGATATTTTCTTTTGATGGCTTCTCTGTTGGCAACTGCATTCGCAGCTCTGGGACTCCGCCATATTCCAGTCTTATTGATGATTTCTTTGCCTCTCTGATAAAGGCGATTCTTCTGCGGGTGGCACGCCACGGCGCTGCTCTCTCAAGTCCCCAACCCTACAACTCTGTCCCCCTTGGGCCTTAAAACTCCTCTTTTTGAATGCAGAAACTCTTCTTCAAACCCATTTCCCCCTCCATCCGATTTTCGGGTTAACCCTTAATTCTTTTCCCTGTTCGTTCTTCTCTGGCAAAATACCCAGAAGGCATTTGGGGTCTTCAATCTACCCAAAAGACCAGATTTTCGTTCCTAGAAAGCATCCAGTTTAATTAAGTCCATCCCCATTTTCACACGCTTCCATCTTTGCCATTCCAAGATTTAATTCGATTTTTTCCTCCCCTCGATTCACTTTTTTATTTCTCGTCGACTCCAAAACGATCTTATGGGTCAATATTTGATAATTGGCAAACATTTTTTTCCTTCTCTCTCGTTTAAATTCAACTAAACGAAGTGTCGAATCGGAGGTAAAATATAAAGAGAAAAATATGAAAATATAACCCTTTGCAAAATGTGCTGACGAATTAGCGTACTTTTTATTTTCTTCAAACCGCCAATGAAAGGATACACTCAAGCTGACCACATGTCGAAGAACCTATTTCTGATAGTAAATATTGAAGCAATTCTGCTATTTTTATTAAAAGGTGTACTTAATTTTCAATCGAAATGTTCTTGGTATTTTTTTTAGTTCATACTGTGAAAAATATACGAGTATAGAGACAATACTAATTATCACATCCTGTGAGCATCTATATAATCGGTTTTCGTGAGAAAGCTCGTAAATTTTTAGTTATAGTAATATAAAATATTCGTCCATGGCTAAATATATTTTTAATCTTAATATAGAAAACATATAATCTTGATCATATTTACTGACGGAGGGTAATATGATCGCAAAACATTCTGCAAAAAATCATAGGCCGTTCTACTAAAGAAGTTAATTAAAGATTAAATGAATGCGGATAGTTAAGTGACTGGCAACGAGGATGAGGGAAGAATTTTCGGATATTATTCATCGTCCTTAGATTTCTCGACGATGGAGAATGTTTGAGAATTAGGGACGATCCATTAAGCCGTTTAAAAGGAAATCGACCCGTCCCCATGGAGACTCCTTTTTTTCCCTTCAGCTCCTCCCTTTTCTGCCCTTCCGTCACCCCTTCGCCCGCATAAGTACCCCATCGCTCTCCAATATCTTCTTTCCTTCTCTTCGGCATTTTTTCCGAGCTGTCTACTTAAGTCTAAGACGCCATTGGCCTTCGATTCCTTAAGACGACACTGCGACCCAAGCAGCCAACGGAAGCATGCCTTATCAATTGGGGGGGTTCAGTTTTTTTACCCTCTTCTCCTCCGTTCACTTCAACCGTTTTCCTTTCAAAACTCTTTCAGCACCTCCGGCACACTTCGTTAATTACTTTCCCATTGTACGTTGAACATTTTCCTTCCAGCCTGCGCTTTTATGATAAACTTTTCCTGCGCTGTCAAATCTCTCTCTATCTTATTGTTTCCATTCAAGGCCAGGTCATAGAATTTTTAAGCAAATAATCTTTTACTTTTTTTAAGTTTGCCTTTTATTAGACAGATTTTCATTCCCGACGAAAGTTAAAATTAGCTCAAGGCTAAACAGGTTGTATTAAAGTAAACTATTTCCTAACCTTCCGAATTTTTACTTTCGACTATTTTTACATAAATCTTAGGTTAATGTTAGATTTAATTTTCATGATATAAACACAGTAATCAACCCGAAGATCGGTTTAGTAGGTGATGGTAGAGCTCACCCATGTACCAAGCCCGACGGCGTGTGAATATTCACACATCAGGGTAAGGGGGCCATTTCCTTTCCCTGTGCCGGTTATGGTTTCCCAGGAAGATCTGGTACCCGATAAATCAACTAGCTTGGGTGGAGCTGCAGGTGCCCAGAGTGCCTTGTTCGGGAATCGAACCCGGAACCCTCCGGTCAGTAGTCCAATGCTCTACCCATTGGACCACCGCGACCCTTTTTCATGATATATTGGAAGTAATTCCCTTCCATGGACTACAACCTTAACGTGGTGGAATGCAATGTGCGTTCCGATGACCCCTAGCATTTGTTGCGTTCTACGTTGCATGCGTTCTCATGAGCTGTAATGGCGGGATCAAAGATGATTGCTCCTGGTAGGGCCACCCATGAGATAAGTCGAATGTTAGGAGCCAGACGATATGTAGTTCACGCAGTGTCTGCTCCTAAGTGAGGCATCTTACCAAAGTATGGCGGTCATTGAGTGATGGTGTCACGCTAAAACCCTTATTGTGGATGGGAACGGGAAACAACCTCAATTATTATTCCCAAGACTTAATGATGGACAGTATAAAGAAAAACGGTCCTGGTAACTACGGGACATTGCCCAATCAGGCAGGTGTCGGGCCCGGCAACGAAAGAGGCAAGGCTTCCGCGGTCGTCATCTCACGAAAGTTTTGCAAAGAAAAACCAACTGAAAAACATAATAAACATAAAAAGAAGACCGAATTCGTTGGAATAGGACCTGAAAGGTTAGGACAATGATGAGAACATGTAGAGACGTAAGAAGAAGGATTGCGCAAGACTAAGCGGCTTTTACAAGGAGAAGGGAGTTGATGACAGGGACGTTGAGTAAAGATCTTAAGAAAGGCTCGGCAAAGCTTTGATATGGAGCATAATCATGTGTGGCGCAGAAACATGGTCACCAAAGTGGGGCAATAGACTTAGATTGGAGGATTTTGAAATTTGGATGTGGAGAAGGATGGAGAAGGTGAAATGGGCCGAAAGGAAAACAAACGAGGAAGTGGGCTAGGTCTGGTGGGCGAGGACGGGGGATTATTTGGAGAAATCATTAGGAGGCAGAAGAAAAGGATGAAGGGTTTATCAATCGGTAGTGGAATGTTGAAGAAGGTAATAGAGGGGGAATATTAGGCAAACGAGGGAAGGGCAAGAATAGAATACGATTGTTGGACGGGATGAAAGGAGGAGGGAAGAACACAGAGATGAAGAGGGACTTGTTGTCAAGTATTAGGATGGATTGTGTTTTGTTAGGAGATATTTATTTGGCAGTTGTGTCCATTCAAAACTGGTAACATCATAACCGTTAGATTACCTTACAAAAAATATATTTTTGTTAGATAATCTACCGGTATGCTACTGGTCATGAACATTAGTGAAATTCACAAAACAAGTGAAAGGAAGAATGGTATCATTTATGGACGGATGTGAAGTTATTTTATAATTATTTTAATATCACCTTTTTATTGGTATTTTCATCCTTAAACATTAACAAACCAAATTATTTCAGTGCATGTCATTTTTATAAATATGTAAAGAGTTTCCTCTTTCTAATACATCCATTATAAATCGTTAGACTATAATTTTATTTCACCAGCGAATGTTTTTATTCTCTCAAGAGACTAATTTCAATGAGTTATTTCTTCTATTTTGCTATGAGATAACTAAGAAAAATAAATTGAGTATTTAAAAATATTAATTACTTCTCGTTAATTTATTCTTAAAAGTGATACTAATTTTACATTTTGTCTGAATGTTTATGTAATTGATACTTTTCTAGAAATCTTAAAAATTTATGGCCTTCGTAGATAGCTATTAAATTATTTTCCCACCTCTAAGTCGATGAAGCTTTTAAAATTTATTTTGCTGTTAATATTTCATTAAATATCGACGTTCAATAAGTGGAGTTAGTCCATACTGCCATTCAATCTCCCCTAATGTGAGACTTAATCAGTCATGTTCCATCCAGTATGAATAAGATATGTATGTAAATCTAAATATAATATACGTCCAATATTTGTCCATGCCAAAGTTTAGTGATGTTAAATCCTCTCTCAATGTTTCTGTTAAACGAAGGATAAAATAACCTAAAGCCCAGATAGTTTGGCATTATCCATAACATACATAAAAAGAAATTGCCACACTCCACGGGTATTACGAATAATTATTCGTAAAAGAAATGTAATTAATTAGGGAGATGATATAAGGATATTTACTTTATTTCATACGGATACGAAGTAAATATACATCATGTATAACAAATTAGGCAAAATATGCAGTCTTATGTAAATATAGAATGAACGTAGCTACGGTCGTGGATCAATGAAAAAGAAATAGCCAATCAAGTTTACGGTCTTGGCTATCTCTTTTTCATGCAGTCTTATATTGACCAAGTATCAACAACGTAAATTGTGTGGAAAAAAATATTAAAGAAAATAAAGCAAATGCAGACATAATGGAAGTAATTCACTCCTCAGCAGCTTTGGACACGATAATTTTTAAGTAATCGCTCTCCAATGAAATTATTATATAATATAATGCTAAGAGGGATAAGTTTTAAATAGGAAATGATTATAATATAGCAATGGAAATTCTATTGATAGCGTGTCCATGGAAATAAATAAATGCATCGGTGTTGTATTCACATGCGATCTCGATCAGTAATAGGCACCCTCCTGCTCACTCACACTACTCACGAGACTTCACCTACGAGCTTGAGTCTCCTGCTAGGACTCAGCCCCTATCTTGGCAACTTCATCGCCTCGCCAAGATGAACCCTGACTCTGAGAGTCTCTCTTTTATCCCCCACCATTACAGCCTTGCCGGTTGAATGGCACTCTCTGACCCGCCTTCCCTTACACCGCTTCCCACCATGTTATCGGGGAAACCCCAGTCCTCCTCTCATAAAAAGCTTCTCTCTACTTTTTCTCGAATAGTTTTTCTTGACTTGGTTTTTAAAAAAATTAATTTTCTTCGTTTTTTTCCTAAAATTAGTTTCATTGCTTTTACGGTTTTTTAAATTCGCGGATTAAAGACTAAAAAAAATCATAAAATTAGAATCCGACATATCTATCTAAAACATATTTATTTAATTTTAGGGTTATTTTTGTTCAAATTGAGTAAATTATTTCCAAAGATAGGAAAAAATAAAAATTAGTCCATCTATCCACACTCAGCTACGTAATATCTGAAAAATACTTTGAAGTCACGTATATTTTCAGGGAAATTTGGCTGAAATTGCCGAGCAGTTGATAATATTTTATGGATTTTTTAAAAGTAAAACTTATCACCTGGAAAAGTGATAACTATAGCAACTATAACTGCTGGCTTTTACAACCATTAACTATATGGACCGTCTTTCATACATAGAAATCTGTGATTAAAAAGTTTCGTCTTGCATTTTATCCTGTTTATCTCCGAAATCCATACTCTTCGGTGTAATTCTTATTCTGTTCAATTATTTGGAACTAATATTTTGGTAAATATATTTTTAAAAATATGGGTAAAGAATTGCAACTATAAGTTAACTCTTGCAATGGAAATTTTCCTAAGTAATATCTTGTTATAGTTTTGGCAAATTTATGGGGTACCAAATCTTATCCTTTAAAAAATGAACAGGGATATATAATAAATGAACTATACTGGAAAACTAACCAAATATTAATATTTAAAAATCAAAATGTGTGCTATGAGTGTTTTAGCAAAATAAATTGAATGAAAAATTAATTTAACAAATTATCGATTTCAATATATCCTCGACTAATTTTTATACGCTATTTTGACCGTTGTATTCCGTAATATTAAATTTTGAAACAAGCCTAACAACTTGATAAATATGTAATAAGAGGTACTACGAAGGGTTAAAAAATCTATTACCAGTTACTTGGGTACTTGGTTGCGCGTATTGCATGACGTAATATACCTTAAAAAACCTTATACTTATGGACCTTAAGATGACACGTGTTAAAACCGTGTGAATAAAATACTATATTATAATGAACTACTGATTCTAGCTAAAATTTGTGTTACTTGGTGTATTATTATTGAAACGAACAAAGTAAATTAGAATTATTTGATCAAAATTTCAAGATGTCTCTCTATTGTATCTCTGATTTTGTCTATGCATTCTAAAAGGAATGACAGGGAGAAAGTAGGTGGCAAGTCTTATTAATAAAACAATTAATGTACTGATAACTTATATTTACTCAATAATCGGTCATACTTTGTTCACAATTAATATCGATTGTGTAGTAAAATTATAACAACCGAGTGATTTTTCAATATATTCTGGTCAAAATAAGTTGCAGTTAATTTCGTTATTATTTCATTATAGTCATCAATCGGTGATTTTTCTTGAGAAAATGGGAAATAAATTCTTACGGCAGAAAAATTGTTGTTAATTTTTCTTTGATTATTTAGACATTTTATTCAACACTGATATCAATATAACTGAATTAAATCTAATATTTGTTATTAGTTTGGTAGTGTGGAGGACTGATTGCACTTGTTCTATCAACTCTTGATATAGCTGAAGTGTCTTCATTTTCATGTAATTACCAATCTAATTTAATTTAATAACAAATGTAGTTTCGTTTGCCATTTAAATATGTCGTTAGAATTATCATCTTCCACCTATAAGAACGAAATGTTTCTGATTTCAACTTCTGCAATCGGTTTTATTTTGCGTCGTGAGGTCTGGTATCCAAGCTCGACAGGTTACCATTTTAGGTTTTTAAAACAATAGGAATCTCAATTATATTTCCTTTATACAGTTTTAAAGAAATATTTTTGCATCTTTCAAGTCCCTTGCTTAATTAGGACAGCGACTTACTTTTTAAGGCCCACGCTAAATATTATATTAATAATAATGAAAATATATCAGTTAACATTTTGAACTCGTAACAATAATATATATATATATATATATATAATCCCAGTCGAGGAAGATATTTTTACATTCGTGATCTGCTCACATCCGCCATCCCCACCTCTCTTGTGTTCGTCCTTTATATGTGTTCCTTTACCATTTTCCTTATCTCTATTTCAATGTGAATGAATATATATATATATTCTGATGACGACGGCCGTGCCGTCGAAACGTAAATATCCAATGTAAGTGTCCTTCTTTTATGTTTCTATGTGTGTAGTGTTTTTTGTGTTAGTGTTTGTGTGTTTGTGCGTCGCCGGAGAGCGTCTTTTCCAAGTTTATATATATATATATATATATATATATATATATATATATATATATATATATATATATATATATATATATATATATATATATATATATATATATATATATATATATATATATGATAATATGCAATATGTAATAAATTTTCGACGTACGTAATAGCTTCAGAAGTCACTAGTCTAATTTTATTAGAAAATATAGAATGCTCTATTAAGGGTTATTTCATTATAATGGTTTTTTCCTTGGCAAGTAAATAAGTAGGGCATTTAGGTGCTGTTACCAATAGAAGTTTTGAAAAAATCACAAGCTGTTATTGCTAGCACTTTTTCCATTTGCATGCCTAAAAGTTAAATTCAGTCACATCCGAGGTCATCGTACAAACCCATTTGTCATATATCATTTGTATCGAGATTTAATCATAGTTTTCCTGGCCCAAATAAAGTCAAAATTACCTCTCGTGCTAATTCAAATGTTGACTGTGGGTGAGGAAAATTGATAAACTCAGTAGCAGAGTTCATAAAGTATGACTTTCTGTAGAGTGTGTTAAAATGAATTGCTTGGATTGATAATTTATTGATTCTGACCCATAATTAACAATATCATTAAAGAAATACTCTTTCGTCGAGTCCTTTCCAGGCACTTAAACTCTACGATCAATGGGGAAGATGGCCATTATCTGCATTGATTTGTTTCAGCACGATCCATTCCGTTCCTGGAGCCCAATGGAACTCGCCATCGCTAAACTCCACTCACATTTTTTCTGCCAAACTCTTCGTCTCACCATTTCTGTGACCGTCATTTTTGCTACACTCTAAGGTCCCATCTCTCAATGCAACTGTTCATTTATCCCAGCTCGCTACCCTCCCTACTAGCCCTTCGCCCTTTCCTTCCCTCTTCACCCTTTTGCAGATTCAGCCGAGCAGCAAGACAAACCAATTGCATCCCACTAGCCCATCGATTCCATCGGAATCACTAAAAGGATGCTTCGTCGCTGAGGGAGTGCCTGGCTAATGCGTTGGTCAACTGGGTGCCCTTGCTTGCCCTTCTCTGCCCTTCCGTCGCTCTGCACGTGCAAAGTTCTTTCGATTCCGGGATACGATGGGAGAGAGCCCCATGTAGAGCGTTGACGGAATAGAAACGCGGGGACTACTGGTGGGAGATGGAGGTTTCTATTAAGTCGTACAGAAATGAGTTCCTTAAAGAATTAGGAGTTAGGAGAGAAAGAGGAGGAGACAAGCAAATGTAAATCTTATGGCTAAATTTCAGGTGAAGACATTTTTCCTGTTTTCAACGGGTTCTCTGTATTATTTACATAATACGGAATACATATTTTTTATAACTAGTGGATGCACATACCTCAGAGCAAAAGGAAGATTCTCAATTCGTATTTGTATTGTTTTCTTCATCTCGTTGATTTTCGAAATAAATCTCGTAACTTGATAGTAAGCTACTAGGCTCTCAAACTACAACTTAATTAGTTCATCTGGATTATGTTGAATCGTTTTTTTCTTAACAACTGGCTTTCGTATCCTTTAATACTTTTTTCTCTCTTCATATTACATCCATTATTTTACGGTATCTTTTGTCATATTACTTTTTATCAATAATAACACATATGCACCCCCTATAGGTGCCATCTGGTGTTATTGCTTCATTTTGAATCGCAATTTTAAGTTTTCTGTCTGAAACGAAATACTTTATATATTTTAAAATTTTAATCCGGCATCGGTTCGAAGTGTAATGAACAAGCAGTAATTAAAAGAAGGGAAGTAAATTACTACGTATATTATTATTATATAAAGCACGTTGCAATTAGGCATTTGTCCTGGTAGTAACGGACCAGTCTGATCACTGGTCACTCTTATAAATAGATCTGCCGGCCCCGGTGGCGGCGGGGTAACGTCCTCGTCTACCAACTGAGAGGTCACGGGTTCGATTCCCGTCTGGGTGGATTTTTCTCCATCCAGGGCTTGGCTGTATGTAATTGTCTTCAATGTAATGTATGTAATGTAAGGGTTAGGTGGAAGAAGGGACTATTAAGTCTCAACCTCGCCCAATTAAGTCGATAATAAATAAATAAATAAATAAATCTCATACATACATACACAGAAAGAACAGATATGACATAAAATACTGTTATATACAATGTCACTTTTAGATTATCAACCGCTCTTTTACCATCACACAAAGATTCGGTTTTCACCATACGAGTACATACCACACGCCATCCATCGCCCCCACTCCGTCTATAATCAGTCACTCTTCAATTTGAAATACCGTTCAAAATCACTCACCGTTAACACATCATTCACTTTCGCAATAAAAATCCTCATTCCGCCCACATCACATGCATACAATATTTTAATAAGTACAGTAGCATAATCATCACTGTTCAATGACGTTTATCATTCAACGAATGCTTTACGCTTATTCTTAAAACTCCTAAAATTGGATGGAAATAGCTCAAACAAACCTCCAGGCAGCTGATTCCAGTCAACAATAGATCTATTTAAAAAGAAGTTATTTTTTCTTGTTTGACTTTTGCGCTCTTATTTTTATTTTAAGACGGTGGTCATTTTTTCCCTTAAAGTTTGATTTTTCTATCTCTTTCCATAAATATTCCCACGCTTCGTCATTTGTAACAATTCTAAACATAGCGCCTAACCTACTCCTTTTTCTTCTATATTTCAAACTCTCCCATTTCAGTAAATCCAACATTTCCGTGAGACTATCTGTTTTTTGTACCTTCCTAGTGCATATCTGGCTGCCTTTCTTTGAACTTTTTCTATCTTTTTAATATGTCCCTCCTCATAAGGATCGCATACTATGGACGAGTATTCTAGGATAGGTCTAACCAGTACCTTATACGCTACTTTCTTTTAAGTTGCGCATAACCCTATTAAGTACTTTAAATACCTTTCGAGTCATATTATCTACTTGGAAACCCCACCCAAGATCCCTAGTTAAGTAAATGCCTAAATATTGCACTAACTTGCTGCATGGTATTTTTTCTCCAAAGAGAAATTTTTTTCCTTTTCCTTTTGTGCATTCAAATTATCGCCAAGAAAATCATTCAACTGAAAATTAATGTATTGAAAATTTAGCTAAAAATAAAATGAAATAGCGCATACATGAGAACTTAAGCCAAGTTACATTAAATAGGATATAATAGAGGACTGCAATCAACCAATTCTAGCGTTGAAAGACTGATAATACTGAATATAATTCCAAGTTAATCGAATTTATTCAAAAAACAAATTCGCAAGCCATTAAAATTCCTACTTTTAATGAATTTGAAGTAGTATTCCTATATGTTCATACAGTCTCTTAACTTGCATCACAAAAGATAAGATTGTTAATGATTTAAGTACCTTAGAAGGTGGTGGGTACTGAAGCCTCTACGCCGACCAATCAGAAACTCACTGTTTTATTTAAATGTTAAGACTGTCTTAAGTAAACTGTGAATATATTTAGACTAAATTTGAAATTTCTAGAAAAATTTTATCAAATCAAAAATTCCCGTGTAACAATGGGAGTGAGTAGACACTTTTCACTGTCATGAGAAATATTGAACTCTAGTTTAAACAGCTTGAAATCAATAAATGACAAAGTGTTCGTACTTGTGAGTCATGAATAGAGTTCCTCAGGCATCAAGCTTCGTCATAGTGCGCAGGAGTGTTATTTCCATGCTGGTACGGAGCGGAGCCTCCATCGTGGAGCCCGTTTTTCCGATGCCCGGAGTCTGTGAGTTGGCGTATGACGAGGGAAAGAAACGCGGGTACGGGCTGCTGCGTGTGGATGATGAAGTGTTTCGGCGGCGAGACGGCTTTCGAGGCGGACGCCCGGGACGCTTGGCCTCGGACTTCGTGAAAACGGCGATGGGTTACGCTGGAAACGAGTCGTCAGTCGCATGTTTTATCTCGTCCTCTCTGGTGAACTTTTTTCTCGAATACTCTGTTTTTAAATTGATCGGGATTGGAGTTCCAACGCTGGTTGACAACCTCGCGCCGTAATTAGGATTATCCGCTGATTGTACAGCGGGACTTGTCCGTCCGGGCGAGAAGCAAACTCCCCTCTCCCATTGCTGGAATGAAGCAGTTTTGTTCTGTTCAATGAACTGGTTGTTTTTCAACCGCTTCGTGACCTCATGAAATATATGTGTATATTTTCCGGGAACCTAAACTTTTTTAATCTGAGAAATTTAGACTAATCTTGTGGCCAAGCAACTAGGTACGAATTCAGCAGGCATTGTTCAAATGGAAATGTATCATGTCTAAACCAGTGAATGTAAAATAATCAATATATTCACAGGATATTGGAGCAAAAATTACAATTTTTCCTAGGCATGATGAATAAGTCTGAAGTTTTTTCATTTATTAATGAAAATACGTACCATCTCGTTTCTAGATAAATTAAAATTCATTTGTGTGCGGGAACATAACAAAATTAGCCCGATGTAAAACAAACAACACAACATAGTGTTACATTTTTCAACATGTTCATAGCGTCATATTTTGTGTAATATTAGTCATTGTTCTCCATAATGTACAGATTCTATTTGCTCCCAAGCTGAATCGAATGCAAACTCTACGATAAATGTTAACGTAATGCAATCTAAATTTCTAATGTTAGTTAATGCAAATTAGTTTTTCGTTGCAATGTAAATTAATTATATTTGCATTGCAAAGCCAAACTTAAACAATCCTAAAAATGTAATGTTCGTGTTCTAAAGTGCGTTTCAAACAGCACGTCCATTTACACACTTTTAGATTGGTCAGTCCAAAAAATGTAGGGAACATGTATGAGAAAAACCAAGAAGTAAATGTGGTAATATTAATTATTTGACGAAAAAAAATCTAGCTTAATTTTCCACTCATAGTATGGGAAGTTGGCGATTTAAATTGCATTTCACTGAATTGTCATTGATATCTTGGGTAGGATGTATTATTTCACCGTATATTGGTGAACGGTTGGTACAATACATACATTTAAATTAAAATTAGATATTCATGCATTATAGCCATAAACCTATCTAAAATGCACTATGGCTTTATACAATAGGGCTTCGAGATCTAACCATTTCGAAGCGACGGATTAAGTCTGTGTACCTATTTCAACGACAAGGGATAAAAAATTGCATGCGTCAACCCACGACAATAGCACAAACGTTCATTAATATGGTGAGCATGTCACGCGGCAACAGAAAGCGTCGTCATTTAATCTCCCTTGAGTAAATTAGGTTTGGAAATTTTTCGGTTGTTATTATAAAAAAATAAAAATTGACAGTGTAGCAATGAACCAGTAACGTTTTAATAAGGAATGTAAATAAATCAAGAGATAATTACTTGCGTCGTAAGGCAACGAGGCTTCATTATAGTCAGAAAATATTTTTTCGGCCTGTGATGCCGATTTCTTGGGTATACCTTGGGTTTGATTCCAATTCATTTTATTTGATGAGTTTACTCACACTTAGAACCTTCGATGGACTATCTAAAAAAAGATACTCTACAATATTCCTTACACTGGTAATTGTTTTTCATGTTGAATGATTATCTTTTTCGCTTATAACCATTGAGAAAAATTATGGAAAGTCATTTTACTCCATACAGTATTTATTGTTATGATACAATGGAAATTTAATTCGTGCGAACGAAAAACATGCAGTGTGATGATCTCAATATACCGTCAGAGTGATGTTTTAAAACGTATTGTTTTATGATATAAATAGGGTGTTGGCGGGCGCATGCTGAAGTCACCACTCTCTCGAATGCACGATCTGTGTGCTCTGTGACACGTAGTGTGGCGAGGTCGGCCAGGTAGCACAAACTAACAAGGACCATGTGTGACGTTTATTTTCATGTTCTATCAAGATACAAGGAACTGTATAAAATCGGTGTAGGAAGGTATTACGTAAAGGCTAAAATTTGGTCGTAGTTTGACACTGATTACTAAAGTATTTCGTCTTACAAATTTACAATATTTTTTTTGGAGTTTAATAATAAAAAAATATTTCTTGAAAATTGGTACTACTATAATAAACCATGTTTAATCAATTCAATAACGTTTCGTACCAATACTCTACAATAACCACTTGGTGTGTTGCATATTCCGAAAATTCAAATAACATTTTAGCTAGTAGGTTCTTCATTTAATGAACTACCTTGCGTGCGTATAACTGTTTACGAGAAAATTTGAATAAGCATTTGGTAATAATGACTGTAACTCATAATGTGCCTGCAAATTCACACGTATAAATTCTCTAAAAATCTCCGTTCAAAATATTTCGCACATACAAAAAAGAATTTGTCATGTTTAACAGAAATATATTTTAAAACAATATCTAAATTCCATATTTATGCATAATACGCATTTTCTGAAAAATCAAAAATATCTTGTCTTTGAAATTTGAAATGAAATCATACGTAATAAAGTTATTGTCTATCTATCTTCGACGTAGTTGATTTGTAACAATGTAAAACTACAGGAATATTTTTAATTTTACTAATAATATTTTCTCTAACAAAGAAATCATTGCCATATATGAATTTTTTACTGAAAAATCTTTGAAATTAATTGCGAAGAAAAGGATAAAATAAACGAGACCTAAGCATGGGAGTGTGTATATTAGGAACGATTTTTGTCATATTGTAACCATACTTTTCCTTTAAGTAAATATCGCTTGTGTAGCAGGGATCTTTTGTTTCTCCAGTCTCGTTTAACCTTAATATAGTTTAAAGTAACACCCGTCTTGGATAAGTTTTCCGATCACCTACACTATTTATTTGGAAAGATACACTTTAAAAGGTATGATGCGTTACATTGGATTTGAACTGGATAACAGTCTAACGTAGGACAAAAAGAGAAAGAAATTCGTTTTTTGTGAATAAAAGTCGGTTCTTCAAACAAATAATGGAGAGAGAATGAATGAGATATACAAGATCTCGTAAGATCTGGTCCTTTCCCGGCGTATTTGCTTTAAGTTTTAGCGGGTCTTCCACCGGGTGAATGGTTCCATATTGGCCGCCGTTTTGATCCTCGACTCGTGATTGAAGAAAAATTCAGTAATTAAATGAGATGTTAAAAAGGATGTTAAAAAGAGATGTTTTGTCGCTGCTAACCCATTAAGACTTTTCTATATACTTCTGAAGAATTTCCTAGAAGAAGGGGATTCCCATACTGATACGTATATTAATGTAAAATACATAAATAAATATGTATATAAAAATTTATGTAGAAATATACACACACATATATCCTTACCTATACGAGGCATATTTATAAAGTAAAAGCCATTGGCTGAAATTTAACTATTGGCGCTTCAGAACACAGTTTTACTCCTGTAGCGCCATCTACTGATTCATTGAGAAGCTATAGTAGCATTTGTTTTGTTTCAGAAGTCATTTTCTTGTCCGTGCATACAAACAACAATGTCCGCGACAGTCGTTGATCCCGCCAGCTGTGAAGTGCGTTCTGTCATACGATTCTCATATGCAAAAGGATTGTCGGCTGCTGAAATTTATCGGGAGTTATGCCTAGTTTATGGACCTACAGTTATGAGTGAAGAAAAGGTTAGACAATGGTGCCGTGATTTTACAAATGGATGAACAAATGTCCATGACGAAGAGCGAAGTGGAAGGCTCAGTATTCTGACCAATGAAATTGTTTCGCGAGTGGAACAAAACTGGGATGAAGATGGAAGAAAGATGGAGATGACTTGTTTTCCCGCATTGTTACTTGGGACGAGACGTGGGTATCTTACATAAATCCAGAAACAAAACAGCAATTGATGCAGTGGCGACACTCATATTCACCAAAACCGAAAAAGTTTAAGGACACTCCGTATGCTAGTCGAAAATTGATGGCTACCGTTTTTTTAAGACATGAACAGTCTTCTTTTAGTGGATTTTATGGAACTGGGGAAAACAATTACAGCTGATGTGTACTGCGAAACGCTCAACACTCTGAGTCGTGCGATCCAAAGCAAACGACGCCGGAAAATGTCATATGACGTAATTCTCCTCCACAATAACGCGCCTCCTCACATCTCTGCCAACACCAATAAGAAAATTCAAGATTTTCTTTGGGAACTCTTTGCCCACCTAACGTACACTCCTGACCTTGCACATAGCGACTACTTCCTCTTCTTGCACTTGAAACAGTGGCACGGTGGACAACGTTTCGAAACCGAAAAATGGCGTTGTCAAGTGGTTTAACTCTCAGGCGGCGGGCTTTTATGCAGATAGGTTAAAGAAGCTGGTGCAGTGGTACGAAATATGCTTAGAATTGAACGGTGATTATGTAGAGAAGGTGAAATGCATTGAAGGAAAAACAAATGAGGAAATACTAGATATGGTGAGTGAGGAGAGGGACTAGTTGAGAGAAATCCTATGGAGGTAGGGAAAATGGATGAAAGGCGTATTGAGCGGCAGTGGGATGTTGAAGACGGTAAAAGAGGGGAGAATGTTGGGCAAACGAGGAAGGGGCAGGAACATGATAGGAATATTGGACGGGATGAAGGGTGGATGAAAGTACACAGAGATGAAGAGGGACCTGATGTAGAGTAGGTTGCTCGATTGTGTTTTGTTAGCAGTCGCAAGTGTGATAGTTGTGCCCATCCAAAAACCTACCTTCACCGGTAGATTACTGTATAATAATACGTAGAGAATTGAAGTAGATTTGTAGCTAACTAAAAGTGCCAATAAATGTGTTTCATAGAAGTACATTTTTTCATGAGACCGAAAGGCTCTAATTTTATTAACATGCCTCGTGTGTGTGTGTGCATATATATATATATGTACACACACACGAGGGTTGCTATTTATATCTTTACCCTTGACTGTGTTCTAGACGCCATCTAACGTTTCAATCTGAAAGTTTGACCTTTTTAACACTAACTCTCTTCAGAACATAAATACTTACTTCCACCTTTAGCGATAAATCCTCATTCTTTGCCACTGTGCAACGCTGGTAGAGCCAATTTCATCATGGCCGCCGTTCAAACATCGACGAAAGTCGTAAAGGTCGTCCAAAGTTAGTTGTTGTACTAGAAAACGGTAATGTTGTGCAAGAATAAGCATAAGAAGATCGTCATGTGACTTATCATGAACATTTACCTTTGAAAAAAATTTTGTTCGCTTTGCATCACACATAATTTAACCAAAGCTCAAAAAGTTTCTCGTATCAATTGGTGCAAAGAAATACAATCGCGGTGCATCGAATGTACTGCGTACGGTGTAGCATCTACATAGGTGAAGAATCTTGGATCTATGCGTATGAGCCCGAAACAAAACAGCAATTCACTGTATGGGTCTTCCAAGACAAGCCAAATCCGACAGAAGTGATTCTTGCACGAAGTACAACGAAGTAAATTCGCCTGTTTCTTCGGAATAACTGGACATGTGACAACCGTACTGTTAAAGCTACGTGGAACCGTGAATTTTGTATGGTACACGAGCATTTGTTCATCAGAAATTCTTGATGAAATACGGAAAAGGAGCGGAAGGGAAGGATTATTCTTCATCGTGACGATGCAAACTCTAACATATCGGCTGAAACAACTATCTATTTGACTGGTCACAACGTCGAATTGATGAATCAACCTCCTTTTAGCACTGATTTAGCATCAAATGACAACACTTTATTCCCGTTTGACAAAATAAATGCGTGGCCAACGTTTTTCGGTGCTTGAAGAAGCTGTTGATGTATTCAAAAACCTTGTTTTGGAGATATTAAAATGGGAGTGGAAAAAGTTTTACAAAAATTAGCAATATACTATATATAAAGGGGTTTATATCTCTGAAATGGAACGCTCTCCGGCGACGGACAAACACACAGATACAGAATACTCAAAACGCAGAGACAGAAAGAAAGGACACTCTCAGTATGTAGTTTGCATTTCGACGGCTATATATATATATATATATATATATATATATATATATATATATATATATATATATATATCGATGATGCGGAAGTACTCACGAGAGCAATATAACTTTTGGACGGCACAATAGAACACAGAATAAAACAGATAACACGTAAAAGGACACTCACACTGTAGATGATTTAAGCTTTCGGCCTACTCCGAGGCCTTCTTCAGGTCAGACAGAGGTTTTCTCAGTCTGACCTGAAGAAGGCCTCGGAGTAGGCCGAAAGCTTAAATCATCTACAGTGTGAGTGTCCTTTTACGTGTTATGTGTTTTATTCTGTGTTCTATTGTGCCGTCCAAAAGTTATATATATATATATATATATATATATATATATATATATATATATATATATATATATATATATATATATATATATATATATATGTAGCAATTATCAATGTTTAGGTTAGAAGTAGTTTGTTGAAACGTTTTATAGTAGGGGTAAAATTAACCTATCCTAGCCCATTGGTTACCTGATTTTCCTCCGTGACACAATTTCTAAGACTTTTTTTGCAACTAAGTGTTAATCATTCCTGGAAAATAAAGGTAAACAAGGAGAATGAATTCATTGCCACAAGATGTTTTCAAAGTATGTCTTAATGAAATTTCCATGAAATAGAAAAAGAATATTTTAACTTTATAGGCTTCGGTAGCCTATAAATATGAGATGCGAGTACGTGTGAGCTTGAATTGGACCTGAAATGTTTTGGAATTTTGTATATATATGAGTTCTGTTCCTAATTCCTCTTGAGAAAGGTGGTTATACCACCGAAAATTCGAGAACCAGTGAGTCCCTCTTTTATATGTTTTAGTTTTTGTGTTTTTGTCGACTAGTTAGTGAATTTACATTATTATGCACGTTCGTGGGTTTTTCAAGAAAGTGACTTTATTATATATATATATATATATATATATATATATATATATATATATATATATATATATATATATATATATATATATATATTTATATATATAATAAATTATGTAGAAACACTCACGGGAGCAATATCATATTTGGATGGTACATTAGAACGCAAAATAACATAGGTAACATGTAAATGGACACTCACATTGTAGATTGTTTGTATTTACTTGACAGGGGCTTGAACACCGGGTCTTTTGATTTGTCGAGCCGATGCTATAATCACTTGAGCTATCAAGGAAACGTAATTTCCACTGAGATCTGCGGGGGCTTTATGCAACCAAGCGCCCCGATTTTTTGGCCAAGAAAAGGCGATAAGGGGCTGTTTCACACACCAAAGGAGGAATAGATGACACACAAGAGGAAAGGACTGTAGATTATAAATCATATAAGCATCTGCCCCGCAAGTCAACATTTCCAGTGTTCAAGTCCCGGTCAAAGAAATAATTTTGCGGCTACTGTCTGCGCGATTCCTACTTCCCCACCTCTCCTGTATTCGTTCTTTATATGTGTTCCCATACTTTTTCGGTGTGTCTATTTCCATGTGATTGAATATTAGTTCGCCGTATGGCGGGATTTCGTGTTCGAATGTGTATTTTGCCAATGTGGCTCGTCTCTTTCTTCTGACTATACGGACAACGAAACGTACTGTTTCTATCCTTTATGATGTTTATTTTAATGATAATGTGAAATAACCACCTTTTTTATTGCGTGCAAAACCGGCAATCATTAAACAATGTTTTTTAAATAAGAGAATGAATAAACCAACAAGTGGGATTAATATGTTTAGATTTTAAAAGACCCTTTAAAAATTTCCAAATTTATTTTCATGGTATTGAATTCATTACATTGAATTGGATGTATATTTTTCTGAACGTAAACAGGCCCGTTTCCAGCAGCGGGAATATTATTTCGTGTATTCATTGGTGAAAATCTCAACTAATAGTCCTTTTGGTATTCTATAAATTACAATTTATATCAATTCTAAAACAAGCGATGATAAACTTTGGTTACCCTTCCATCATTTGAGAAAAAAGGATTACGCATATTGCGCAGTACTTTCACGCTATTTACCGTTTGGTTTACTGGAATCCTTAAAATGTTGTGCTCTTGGATTTTCTTAAAAAATAAAAATAAATCTACAAATACTCACTCTATCAACTAATTTTATTTATCGCATCAAATATACACGGTTTATATAAAAAGTATTGGTAACAATTTTTTCCTGAATTTTGCGTGAAGTGCTGAATTCATACCGTCGGTTAAGTGTGCGCCGGAATCCGTCTATCAAGGAGCATTTGAATTGTGGAAAAATCGCTGGCAAAAGTGTATCAACGCTAAAGGGATGTACTTTGGAGAAGTTTGAGATGTTGTAGAAATATCCAAAATAAATCTATTCATCCAACACCCACTTTTAATACAAAACTATGAATGGAAGCTATCATTTTTCTGAACTGTTTTTGGGTTTCTGCATGCATATGCGCTAGTAGTATTGTACAAAGGTGTCACAAGAAGAAATTGGCATTTATGACGAGTAGAGTTGGAAAATATACCTAGGAAAGACTAATTTTACTTAGTCTCTCCGTCCGTCTTAACTTAGTCTTAACTCTTCACTTACGTAACATGGAATATGCAGCAAGTAGTTATTTGGAGCATATGATATTAGTTTGAGCACATATAAAACTAGCGATATTGGTTCCAGAAGAAAATAAATAAGTCGATATCATTTAAAGCTGTCGGATTCGTGAAAAACTACGATGAATGACCACATGGCATCATGGATATGCTGCATCACCAGGAGTGGAAACTTCCAGGAACTGGGAGACACAATGAGAGATTTAACTTTTGTATTACAAATGGTTCAGCTTTGCGAGTGGTGTCATTGATATCCCAACAAAATATTGGCAGGTCGAACAATAATGCGAAAATTAGAGAGGTTTGCTAAATGAACAATAGGTTGAACTTTGTTCTTGCTCTTGTCATTGCGTAGCACCTTTCGTGTTCATCTGCATCTAAAGCAAATCCTCAAAGTTACACTTTAACTTTATCAAACTAATTGTGAAATACAAAATTAATTATATCATAAATTGAGGGAGTAGTGTTTATCTACACGCTTTAATTAGCTGCCGAAAGTTATAAAGTTTACGGTATAAAGTACTTTATTTAGATATCGTACATTATGATTGAGAAGCAATAAAATAAATAAAAGTAACATGTAATCTATTTCTTAATTTCGACTATCTGATACAAACTGAAACTTTCGGGTGTTTTTTAATATCGTGTGGTATCCATAATTATTATCATTTTCCAAACTAAATAGTCTATGGCATTCACTCAATGATTTCCAACTGTATAGTGGCAGAATTTGATGAAATATTTTTATGCGATATGATACATGAAATGAAATTCCTTCCATCCAGAGTTCAACTAAATTAACCTAAATGTAGTAGAAATAATTAATTATATTAATAATTAATTATATTAATGATTATATCACTCGGATAAACGAACAGTAAATACTGCATATTTAGGCCCAGTGACAAAAAAAACCAAGACTCCATCCTGGGACCACGAAGGCATAAATCCATTTTGCTACCTACATACCAGGAGACAACGGGAGATCCTTTTATCGCAAAAGCCATTAAAAAAAACTCATCATCATCGATCATCTCCGATAATTTCAGTGTGTTTTAAACATCTCTAATTGTTATAAAACATCTCCAACTGATATTGTTATGAAATCCATCGAAAATTTGAGTTCTGGCTTCAAAGAAGGAAAATGTCTCAAATGTCAGTGCTAAAAAATTCTGTGATTTAAATAGAGAAGTTTTAACTGAGGTTTTTATTAAGATATTAATGTGATGATGATACCTTTAATTTAGTAGGTCCTTTTAGATAAATATATGAGTAAAGAAAACTATTTTTAAACAAATAATTAATATTAAAGTTTTAATTTCATACATATATATTGCATATTCACCTTTAAAAATGGGGACATGGAATTATTTCAACAGATTTTTAAATATTCCTTAAAACATCGTCTATAATGTATTTCCTTTTTTCAGGGATTTTAGCACAAATACACAATTTTATAAAGGATAATGTATAAGCTACGAATAATGTTAACAGTAAGTATTTCATACTGGATAACTTTGATGAAGTTTCAACCCTGAAATTTCCACAATTGGCATTATTTTTCATAGTAATGATTTTGCTGCAAACCAACATTTTTGGGTCGGAACCTGGAGATATTACACACTTTGCAACGAAAATGTTGTCCCGAACACTAATTTATGTGTAAATTACAGTGTCGATATTTCTTTAAACTTCCGGGTATAGTAGAAAAATATTCATAGGACTATTATTTCAATTAGTTTCTGAAGAGTCTAATAACAATTCGGAAATTTATTATAAACAACGTAAAGTTACGTCATTTATGTACCTTCGATTTTTAAAGTTCAAATAGCCAGCCGCGTGGTGGCTCCACCTCTGCTGAATTTCCGGCCAATCGTCTCATTTTACGGTGCTAAGGTTTTATAGATCGCTCATCGAGGAGTATTTTTCGACGCGGCGGCGCGGCGGACTGAATAACTGCCCGGTGACACCCGGTATGAATAACGCCTCTTGATTGATAAAAACGCTAGCTGTATCGATCGCCCACAGCGCATGAATGTATTAAAACATTTTGCATCTACGCCGGTGGCGCTAGCGCATCGGCTAAAATTATAAAGGTGATAATTTGACTGATTTTCCTAGTCGTCATTCAATTAAACGATCTTGGCGTCATCGAGGGTATGCACAATTGCTGTGTTCATTATAGAGGATGTTGACCATTTACATCAAGAACATTAGTACATAAGTTTCTAACCTAGGCGTCTCTAAAATTGTGACAATAAATAATAAATTTTAGAAATGAACATATTTATTAACGATATAAAAATTCAATTCCCTCATTAACGATATTATTCGTTTGAAACTTCTACCTTTCGGAGAACAAATTTCGTAATTTCCTTGTGAAGGAAATGCAAATACATTTTGTTAAACTATTTGTAATCGAAAAACGGGGAATATATGCTCACTGACTTGTTGTTTTGCCTACTGCAATCGCAGCACGATGATTCATAGAATTAAATCATAATGATAGTACAGTAAGGTCACAAACTCCACAGAAGGCACCCAATGGGATGAACAGTATGAAATGGTACAATGATTTAAATGGGAGAAAATAAATAAAATAGGCCAAACTTCGCCTTGGATAAACTTCTCTCTCTAACAATCATTTTTTTACTCGCGAAGTTTGAAAAAAGAACATACACATGGTTGAAATTCATCTTTTCAAATATGAATGTGCCTGAAACCTTTCTCTAGACATTTACCGAAATGGAAATTATGAATACTTGCGTTATAACAAGTTAGAAAATGACAGTGTCTAACGTAAATGTAAACATAAATTAATATCCATTCATAGTCGTTTTATTATGTTAGATATCTTTGACGAAGTTGGATAACCGGCAGTCAAATGAAATATAATGGGAAAAAATATTCCTTCTTGTATGTTCCCAAACTCATTTGTGTAGTCAAAAGTTTAATTCACGAGTTAATTTAAAATTCTTACAAGTGTACAGGTATAAGATTAAATTCGATTAGAATAAGGTTATGTAAGTACTTGGGTTAGCTTAGTTTTTTACTGTTATGTACTTTGTTGCAAAAAGATGAATAGGTTTCTATGATTTTCAGCTGTAGGCAATATATTTCTATAGTTAATTACAGAAGTATGTAAAAATATTTTTCTTAAAACAGCAGAGAAAATTATTTAAAAAATTAACTGATTCGAGACATTTTAAAATAAGGTACTAGTTTTTGCTTGGCCGTATATATCCAATGGATTACATTTCTCTATGATATTGAATCATCATTCAACTATATATAAAATATCTATTTATCCGAGGAATTAATTTTCTGGTTAACCCTTGGAGGTGGTTGTATAAAATATTATTATGATGTCATTACATATATTTTCCATGAAACCAAATTATTCTGTAATCTTCATTAGCGTTGAAAATATACATAAAATATGAAAACTGGAGGACAAACTCAGTATATATATTGAAATCATATCAGTTTAAGATACATATTTACTTGTATTGTATTTTTACCGTATGGTACGTAATACCGTAAGGTTCTGAAAATAAAATAGTAATCTAATGATAATAATAAAATAGTAACATCATGGTTTGCATCGTATGTATAGTCTAAATGGTGGTATATTTGTTTGCCTATTGCCATTTTTTTCGCAATGCAACAGTCAATCTTAAGTCCGCTTCATAAATGTTTTCAGGAGGAGATTTCTATAGCAGCGCCCATTTTTTATTAATGGAAAAGATATTCAACAGGAATGACTCAAATATCCATTTGGTTTTTCACGTTTCCAGTCTCTGTACGTCAATATGCTCATGCTCGTGGAAATACGCTTTTTTGTTTGCATAACATCATCGAAATTCGATATGAAAACTTTTTTTTCACTAATTCTCTTCTACCCGTCTATCTTTACTGGTACACTTTATTTCAAGTCATTCCCTATCCATACAATCACTCTAAAATCTTTTATTTGAAAACAATAATAGTGGAAATCGATAAAGAGCGTTAAGACATGTGTAGTGATTTCGTAACGCGCTGTAGAGAAATTAGATATGGTACAATAATTGATGAATTATTGTAAACAAGAACAGTAGATTATTTACATAATTAAAAGAGAAATCTAGCTATTTGCTAGTGCGTATTCAATTGAAATTAAACGAATATTTTGGTGGAAATATAAGTCTAAAACGAAAAAGTTTTCTTTTCAGTGGATTTCATGGCTTTTATCGATATTTGCAAGCAAGGGGATAACAATGTATCTAACTGTAGATATAATAAATTATATTTACAGTAGCTATAAATCTTTGGTAGCCGGCAAAGTATCATAATGTTGATGATGTTTTTAACTGAAATATTGGCAATGGTAACCACAAAATTACGTAAACATTATTTTCCTAAAATATAGGCGTCTACATAAATTACATACAAAGGAAAGTGAAAAATAATCCCATTATATACGTATATCTGATTCCTTGACGTAAGAATTAATAGATTTGACCTGGGAAAAAAGAGTAATAATTTTACAGCCACGGGAGATATATAATTGCAGGATGCTCTAAAAAAATGTCCTTGAGAAAATTTTATTGCATAACCAGTTTTGAATCCTCAATTAAGAGATGTACATACGTATAATATACTTGAATTCATAAAGTTAAAGACTACTAGCACAATTGTTTCTTTACATTGAATAAATACATTTCCCTAACGGAGACAAGCTAAGCAAACTCCCAATTAGTTTTCGCCAAAGTGTTGCTCACTCTTTTTCACGATTTAATTGGTATACGTATCCAATTAATCGTTAAAATAATCAAATTTCAAGTCGGAATTGAAGAACAGCCGTTTGATTCTTCTACCAAACCCTTAATGAGGAAAATTATATTAATTTTGATACTAGAGAGATAGATATTCTTATGCACTTTTTTATGTACCCTTCGGGAAATTTAGCTGTAGATGGATTGATGTCGGTCATCAGTCAAGGAAAGAATTGATAATCGGTAGTGGTGGCGACTGGTATCGGATTTGAAATTGTGTGAAGTCGGACAGAAATGCTATGGAAGAAGAGTGAGAGCGAGGGAGAGATAGAGAGAGAAAGCGAGGGCGAGAGAGAGTTGCACATCCCCCTCGGGAGAAGGTAGATGACGGCCCAAAGGAGATGGCGGGAGAATGTATCGCAGCGGAGAAATGGGGGATGAATGGGTTGGGGAGGGATTCACACGGGAGCTGTTCTTAATCGCTAGGGGTTGAGAGAGAGAGTGTGTGTGTGTGAGAGAGAGAGGTTTATGGAGGTGAGGGTTATGCCGGATTCTCGAGGGGAGACTCATCGCCTTACCTCTCTCCAGCTTCCACTCCAACTCTACCCTCCAATACCCCTCCTCCAGTACCCCACTCACCGGATCGTCCTCATGCAGGCCTCCTTCCACTTGAGACGGATGATGGGGCCTCTTCCTCGTCTCCCTAGCCCATTTCTCTACTCCCCCCACCCCCACTACCGACGCCTTCTTCTCCCAGACGTAGCGAAACGGGACAAAGGCGAGGTGAGGGCGCATGGTGGGTCCGCGGATGGGAGAAAGGTAGGGGGCGATTAGAATAAGATGCAAGGGAAGGAGTGCGGGGGGTAGGGTTGGGGAAACCGGTTTATATGGCCCCTCTTCCCGCTTTCACTCCACCCTCAGCTCCAGCACTTCATCCTCGATCTTCCCTCCTCCTCCTCAATCCTCATCCCCATCTTTCATTTCCCTAACTACCTCACCCGTTCCTCTCAATCTTAAACTCTTCCATCACCTTATCTCTCTCCTCTACTCGCCACCCCCAGTCGTCCATCCCTGCCTCCTCATTTTCCTCCATCGCAAATCCTCCATAGCCACATTCTCTTTTATTCCTCAGAGCATTTTTTCACTAACCTCCATCCCCCCGGGTGGGTTGAGCTGTGAATCCCAGCAAGTACCTACGCACCTTCCCTCTAACCCCTCCTCCAATCCATCTCCTGGATGTCGCTCCTCAGTCAAGCTCTTATCTCCCGCTAGTAAAGAACCTCTCTTCTCCTCATAAACTCACACAGCTCGAAGTCGTCCTTTTTTTGTACGGCCGTTTTTACGGCCACCTGATCGGGCGTCTTGACAGCTCCTGTCTCCTTCCCCGAGAATTTTAGTCTTTTTTTATGAATCGCTTATTACCGCTAGGAAGTTTTAAAGGTTCGTTTCATAGCACATAGTTCAAAGTAGGGGGCTTTGGTAAGAGCAGGCAGAGCCTATGACCATTGAATAAGAGAAAAAGATAAAATATGTTTTTTAGTACTTTGGTTGCCATAATACCAGGTCGTCCTCTTTGTTAAAACCTGTATACGTTGAATGTATATAAATGTATTTGTAAATAACTGTGAGAAAATTAACATTTTATGGAGAAGTTATCAAATACTTGATTAGATACAAATACATATTTAACATGAAATATATTTTTTAAGTTAAGATGCGTTTCATTTTTTTGCATTGTCCTGAGTCTTTAGTTTGCATAAATTTCATTTTACCTCTTTGAGATGCTTGAAGATTTCTATGTCATTTCATTGCATGGTATATATTTACAATCATAAAATATTAATCCCGGTCAAGTCGAATGATTTTTACACTCTTAATTTGTGGCATCATTTAGTGGAAGACTCCAATTGATGTTGCTGCCACGGAATCTTCCGAAGTTTCTTAGTGTAAAATAGAAAGCCTTTACGAATATGGAATAAACATTGGCGTATATTTTTCAATGCTGGGTAATTTGACCACCAATTTTGATATTTATTCCACTAAATGTTATTCAACTAGATGTGATTTACTAGATATTCGTAAAATCATTTTCTGGTGAAATACGGTTGGGTGAAATTTGGTAAGTCAAAGAGAAAACAAATTTAAAGTTTCGACGAGTTTTTAGTCATTTGTGAAATAATAATTGATTTCTGAAAGTTAAAGGGCAGTGAGTCTCTTTGTAGATTTAAAATGTGCGACATTATTCTGCAGTCTCTTTGCGTTGCTTGATATAAATGATTAAAAATCAATCTTTCGGAGAAATCAGTGATGTCCATAAATAGGAAATGTTGTTACCCGTCGTTCATTCTTATAAAATAAAACAGTTTCTGGCGTAACTTGATGATGTTATGCTATAACGAAGCCTGGGTTGTAAAAATTAAAAAGTTTATGTGGAAAAGTAAAGTGGTTTGATTATTAAAAATCAGTCCTTATAAAATGTTTTATTTTAAAACTTTTGGTTTTTCATTCATATTGCAAGAAACCTCACGTTGTATCAGAAGTAAGGTACCATAAACCTATGACCGTGTTTTATTCCCGAGAGGTGAGAGAATGTATTCTGTTTGAATATGTTAAAAGTAGGTGAACCTATACCTTATTAACATAAACCTTATTTTAATAGCCTTATACATATAAGACAGTAGAAAACGATTTCCTAATTCTGATAAGTTTCAGGGGATATGATATACACTGGCTCTGTTAACTAATCTCATTGAAAAGGGGATTATGAACTTTTAACTGTTATGTTATTGTTCATTGCATAAGGTATCCACATTTGAATTTTAGAAAATGTTTAAGCAGTCAGAGGGAACTCGAACGACAAAATCTTTTAAATTCGACAGAAATTTACAAATTCAAATACTAACTTCAAGCTGATGGTTAATATAAACTTATAAGAATCCACCTCGAAGTTGATAATGGTAGTAGCTGAATTTGGAGAATAATTTCTGGCGCTCGGCTATTTTTCAGCTCATCATCTAGGTTACTAATATTTTTCTCTTTAGAAACATTTCTTTTTGTAGCCGTTACTGAAAATTCGAAGTTTAATGAGAACGGTCCGATCTATTTACTAAAATGTAGTGTATAACTCATGTTAGTACAATGACGTAAATTTTTTGGATCTCATTCACTGTCGACACTTTACTATTTGAACTGACATTCTTTCTTGTTACCATTTTTTGCTGAAGAGTATGTGCATTTCAAGGAAGTTTAAATTAATTAGTAATACCAGAGAAATCTGCGGTCTCGTCGTACAAAATTTGACGCACAATAATTTCTTCGGATAATATACTATATAATGAGTTAAGGTTTGCGACAGCAATAAAAATAGCCGAAAAAATATATGAAAAACAGTTTTGTAAAGCCAGGAGACAATTGATCTAATCTTTTATTTGATATATGAAATTTTTACGATAGAATGTGGCAACAACTGCTTGATTCATTCACACTAAGAAATTAATAGCTAAGAAAAAGGTAGGAATAAAGATAAAATAGCGAAAAGATATTTCCATAAGGTTTGAAAAGTGGCTAATTTTCCGCGGTAAAAATGTATTAGAAATATGTAACATAATTTAAATACTACTACTTGTATTTCTGTTCAACATATTCGGGAACCAAATAAAGTTTCATTAGGCTGTGTGTGAAAATTTCTACTTAGGAGGTAATGAAAAGACTTCTTTTTCTTCTTCTAAGATATTTCTGACTGTCTGTCTCTGTTATTTAATTTCATATGATGAGAACATCTGACCATGACTACTACGGACTAGTTAATATGTAAATGTACGAGTACATATCTCTTTTCTCTTGGTTATTCATATCAGGCTACCTTTTCCATTAACTTTACTTTAAATCTTATTAGACGTTAATTCAACTAATTTTTCCTTTACTTTTCTTCTCGTCGGTAGTGTTTAATGCAAATTTTATTTTTTTCATTTACTGCCGTCTACTCAGTTATTTCCTGTAATTTTTCTCAATAGTGTCATTTATTAAGCTTGAATTCTTTTTTTTTCGTTTGTGTGCGATGTTGTATCCATAGTCTTAAAGTCCCTGACCTGCTTTAGAATGAATTCACACATAGAAAATATACCATTTACCAAAAAGGCGTAATAGTATTTAGAAAAAATATTTGAAGGCAAGGAGAAGAGGGGAAAACACTAGTTACGACCGTGGAAATTCTGCATAGGAAACCGGTACGCTATTAAAATTTTAAATGTAATTTATATGGTAGACTGCAAATCGCCAAATTTGAACGGCATCCTTGCCGTTAACTCCTTCATAGATACATTTGATCCTTGCGGAATGCGAGAGTGTAAGTCGCTCACACTTTTCCGTGAATAAAATAAAAACTCATTATCTGTTTCAACGGACCAGTTTAACCACCCGTTTATTTACTGCTTCGTCGCCATATTCTTTAAAATGCCGTAGTCCGTCTGAGTTTCTTTTATAACTCGTACTTGCAACTACGTTGGCCAACAAATTGCGGCGTCCATTCCGGAGGACGAGTCCCTAGACCGTATTTCATCGGTACGGTACAGCCGACCAACGTCTTCAGTGCGTGAAAACCCGACTCGACTCCGATTAACCGACTTCGCTGCCAGTCCCATTTCTGTTTCGTTACACGAGCAGTGGATTATCTGGCCGCCGCCCGCGGGTCTTTCGTTTGGAGGCACCCGCGCCAACTTCTGACTCTTCATATCGACTCTTCCTCGCCATGCTCACTCCTGTCTCTCCTCGCTCCTCATCCCCCTTCCTGCTCCCCCCCACCTATACCCCTCAGCCCCCGCCTACCCCCGCTCCGACCTCCTCTTCGTTATTACCCTTTCCAATTACCCTCTTCCCGAGACGCACTTCCCCCCGGTCGTCCGCCCCCTCTGCTGCTACTTTCCCCCTCTTTCGCCCCCACCTCCCTTTCGCTCCCAACCCCCCAACCCGCCGGCCACCCAGGCGCAAATGCACGCCGCACAATGGAGGCTGATGCGTCGCGACCGGTCCAATTTTTTTCTTCGTCAGTTCCGAGTTCGCACCCCGGCCAAGCCAGTCCTTCAGTCGAATTTTTTCGGAGTTTTTTTCCTTTCCCTGTGCAGCTCAACACTCGCCGCCATTCTCTCTCTCCCTCTCTCTCACCCTCCCCACTCCCTCCAGTACAGCCGTCCTCACCTCGCACTCTCCTCGCAACCCTCCCTCCCCAAGCAACCCTCTTTTGCTCTCAGCCGCCACCTCCTCTTTTCATCGCGGACGCCGCATGTTACCCGACTGCTCCCATGGACATTTTTTTTCTTTTTCGCTGTTATGTGCACGGAAGGGCGGATGCGTTTTTCGAGTCGGCGGTTGGGAGGGGGAGCCTGGGGCATTCGACACTCGTGCAGGACGATGGATTGCAAACCGCCCGGGTTCCGACTCGAAGACATACAAATTTCAACCGGTGGGAAATTGATTTCCTTCATTCGTTATTAGAACCCGTTAGCATAATAAAATCCCAATCACCCCATGTGGAGCGTAGAAGCGTTTAGCCTGAAGCTTTCGTTTTAGTTATCAACGTATTTTGAATTTTGGCGAAGGTAGAATATGCATGTTATTGCTGTAAAAGTGATGATAACGGTTTTGATTAATTGACATAAACGTAAGCAACGCATAAATATTTTAAAAGGAACCAAATGGCCTGGATTATCATTCACGGCTGCCGTTATGAATTATCATAACGAGGTACGTTTATGTTGGAAATCACCTCAAAAGCATTCTGATATTTAGTTTGCATTTATTATGTTGAATCAATACCGTTCTTTCTTGCAGTTCATGCAGTATATATTAACATTATGAACACTGTTACTCAAATTAATTTGGCCATATTCCGCGAAGTTCTCCCTAGGCGTATGCGTTTCTCGATATACTAAGGTCTGCTTCAAGGTTTTATGACTTCTCTGCTAATACTACTGCACCACTGAGGACGTTTTGTAAGGAGGGTGCATATGGATATTGGTTGGCTTGGCCTCCCCTGCCCCTTTCTTCGAAGGTTTCTATTACAACGTGCGATTGTCTCGCAAGAAAAAATCAACCGGTTGTTGAGGAAGAGGTTCGTCGACCTTTCGAATAGAACGCATGACTCGATTGAGTTCTGCCTCTTCCATTCTCTAACTAGTGCCATCAGATCGCTCAGGTGAATCGAGTGGAGAGAAACTACGAACGGATATATGCGGCAAAAGGCATTTGAGTCCATGGTTATTTTAATTTTGTAACGTTTCTGGTTAGACAATAATTGAGCCCAATCCTAAAGTCTTTTTTCTCATGAAATTTTCAATTATCAATTCAACATTAAACTTTGAAAAGGACATTTGATATATATTTGGTCATGTATACTTCAAGTAATTTTCATTATTATTTTTTCCTCTGATGCTATTTTAGGACGAATTGAAAGAAAAAAGACATCCTCGATAACAAGGACTCTGGAATATTTTATTAAACCTAGTCAAATGTCCAAATATAACTAATTTTAAGAAAAGATTAGATAGATATTTCAATTTTTTCGTTTTTAATTTCCTCTAACTCTTTTAGAGTGAATAATTGATCAAGATATTTCCCATCTAAGATTATCAGTTGGCCATTTAAAATCTCTCTTCAATGTGAATAAATGTTTATACTATCGTAAATAATGAACTCTCTCGTAAGAATTTTCGTTCGAATCATTCTTTACACCCAGTATTTTGATCCAATTAAAAATCAAATACGCAGCAGATTAATCCGAAAAACGCATACAGAGATTTATTGCTAAGATACCAAAGATCAGGATTCAATCAAGGATTAGGATTTAATTATATTTATTTATCGTGTAAAGTTTTTTCGTTGAACTATGTTTCTTTTAGCATTAATGAATCACACGTACTATATCAACTGGTCATAAATTTTATAAAAAATCTTGAATTTTCAAATGAGGAATAAAAGTACTACGATGAAGCTGACTAAATTTTGGAGCATTACAACTATGATGCCTTTACGGTGTAGAGTTTGTACAAAGAGATTATACAATACATATTTTCTATTGTAATTGGTTTCTGAAAATAATTCTGAGGTATGAGGTAAGGGATGCAGTCCGAAAAGCGCTAAAGCGGAATTAGCGCTAAAGCGGAATTAGCGCTATGAATCCAGTCTTCACGAAAGAAATTGCAAGGTCAACAGTTTAATTTTATATACTCTGGACGTAGATTTGCACTTAATGTTATTGCCATAGGATCTCCCATGCATAGATATTGTAATTTCTAAATAATATCGTCGCCATCGGGATAAGAATTCGGACCAATAGCGTGAAAGTTTGCTCCGCTACGGACTATAATGCCTCTCCTGTTTTCAGGGGTTCCAGACAGATTTCCAAGGGCCTGGTTAGAGCATTAAAAAAACGAAAATTATCCACAAAAATAATCCCAAATTATCATTATATTGAGAAGTTTTGAAATAATATAAATTTTCAATATGAGCAAATTTTTTCTATTAAATTGCTAGCAAAAAAACCGCTGCATATAATTTCAAGTTATGACATATGGTACATTTTCGCGGCGTTCAGATCAGTATTTCAGATCAGTATCGGGATGCCACCGCGTAGGCTGTTTTTTTTGGACAACTATTTCATCCGTGATCCAACGCGCGTCTTCAGGTCGAAGCGTCAAGTTCTCTAAATCTTCCATGACGGCATATACATTTTTGAAAAGATTACCTTTTAAAATAATAGCTCTATGGTACCAACTTTTAAGGAAAGACGTGGAGGATAAATGTATACCGAGAAAATCAAGAGGCAAAGATCCAAGGTTTACTTCATGTAAATTATTCAAATTTCAATCAACTGGAAATGCTCCACTGAATGACATACTGATCGACCTCTTAAATTATCGGAAAACGGGCACTAAGTGAATTGGTTCTACACTTTGAAATATTAAAACGTGACTGTTATTTTTAAATATTGCACTTTATCTTCTATAAGTATCGTTGAACCATTCAAAAATAAACCAAGAGGTAAACCTTGGTGACGAAAGGATACCACATCATAGTTAGTGAAGAAACTCTAATTTTAAATTTTATATACATTGCTTTTATACCCCTGATTTTTAATGAATTCAAGAAGTCATTTGAAAGCATGATTTATATTGTTTCTTTATATTAAATAAGACAGTTTCTGGCGTAACTTGGTGGAAAATCTTCAAACTGACTTTTAATAATCAAACCAATTTACTTTGAAATTTATGTGGAAAAGTAAAGTGGTTTTGATTATTAAAAGTCTTTATATTAACTTACTCAAATTAATAAAACATTTGTTTTTTATTTAATAATGCTATATCGTTGGTCTTATGAAAACTACTGTTTTCAACCTGAAAAGGCGATCAGTTCTTAAGGACTAAATTATTATAATAAATGCTCGTTTAACTTTCATGCTAAATAGTGAATTATTGTTTATATTTTTTACTACCAGATTTATGAAATACATGCTTTTCAAAGTTCTATATCGTCTTATGCCATTTGTTTGTTAGGCACCAACTATTTTTTAGGTTTCATACTGGCTGAGCTTTTGCTGGCTGCAGTTCATGCATGCAATATTCTGCTCCAAATCAAAACGTCTATGAGAATATTGTCGAAAAAATTGCTCCTCATTTACTACAGGAGAAGTTGAAAATAAGCGGAAAAAAAATTTTTAACGGATGATCACCAGGTCAGGTAAGTCAGGAAAATGTTATGATCACGGATCATAGCATTTTCCTGACTTACAAGCGTAAGGTCGAAGGGCATCCGTACCGTAGAATAATGTAGTGTAAATGGAGTATACATGTATAATTTGAAATTTAGACTCTTCAATTATTTAGGATGATATTATTATTGTGTAATTCCCATATTTTTATAAATTCACAATTAAAGAGAGCTAATACTCCAACAGCAGTGAGCTTATTTCAACCACGAACATTGGTTGAAAATAATAGCTAGATGGGTTGGAGTGAAATTAACTAATAGAGTATAATAAGAAATACAATGCAACACCGTGAAAGTTGAAAATTCATTCTCTTTGACCAGGATTATAATAAGGATCCTTTAATGTCTGGCCAAGTGTTACAGCTAGTTGAGCTACAGAGTAATCTTTTTGCACTTCGAATTTTTTATCAAATAGTCATAAGGAAAAATAACTGAAGAATTCTGCATTTTCGGGTTTTAACCACGTTGTTGTTTGAAGCCGACAACAGTTTCGCCGAAGTTGCATCCGGCGTCTTCAGGTCGAAGAACATCTTCATCTTCGATCTGAAGACGCCGGATGCAACTTCGGCGAAACTGTTGTCGGCTTCAAACAACAACGCGGTGAAAACCCGAATATGCAGAATTCTTCAAGCAACTGCCGCGAAAATCTACGCAGCCAGGAAAAATAACTGATTCAAACAAATGATTAAACTTGACCACTTATAAAACTTATGCTTTCCTCTATTGCACTTTTTGCAGGTGACTAGGAGTAATTCTGATGATGTGCGAAATCGTTCAAAAACTATTTCAAGTCAATTCATCAGAGGTTTATTAACATCTATTTAAAGTCAACGTTTCTTTCGTCGAAAATATTATTTCTTCAGCTCCATGTTAAAATTGGTATGTCTCGCGTCACTGAGGTCTACGTCTGTCTTTATCAATTCGCCCATATTCCAGATCTCATTCTTCCTCCCAATCTTTTCCCTACTGCATCACCTTCACATCATCTCTTAGGTTGCACCTTCCTAAACACCCCTTGGTTTTCCTCCTGCTGTTCATTTTCTCCACATACTATATTTCACACCGCAGTGTTGCCTCTTAGGGTATGGAGGAAAGTTGTTCGGGAGATGGGGTGGAGGAGGTGACCCACCATCTTCCCTCTTTTTCATGGATACCGCCATCTTCACTCTTCCTTGATTCTTTCTCCTCCCCTTCCCGTAACCTCCCCTACCTCTTCTTACTACACACCTCTTCCAAGCTAATTACTTTTCTCCCGTTCCCACACCTTTATAATCCTCCCCCTAACAGATTTCCGTTTCCAAATTGGGTGCGAAACTTATGCACGATAGCTAATCTCTTGGTTATGCAAGTTTTAAGTCCGCGTACTGTCTTCTTCAGCATAACTTTTTCCCAAGTTACTTCGCTGATAACCAGCAGATATTTTGTTTGTAACTTGTGAAGATGTTCGCATATTTATTCTCACGCCGACCCCATAATGTAAATTTTTAAAGCAATTTAAACGGAATGTTACTCTACAATACTCATAGGATTAACGTAGAGTTGGGCAGAAAACGTAATAAATCAGTGATGTACTTACGATAAGTACTTACAATGATCCTATTAAAAATGGTGGGCCAAAAATATTTTTCCGTTTAGTTGGCTATTAAAATATAGACTCTCTATGCTTTTAGAATTATAAATTAAACGTCACCATTAATTGAAGCATTATTCTATGAGGGATGCATCATCAGGAACCAACTTGGGCACATCAAAGTTAGGTTCTAAGTCCTTTGTAGTCCAAAGCTGAACCTGAATATGCATTAAGCCTAAAACTAATCCGATGTATTTGCTTGTAGATAACATCAAATTTTAGTAAATAGAATAGTATGAGCTTTAAACTCGGAGATAATAAAGCCCAAATATGTCATCGATCGTTTTTAACTTTAAACTAACTAATTACATAAGTGATTAGTAGAACGATTTGCTGATATGATAATGAAGACTTAAATAAATCTGTTACTGCGAATATTTTCTTTTGAGATTGAAACTTCGATAATAGGCATTGTCGGTCTCTGTTCCGATAAAAAACAATATGATTCATAGTTGAAAATTTTAATCGTTTTGACAGATATTTTTTCATTTACATCTACATAGTATCCCGCAAGCCGCCGTAAGGGGTGTGGTGGGGGGTGTTAGGTCACAATCCGTAATTAAGAATAAAACTGCGTGCAAAACCCACAAATTTATGCAAATCTACACATACAAAATCGTATTTATTCATGCAAAAACCTTTTCAACTGACACATGCAGATACCCATACTATCAACTAACACAAATATGCGCGTACGTATATACCTTATGTCTACGCAACGCTTAATTTGTCCTGATTTGTAAATTAAGTGTATTTAATATGTCTATAGTGACTTTGGTTTCTTACTATTATGACTCCTAATTGTGTGGAGAAAGAAGGAGTACTTGTACCTACTCTACTGGAATCCATCTCCTTTATCTTATCTTCATAGATTTTCGATTATCTGTAATTAGCACTTCAGTACATTTTCATCTACAAGGTGTCCGACCGTCATTGTGTTTCTGGTAACTAGGCCAGAAACGTATGCAAATCTATGAGCATTAGAATTCATTTCCTGGAGGCAATTGAGAATACGTACATATTCATTGTGTGCACTATATATAGACAGAATAGATTAGGAGGTATTAATTCTAATGGAATCACTCTTATTTTCATTTACCCGAAGTTGAATTATCGGATTTTTCAATCTAAGATATAGATCCACAAATTAGGACATTCATTATTTCATTGATTTGGAAAACGATTGCTTTGTATATTGATAGATAACTTCTGTTAACTAACCTGCTGACTGAAGAATGAACATTATTGTCGATAGAATATAACCACATAATATACGAATGTGTAGTGCTCTATATGCAGAAAAATATATGTTAATATTATCTAATTTTGATATCCTAATGAATTCCATTAGTTCCTCCAGTTTACCAATATTTAAAATATCATTAGTTATATTACTCTAATTTGTAATGAAATACTCATATGATAATTTGGAATTCTTTTTTTAACATTTGATTAAACCATTTATATATTTCACATTTGATATTTCTTAATTACTCAACTGTATCTTCATTTATGTAGGCTTTTTATCAATTTTAATATATACTACCACTAATTTTCTGCAGATATCAACAATGAGCAGGTTATATTTTTGGTCATAAATATCCAGTTTAGAAATGAAGTTTGATATTCAAAACTCAAAAGCTGTTGACTATCTTAATGACATGAGCTCGATTCCTATGGTAGTGAGGTAGGCTCTCATAGGCCAGCTTGTACCAATGTTATGCTTTCTTGTTCTGCCTTTAGAAAGGTTATGGTGAGCCACATGCTACTGGGATACCTTAAAATCCCTACAAAGAGGTTTCATCTGGCCCCTGATTATGGTTCATATTAAAGGGTTGCGTTAAAGTTTGTCAATCAATTTTATTCCTTTTTTACCCTATAACATACTCGTATTTTAGGGATGCTAGCTACAAATTAGTTTTGCATTCATGCCTCTTTTTCTATTTAGTTCATTTTTCTCTCACTGCTTGCTCTGTATCAGTAATCAAATATAGAAAATAACTTCAACAGAAGCCTGAACTGCTGTGTATAGATTATCAAGTACCTATATTATGCGTGGGAATGAGATGTTAAGAAATGTTTAAAAAATTATTCCGCTGGCATGAGGGGGGTTGCTGTAGTCACTAACAGAATGTTGATCAAGCCATCAGAACTCCATTGATCGCTTTACCTAGCTAAGATAGGGAAAATGAACAGGTCAATCCATCAATGCTAAAAGGAATCACTATTATTTTATATGTGTTGGTAATGTTTGAGATCACATTCTATTTGCAAAATGTATTCAAAGAGCGGCGCTTGATTCTGGAATGGAAATCTCAATATTTGGATGCAGTAAAACTTATAACATGGATAGGTCACTTGTGTTTTATCACCAACATGCTGAGTTGCTACGCTTAGTAAATAACAGATGACTCCACTATCATTGCCCAGTAATATCATCCCATCCGACATTCACTTTTACTCCCATACCTAACATACTTATAACATAATTTCGGAGAAAACAAAAAATAATATCGGCGTGCCTGCTAATGACTGACCACTTTCTGATTAATCTCTTGATATATCATTCTATGGCGTCGACACTTTATTATACCTCCAATTTTGAAAGTATTTCAACCTTTCGCCTCTCGATAGACAGAACACCGAGTGTGTCGTTTCGTATTTCCTCCTACAACTGTTACATTCTCATGCCCTTCTATAAAAATCCTTTCACAACAAAGATAACTAAAAAAAATTATCATGACCTTGGGAATGTAAACACTGTACATGTTACAAAAAACTCTCACTGTCGACTTTGTTCATCAGATGTTTCATCAAAAAAAACTGATGTGCGTCCTCTCATGTAAGTTAAGTTTGTCTAAGCCACGTTTCTGTAATTTGTTTGATTTTGTCATTCTATCCATAACACTTAATGATGTATTTAGGTTACGTACACTGCGTTACATTACGTAAATATATTTTTCTTCAACTTAACGCCGCGTAAGAATTGAAAACCTTTAACTCAAACTCCAGTGATATGTTAAGAAAAAATTTAATTAAACGATTTAAAATCTAATTACCATAAAATGATGATATAGGGAAAATATTTCAATAGGCAATTGTGAAGAAATTTCAAGAAACTGCGGGAGATGCCGCAACAGTAACTTTTAACGAAGTTATCCACTAACATGCATTTCATTGCAACAATTTCAGAGAGTAAAAATCATTCGCGAATGATTTTGAGCAATGTGAAATGACATTTGGCTTGGAGAGATCGACTTTTTCATTTTGAAGGGTATTGAAGTCCTTCCTTGCAAGGACAAAGAGCAGCATCTGATTTTTCAATCTCACGCTCAAACCCGAAGAAATGATTTCACGTAACAGTGAAGAAATTCAAGGCTTTCATAAAACCCCCATCAAATAAACATGAACAAAGGTGTTGGTAGGGGTTTGAATCAAATACACACATTTAAGAAATTTAAAATATGAAGTAATTGAAATTTAGTCTTTGAATTACTCAAGGCTATATATTCATCAAACATCCCTTCAGTGTTGTCAAACTCAATGTTTACTCTTGTATAATAAAATGGTAAACACGATGTAATATGCCACAGTTAACCGTTGAATTGGGCGGTAAGTATTGACACTAAAGAGAAAGGACAACAAGACTCTCGAACGAACGGAGTCAATAATACGTAGAATAGCATATCAGCGAGGATAAGGCTTCGAATTATAATTTTTGTCATTTGGCTGTTATTCCTGCAGTCAGGCGTGGCTATGCATGACGTATAACCAACTTCAATGATTTCTCACCAAACAAATGGAAAGGGGGTGAAACATTTTCAAAATAATACTTTCCAACGCTTTTAAAATTTGAGATTTAAAAAAAATTCAGTCATAAATATCCATCAATGCAACATTTGAAGAATTACTTACTAGTAACTTTTAGGCGAGACGACCGACAGTTAAGGTTATTTGCGTTGTTAGGGATTGACAGGAAGAGATGAAGGGAGAAATCCGGCGTCGGCATTAGCCTACTCTTAACAAAAGCGCCAATAGATCCACAGCTTCACGTCTCATCCGAAGGACGGTTTATTCACTCAAAGTGCCCTGCTTAAAGCACCTTAAGTAGGAATCGGGATACCACTTAGTACCAATATATCCGCTGCCTCCGGAATTTGAACTAGAACCCTCTAGGTGTGAAGCCTCCGCACCATCCCGGTCCCAAAATTACTCACTTCAACGATATATAGACTGCAATGGACGTCGAATAAAAGAACCATCATATCTTTTTACAGCATAATACAATAAACGCTGAATTTCAAGGATGTATGAAACAAAATTTTACAATTTATTGAAAGAATTCTCTTTGTAGCCAAAAGGTCTATGGGATGATGTACGATGGTAGGCTGAAAAATAATGCATACATACTTGTAGACCATAAACAAAATTACCTTCTGAAGTACTCCTGGTGGCATGTGGAAGTAACATTACCCCTCAATTTGCATGCGTAGGTTTGAGGTAGTTTCGTTGATCCAGTGTACGAGTTTGAAAAGCGGAACTATGGAGACGTGCTCTATTGCAATGTTAACGGAAGTTAAACAGCGTACTGTTTTCGAATTTTTAACTGCTGAATAAGTGACTCCTACAGAGATTTGCCGACGTTTAAAGGCTGTTTATGGTGTTGATAGATCTACTGTAAATCGATTGGTAGCCAATTATCGAGGTTGCGAGCCTGGAAAAGCCATAATTGTTGATGAAACCTCTTTTGACTGTGCTCACCGAGTCTCTGTGACCGATTTTCTGGAACAAGGGCAACGGTATATCCTTCTCAGTATGTAAAGACTCTAAAACACCTCCGACGATGAGATTGTCGTGCTAAAGGCAGCCTGGCGCCAATGATCTTACATCATGACAATGGTCGTGCACACACGTCGCGCGAAACCTGAAATTTGAACCGATTCTCCTCCTCTTTCTCACTCCGAACTCACCCTCCTTATTCCCCGATCTTGCGCCTTGCGATTTTTATTTTTTTCCTCTACTCTAGAGACACCCAAAGTGTAATCATTGCACCTCGGATGATGAGGTTAAGGAAGCTGTCAAGTCCTGGATTCGATAAAAATCGGAAGAGTTTTTCAGTGACGGAATGAAAAAGCTTGTTACGCGTTGGGAGTCTTAGAGTCAGTCTTAGCCTTAACGGTGACGAAGTTGAAAAATGAATATATAATTTAGAAACTTAAGAATTGTACTTTGGTGTACTCTTCGCCCAATCTTGCCATTTGTTTTCGTTTGTTGTCTACAAGCATGTGTGCATTACTTTTCAGCCTACCCTCATAGTATACATTTTGAACAATCTGTTCTGCGTATTCCTTTTCTCGATAGAAATTGAAAATGGATTACTAAAGCTAAGATAACTGTCACATAACTTAGCTGTCAATGATAAATTTTCTCGAATATTTTGCACAACATAGTAAATGAATAGAATGAAGTGACGTTACACGAATATTCGCATACGAAAACATATGACCTGATGATGTAGCTGTTATTGATGCATAAGTATTATGTGCGCATATTGGCAATCTAATATTATAATATAATCATAGCTATCTACCTATCATAGCGTAAAAATGGTTAAGGCTGTCATGAAATAAAACAACGAAGCTTCAATATTAAAAATAATTTCATTTATATTGCCTTCCTTACAAAGCCGTGTGCTTCATATGACTTGATTTTATTGCTCTAGTAGCATTACAGTCTTACCTTTCTAATTCATAGAAATAAAAATAAATAAATTTTGTCGGAGGTTATAACGTTTTCTGAATTTTCATTGCTGTTTTGCATAATATCACCTACATTTCGTTCCTAATACTTTTCTCATCGGGTTCTAATGATGGTATTTTATATACATGTTGCGTAAATAACATTTTATGCTGCATTTTAGTAGAATTTAATTGCCAGTATTAATCCGGTCGCTTGCTGTTGCACATTTCTTATTACCTTAAGTAGACGTTAATCTCGGTAGTTTGGGTAAATAATGGAAATATTGGTACTGTGGTCTGTTTCAGGTAAAATGGTAGCGTGCATTTAGTTTGCAGGTAATTTTTATACGTTTATGACCGTAATTGATAATTTTTGCCTGTTGGAGACTATTTTTCAAATATTATCACCAACAACCATATATTTTTTTCAAAATAACTTGGAGGTGGTGACTGAATGTAACTCAACACATTTGTCTGTCTCAGTTATTTTCTTATCTACACCTTTACTACATCCAATGTACTTGGAATACTTCAAAAGTAGAGAGTCTTAATCAGTATAATGAGATAACTTTCTCGTTTTCCGAACAAAATGAGTGGTATTTCTGTTGCTTTTTTCACTTATTTTAGTTAATACTGGTTACCATTTCTTCATGACTTATAGCTATTATTATTGTGAAGCCATTTTATACTGCCGGCTTTCCAATTTGTGCTTTAGATAACATTGCCGTCGTTTTATTATAGTTCGCCTTAATTCCAATTAAGTCACGGTAAAACTGGCTAATACAGCAATCGCATCTTGATTATTTTTTTAATTGCATAGGTGATCACTAAATTTCAATGTGAACTTGATGATGATAATGCGTGATAAGTATTTCAAATCCATTGAGGGGAATGAACGATCGGACTGCATTTTCCACCATGTTAGATATTCAGCATAGTACAAGATTTTTACTAAATTTAACCTTCGTCATTGCAAATATTTTCCCATTTAAACCTGTTAAAACATGAATATTTTGGACAAAATTAATGGATCTTAGGAAGTGGAATGATAAGTGAGTTTGGAGATTCCATGAAAATAATTGGAAAATGTTACCCTTATGTTGGAATGCGGTCTCAAGAATGGGCAGTTAATAATTCGTATCTGTAATTCACCTGATTCTTGACCTGGATTCCGATTATCTATACTGTATGCCAAGTACATTGATTTAAATCTGCTTTGCGGCAAAATGAACTTATCCTCCTCATGCCAGATATGAGGTAGCATTTAGGGTTCCAGAGTATGGCTTTGAGTTTGTCTTACGGATGCAGTAAGAAATGGACTACCAATTCTGTTCGTAAATACTATATTTTTAAGGAAAACATGCATATGTGGGGATATAATAGATAAGACTGAACGCCATGTAATCGGAGAGGATCGGTTGCGGTGTGAGATGTACCCCTTGGGTTCGACTGCCTGCGGAGATTTTTTCAGTGTTTAACTAGTCCCAAATACTTCCAGAACATTTCAAAGCACATTACCCAAGATTATTTAACAAAACATTTTTAATAGACGATTTTTAACTTTTTTAGTACTAAATGTTCTGTCTAGTGTCATTACTTCTAAAATTAAAGCCAAAAAAACAAATGAGAACGCAAACCTTTGAAAGGAATATTTAAACACCATATTTTGCGCAATTTGATAAAGACAAGAAGATTGTTAACCCCAGTGTTCTTGGACTTAATTATGGCTGAGGGTTCGGTTTTTTTCCTTTTGTCGTCCTGTTCCATGAAAGTTAAACCTGCAGCATAAAGGCGCTTCGAGGATTGTAGGTGAAACCATTATCAAGTAAACAACAGGCATGACTGAAATGCCCTGAAGAAGAGTTAAGGTTTCTCAATCTACTTACTCATTTAGGGAATTTTCTGAATAATGTCTCCTGGAAGTGAGCTAACTACATGTTACATACCATTTCATTCTAAATCAGATTTACCATTTGCATAACTATATCTTATTAAAACATCTCAAAACTCATTTTGCTTGTCCACCAAGACCGAATGGTTTTGAATTAATATTTTGCTATAGAATTTCTTTTGAGATACCCTTTTTATTAACTAGATAAGTAGTGACCTGATTTCTAAGGCGTTTTCAACACAGCATCTTCTTTCCCGAGCCAGGGCTAACTTGCGTTTTACTTCCGGTTTTAGTGTCATTTCCTTGTATTACTATGCATCTCGATTCATTACTCACGATCTGCATGAGGTGATACGAGAATACTGTTAGAGATGGAAATGTTTCTTGACGTTTCATTAATATTAAGTGATGGGAAGACTAAAGATGAAAGGAAGCAGCTGCAAGTTGGAAATATTTATATGCGTTCTCTTCCCATCAAGGGGCTTGGAATAGCATAGAGTGCTACTTAATCATGAACAGATGCTGTCATTTATTACTATTTCAATATGCACATATATGGTCTTCGATTTATTGCCAGCCAAGTCCATACTCAGCGGCTTTTTTTTTACCAGTCCCTCTTAATTCCTTAGAAGGGCCAGTGGACTTAGTTTTGGAAGATAAAGTTATAGTATGAGGTACAATGAGTATGCCGTGAAATTTTTACGGCTATTTTTGTAGCAATATTTCAAGAGATGTGAGATACGAAATTCATTTATAAGAGGTTACCAAAGCTGGAGTAATATATATCAGGATCCTATAGTGATCGTGCATGCATAACCCTAAATGATAATGCATATCTGTGAGATTGTTTGCGATCCATATATTCACTGCGATTTTATTTTCAATGTGACTGACATTGTATCACTGAATAGATTAGCACTCCTAACGGAATAAATGGATTCGGATATGCGAAGATTCTGCGAGAGTACAGGCACATATATCTGTGTGTGTATATATATATAATATATATATATATATATATATATATATATATTATAAGCTTAAAAAATTAATATTCCACGCAAAAATGTGTGCTAAAAGGTGTGTATACATTTGCATACCCCTTACGATGTACCTTTTCATGTGATGTACGAGGATGTCCTCTTAAGTACGCGTTCTAACCTAGACCTATGACGGTAGTTGTTTGAAAAATCACTGTATTAGAAAGTAAACAATCTATAAAGCATATTTTTCAAGTTTAAAGACGCCACGTTGTTTAGTATTTGTTTGGCAGCCATCAATAATGATCGTTGTCAGTGAATTTGTGAAAATGGAGAAAATCGTTTTGTGATACAATACTTTTATTTTTAAGGCCTTAGCCCTACCAATATAAAAGTTGAACTGGATTCTACTCTGGATGAGTCAGCTCTTTCGTTTTCAACGTTATAATATTGGGGAGCAGAGTTTTACCGAGGCCGTACGAGCTGTCAAGACGAGCATCGCATTGGTTGACCAAATGAGATGACGACTCCAGAAACGGTGAAGAAAATCCATTAAGTGAACCTGAATGATCATCGACTGAAAGAGCGCGAGCTAGCACACGTTGTAGGCATTCCAAAAAGTGCGGTATATCGCCTAATGACTGAAAATTTGGATATGTCAAAGCTGTGTGCAAAATGGGTGCCGCGTTTGCTCACACTCGAGCAAAACCAGAGTCGTGAAGAGGTTTAGCAAAGGTTTAGCAAAGTTTCACAGCAACAAAGCAGAATTTTTATGCCGTTTAATAACCATGGATTAAACATGGATCCATTACTTATGAGACAAGCTAACATCTGAGACAAACTAACAATCAAAACAATGGATTCAAAAGGGAGAACTGACTCCAAAGAAGGCGAAGACAGTTTTATCTGCAGGAAGGTCATGGCGTCGGTTTTTTGGGATATGCATGGGATAATTTTCATTGACTATCTTGAGAAAGAAAAAAAACTTATCAATGGGGAGTATTAAGAGAACTTATTGCAACGTTTGGGTGAAGAAATCTAGCAAAAGCGGCCGCATTTGGCTGAGAAGAAAGAGTTGTTTCATCAAGACAATGCACCAATTAACAAATCCGTTATCGCAAAAGCCACAATTCTTAGATTAAAGTTTGAATTGCTACCTCATGCACTCTATTTGCCAGATTTAGCCCCCTCGGGTTATTTTCTGTTCGCAAACTAGAAAAAATGGCTCGGTGGTAAAAGATTTTCCAACCGTAAAGAAGTTATGGGCATTTTGAGGAGCAAGGCAGTTCTTATCATAAAAAGGGTATCGAACTATTTGAACATCGCTGGGAAAAGTATACAGTTATATGTTGAAAAATAAATACATTTTTTTCCAAAATGTTTGTGTTTTCTCTGTTTGGTTGGGTACTTCTGTGACCACCCTCGTAATGTAAGGTTAAGAAACAAAGAAGAATATTGATGAACTTTCTGGTTTTTCAGATTATCGTCCATCCATATTGTGAGCAACAGTTTCGACGGTCTTGCAGTGTGGATCTTAAGGTCCCAAGTGTCAAAGTGGTGGAAAGTTCGCGTATATAAGGGAGGATCAGGTTATATAAGGCTGCGTTCTTCCCCACTTTGTCAATTTGGATCCGAATTCATCTTTCGGGGAGACTAACAAACTGTTTTTCCATTGAGAAAATAATGTGAAGACACCGAAAACTGGACAAGTCACCTTTGTAAACCTCTATGAAAAACTTCACACTACCATAGCTTTCGTGTTAATTTAAAATTAGGCTGGTTAGTTAACATTATTCAACTGACTTACATATCATTTAGTTACAAATTAAAATTATTCTTTAATGAATCAATAAAATTAATAATTAGCAATTTGTGTCCCAATATTTTGACACTGCTTGCTGTTTTGCTTGGAGAAATATAGCAGAGGAAATGTGGTAGTGAATGAAACATTTGAGAAATTGAATGAAACATGGATGTGTCAGCAAAGATATTAAAATTCATGTGCACGGTTAACGTAGTTGTTGAAAATATTGATAGTTCGACTACAATGCAATAACTACATTCATACCCACTCAAAGTGATCTCTTGACGGATAGTGTTACCCTCTATTACACTTTAAGCCAATTTTAGCTTTCCAGGTATTGTTCAAATCCGGAGAATACTTTTTCTAAAAACACAAGGATGTGACATGAGTAATACCTTATATTTAATTTGCGTTTGATATAATTTCTAGATAATGCGAATAGCGCTTTTGAATAAGGTTTCTATCTTCTCATTTGAATGTCTTATTTTAAATTTTAATTCTACTCATTAGCCAGGAAAAGCGTGACTCATAGAGAGAGATTTGCGTCTATTATAAGTGAAAATTAAAAGTTATCTTTCAATAATCCACAACCATATCCTTTTCTGGAATTTTTTCTGCATATCTCTTAAAGTCTCCAATCCCGGATTTCCCTTCATACGTGATTTTTTTCACCAAGTAGTTTGGTTAAGGTCATCAAAATCATCAAATCAATCACTCAGTTAACGACTTATGGAGCATTGTCTGTGATCAATATTTTTTTTACTATCCTTTCCTTATTTGAGCGCAAAGGTCATGCATTTTCTATCAACTCCCCATGTATTTCTCCGTTGACGTAATGAGAGGGTCCTCTAAATGTGCAAACTTATGGAAACACTGATGTACGAACACAAACGGTTAAATTTTGTCGCAGCGTGACTGCGTTTTACCCATTATCGATGTTTATGTGATAAGTGAAACCCCACCCCCTTTCTCCGTTGCAAAAGCCCATTTGACGGCGAAAGAACTATCTGCTTGACCGCGCAGTTTAATGAGAGCGGACGTCGGTCGTTTCTTGCAACGAGCTGTCGCCTGAGGCATTTTGGATTGTCCAGTGCGATGGGACGGAGGAGGAATTGCGGGTTAGCGAAGAGAGGAAGGGAGTGAATGGGGAAAAGGACTAAAGGCACGTGGGCGGGAGGACACTCTTAACTCTTGGTGCTCACATGGCCCCTGCCGTACGTGGCCGGCGGATATTTTCCTTCGTACTTCCAACGGGTTCGTTGCCCGTCGATGGGCGTCTGATTCGAGAGAGGGACCTGTCTTTGGCTTCCTCCCGCAAGACCGTTCTCAGACTAAGGCAAACCTTTATAGAGACTCTTCCGTTTAAGATTTTCCCTACCAACAAATCCAAGCACAGTTCGTTATGGAAAACTACTATGTAATTACACTCTAAGTGCGTCATAGGTTACTGAATCTAACAAAACAAAACATTATATGTTGTATGTATCCATCTGTCGTGAGACGGAAAGAATACCAAGCTTGTTGTATTTTACAAGAAGAATTGAAGACACCTTGGTAGTAGGGGTGAGTGAGTACTTCTTGAACCTGGAATATGCAAATATAAGTATCGCTAATTTATCAGAATTTGTCTAAACTTTCAAATTATTACGCTGAATATACCAGAATATTCATGATTAATTGTAAACAGATTGACACACGTGAATCGGTGAGAGTGAAATAAATGTATTCAGAATTCTCTGAATGAATACTAGTTGAATACCAATTGGCATTCGGTGATTGTTAGTCATTTAATATTAGATGATTATAATATATATGTATTTTATTTAGACATTGAATAAGTATGTGAACAGTACCTAATTACCATAGTTTCCATATCATGCATAAATTTCTTAATATGGAATAATAAAAGCGTTGATGATTGAGAGTTGCTATATGTAGAAGTCATTCGCCTTGACTGGGATTGTTGTAATGCGCGTTAGCGGATGACTTCGTTAAAAGTTACTGTTGCGGCTTCTCCCGCAGTTTCTGTCAATTGCAGAGAGAGCTCTTTTCTTTAGATCTCGGGTATAAGAAGTGGCAAAATCATTCAAAATATTTTGATACCTGTGTCCACAAATATTGTGCATGTTAAATTTATGAGAGGATTTATTCAATAAAATGTCCTATCTGGCTATATGCCTCATGTTACCTTGACGTATATTTCCATGTAATTTAACGTTGCAATGACAAGATCATACGACTTCCGACGAATCACAATAGGCTATACCAGATGGGAGAATCGTTAACTGTTCCTGGTGGGATCAATAAAAGGTAAGTAAATGGAAAATATTCATTCAGTGGCTATTCCTGAGAAAGAAAGGTTTCTGGCTCCAGTGAACAAATGTTTTTGTATCTTACTTTATTTAGTATCTTACTCTATTTACTCAGAGCCATGATTAAAAAAGCGCATATTTCTCATTCAGGAAATTCGAACAGATAGAAAACGGCTGCGCATGACCCCGGAGCTTTCATGAGGATATTTATTTGATGGACTCCTCAATATGTCAAATATACTGTGGGATTCATGGGTTAGAATATAAGAAGAACCGTGGTGAAATATATCAAGTCCTATTCAAGAAAGCATTACCATAACATAGGAAAAGAAGGAACGAGCGTCTAACTGTAATGAAAACAATAAATTGGAAAGTTGGAGGAGGGGTATGCAAAAGCTGTCTATACAATGGTCAAACGTAGAAGAAGAGTTAGAATTGGTTTGCTTTTATAAAGTAGGTATCTTGAGATTGTCAGATTTGAAGATAGTAAAACGGTAATAAGATAGTTGCTAGATTTCATTGCCATTGTTGAGCGTAATGAGTTTGATCGAGAGAAATAGCTTAAGGTAAATCGTTAAAGTGAGAATGAATGAATGTAGTGGCAAGAACTTTAAGTATGTCAGTGATTAGTGCAATTACTAATATTTCATAAGTACAATAGATTCATAGCAAAAAAAAATTTAAAAATTGCAAGGAAGCCACAGCCTAGTAAAGCTCGTACCAAGATATAAGGTTAATGACGGAGACAAAAATTAAAGGCCCAAATTACCGGTAATAAAGAATTGGCCACAAAATTAAATACCGAAACTTGACATTAGGGACAGAATAAGAAATGAACATGCATAATAGTGTTGGCCTACAGGTAAGAGGAATGGAAAAATATTTGATAGAAAGAAATATCTAGAAACATGAGATACAAGTTTATACTTGTATTACGAGTTAAATAACGAGTATTTAAATAAAGATAGAACGGTAATCAGTGTAGACCCTAACCTAGGGTTACACCAAATGAAAATGCTTCTTAGAATCTTTGATGGTGAAATAATTAACCAAACCAAATCAATGCTTTAAGGATATCAAATTATTCATATTTTTAGTGGCATAATATAGAAAAATCAATTTCTCCATTATAACCAAAGGATGTTAAGATAAAAGACATTGCCAAGGGCTTCATTCTTCATTTTGCTTCAGTTATGACCCTGTAAACTTTAGTAGAGCTGTTTCGTTACTCAAACTTTAGCTAAGATCTGATTTAGGAGGTGCAATGAAATATGAAAGAAAACGTTTTGTTTTCTCATGAAGAAGGATGTACGGCATGAATAAAGATTTAAGATAAGCAATGATTGGATAAATTAATTGTAACACCAGTAACGCCGAAGGCATGTAGTATTTTCAGTAATTAAAATACATTGAATCATAGGGCTTTTAGGAAAGATAAAATAAATACGGTACGGTAAATACAGAAAGATAAAATTAAAAAAAAACATAAAATAAATAATCATTAACACATCAATTAAAAAATCGTTCAATGATGGGCTGATTTGTCGTTAAATATATAGCAGCAGTTCCTTTCCGAGCTTTTGAAGATACGAAGGACTCAGGAAGTGAGTATGAGTATTCAATAGGTGTAGTTAATGCAACGGCAATTAAACAGAGTCTAATCCAACAATAGATTTTAGACTATTGATGATAGTTATGTTTTTGAATATCAGAGAATACACTTTCAGTCATTAATCATATTTAAAATGTGCGTTCAGTGAAATTAATTCCACCAAAAAGTTCATTCATGCCGTTATGTGTAATCCCATTTGTATAATATTGGTTTACTGTATGAAGTAATATCAATGTAATAAATCTTTATTGGTTGCTAATCAGCAAAAAGAAGTTACTTTTAGCATACATCGATGATATTTATAACGGTAAGGTTTACTGTGCACCTATAGAGACCACATCATAATGTGGCAGAACTTACTTCTATCACTGCGGTAACAAGCCGAAAATTAAAGGATGAATCGCCATATTTTAATGAATTATGCTTGTCTGTCGTATGTGCTCAGCAGCAATATGAAGTTCTTATTCTGGTGTAAGGCCTTAATAATACGTTTCAAGTCGCATACTATCGGACAGTAAGTTTTGAAGTTGATATGCATCATAAATTTCGTTTTAATTAATATTTGTGGCATCTATTAAATATTTATGTGTTTTTTGCATAGCGGTCGACGGCGACCGACTAGAAAATCGGTGCACAATAGCGTTAAGAGTACAAAGCAAACTTTAGGCTACAGGGACTGTGAGTGGCATATTTTGAATTCTAAAGTGATGAACATTTAAGATTTAGAGGGATCAAGGTCACTATGAGGGCAATAAAGTCATTTTTTATACTGATTTTATTATCTAAAATGTGAAATCATCACAGCATTGGTTTCTGGGATAGAAATGGTTGTGGCATCTTTATACGATTTCCTGCTACATGCTTCGATAAATGAAGACAGAAGTAAATAACAAATAATGCGTTTTTTGACCTTCTTTTTGAAGTTTATTTTATAATGTGCATTACGAGAAGCGTAGCTGGCTTGTAGAATCAAGGTTTGTTGCTTTGTTTAGCGTATTCACTGGAGGGTTTCAACTGTCCGATGAAGTTAGGTATGGTGGAATATTAACCCCTTCTGTAGAATTTGCCCGGTACCACTAAAATAAAACTGCTATTCTCATTCGAATTTGTTATCCGTAGCTGGATTATTCCATAGTTACGTATCTACACCTTTACACATGCACATAATACCTCGCAATCTACCGCAAGATCACGTAGAGAGGGATGTTTGGTCAACAGCTATGCATGTACAATCACAATTATTACACTTCTACACAAATATCTATCCGATCATGCGCTCGAACAAAATTAATTGCACGAAAGAAGGTATTTGTTTCAAGAATACTCAATATCGAATATATTTCAATCATGCGGGAACAATATTACAAATATGGATATATTTTAAAATCATGCCGGGTAACGACTACATGTATATACTACCAATACTAATTATCCCCCTCGCGCCTGCTGTCTTACCTATTTTTATCTTTAATCCTCCGAGGTAAAAATAAAATTTAAAATCCATCCGTCCTATTTATGTCCTTGATTTTATATACTTATGTGACCGGATGCACCGTAATAATTCGAGGTTGGTAAGGTGTCTTTAAAATCTTCGGATGAGTGATCTGCCTCAAATTTACGCAGTAAATTTAGCCAGCGGCTCAACCTACGGTGAACTCCCATCCTAAATCTTCCAATATTGTCGTGGCACTGCTACACTGTACATATCAACGTTTCACAAACCTAGCGGCTTTACGTTGCACTTGATCATATTCTAAACCTCAAGATGATCCCGCCTCTTGAGGATCCTACCTCAAGAGGATCCCACACACCAGCAGCGTACCCTACCTAGGTGGGCCTAACTTATAAAAAATAAAACTTTTTTACCCTCATTACATTTCCCAAGCATCCTTTTAGGAATCATAACTTTAGTTGCTATTCTGCAAACTTCACAAATGTTTTCCAGGACATGTCCTCAATTATCGTAACTCGGAAGTATTTGGCCGATTATGCGTTTGTTAAGCTCGTTTTCTGAAGGTGTAAGTGAAATCCTCGTCCTCTTCCTCCAAAAATTAATCGCAACGCATTGCTTCAAATATGACTTAATATCGCACCACTTTTCATTTGCAATGAGATCATTAGTTAATATTTCTTCATCTTGATGACAAGAAATGTCCACAAATATCAGTACATCGTCAGCAAATATACAAACTTTACATGTATACATAGTTAAACTCCAAAGTATTTGTAACAAATTGCCAACGATAGTAATTATTTTAGATTTCAATTTCTTATTTGAGGCTACGTTTGTAATAATATCTATAATCCTTGAAATTTATAGCTTAATTTCTACCCTCATTGTGATTCGTAATTATCAGAAATCCAGGTGCATTGTCGGCAAGAAGACAAATGTATTCGGTGATCATACCGCACAGTTTCTTACTGAGAGCATGAAGCAATTCGTTCAGCAAAATGTCTTAATAAGCACTAGTGATGGCATGACCCTTTTCCTGGTAATCTGTTATGAGACTACCCGACAGTCCCAAAAACCAGGCAGCATGAGCTCCCCTATAGACTTCTGCCTACTTGGTGGAGGTGAGGTGAGGACTTCTGCCTACTTGGTGAGACGCTCTACTTCCACTCTTTCTCTTTGGCCTCTAGATCATATTGATAGATCCAAGATTCATCCATTTGTTTCCAGATGACAAAAAAAATCCTTCAATTCAATATCTTCCTTGACAATTCGTTTGCTTCTGAAAAGGACTCGGGAGTTATGAAACCCAACGTGTTGCCATTTCGCTCTAATTCCTGATCATATGAATGGTTGCTCTGCGATATAATAAGTGAAGCCCTCCAATTTCTTCACAATTGGGGGCATCGTCCGTGAATGATGGCTTTCCACTACTTGGATCGTATTCGAGTGACATTTGGCCAGTTTGAAAATTCCCTTTCCACCCTCATATGACGTGCTATCATTTTCATAATTACCTATTATTTCATCGTGAATTTGCTGGGCACTGTAGCCTTTCAAATGAATGAACTTACACAGCGAGCCCCTGCCTTCTTCGTACCTCAAATTACTTCAATCTACGGCTTCCTGAAACTAATCAACATTAATGGGTGTCATTTATCACATTATTTACATAAGAATCATTTAGTATGTAGAATAGGTCTTTTCAAGATATATCGGTTACTGCGGAGTACGAATTAAAAAACCTAAGTTCGTAGAAATAATATTTAGATCACATTCAAAACTATTATTTTTCCGATTTAATTTGAAATAGATCAACGCTTCAACATGTACATAGAAAATGCAGATTTGGGAAGAGGTTTGCACATTTTTAGCTAATTGAGATGATCCTTATCACAAATATTACTTCAAAAATAGCGATTAAAATCATGAATTAGTATGTTAATGAGAAAATTATTGGCGGTGGCCAGCAAAGCAATGATCTGGGATACAGGCGTTAGAGTGATAAATTTTCCTGCCTTCTCTACATAGTTTCCATTCCAATTCCCATTGGGTTTCTGGAAAATGTTGTGCTATGTGGGGAACACGCTAAGAACAGTCACTGTCTGAAAGGCCATTAAGCAATGTTATCCCAGGGCGCCTTTCGTGAAGAGTAGGTTGGTGTTAGCGTTAGATTTCTCCTCTTCCTTGATGTAAGCACGGGTAAGGGTGGAGCCGTAAATATCGAGCGGGTTTTTCATCTCTGTAAATCAATAGTGTGGATCCAGCTACTCTATTCGTTACGATTTAAACTCGGCATCACTATTGCGGTGAATGCATTTTAATGAAAGAGCGCTGTAGTTAGTTCATTCGTTCGATAATTAGACGGGCACCGAAGTCTCTACAAATTGCAAAAATTATTGAAAATGTTACATGTTACTTTCAAGCAAAAGCGATAGGTGTATTAATACCCTGTAAAATAAATGTACCAAACTATATATTTGGTAAAAATATTCTTAATCGCTTTAATAAATAAATTATTCGATCAGCTGGGTTTCATGAGTTGACATATTATGAATATTTATTCCCTCTTTATCTCATTGTCAAACATTTGTCCTGGTGGTAAAATGTCGGTTTGCCGTTTCCGTGACATTCCAATGAAAGGCTATTTGACAAGAATGGATTCATACGCTAATAGTTTAGTTATCTAAATACAACGAATTTAATAAAACGTTTTTCATTATAATTAAGTATTCTCGGGCAGTTTGGCTTTTTTTATCTTTTCATTTAGAGAAAGCTGAAAATATTTTCTTTCAGGTATGGGTTCTATCTGAAATAAAGATTAATTAGAGAAGAGTTCTCATGTTGAAAAATGTGTCCTCTGAACAATGATTAGATGAGCTAAAAAGCCATATATGCAGATAATTACTTGTAGTTAGCATTATTTCCATACTCTAAAATCCTATTGATGTCATCATCAATGCACCATCTGAAACTTAAAATAATGTTGAGTAATGTTTGGTTAATTTTTTTCTTCATTAGTCCGCATTTACAAGTATATCCTAAGAAAGCTAATGCATTGTTTGCCGGGTAATTTTACAGCAAGTTTGAACAGTTCCTTCGGTGAATTTTGGAGTTTTCAATAACATTTATAAAATGAGTCAAAGACGCATTTTCGTTGAGTTAAAAGCAATAGGGAAAGGATCCTTAATTTTGATATGATTTCCATGAAGATGGTTTTTAAAGATTTCCTAATGTATTTTTAAATTCCAATGTTGTCTCTATGGCAATACCAATGTCGTTAAATGTGTATGGCAAGTTCAATTTTACCTTCCCCATTTTTCTTTACTCTTTTCTTGACTTTAGGTGTCAATTTTATGTACAAAGGATGTAAATCAAAGGTCTGTATTAAGCTTTGGAGCTGGGTTGTGCGTATTTTAGTAGGACGGTATGCAAATATGTAAGTGATTCTATGGAGGTAGTCTTGGTAAGATAATATTTGCGTTGTAATTACGAACTTTCCCTAGTCGTAAGTGAAAGATTATTCATATTAAACTTATTCATGCCTCTACCATCCTAACTGTGGAGCCTTCTATTCCTTTTTTCGTATTACGTAGAAGCTTAACTGAATCCGCAGTACGTGTTCCATAAATTTGCTTCTGTAGCTTGGTTTATTTTATCCATCTACTGTTCCAAGAAGGTAGGAATGAAAGTTGGAGGGGAATTCGTAAAATCTGTTAGGTTTGCTGATGACCAAGCATTAGTTGCTCAGTCAGTCAAGGGGATGCAAGCTCTGTTGAGTGAATTGGAGGTTCAGTGCGGTAAATATGGGATGAGAATCAAAATTAATAAAACAATGGTTATGCGATTTTCCAGAAAGAAAAAGGCTAAGCTAAATATTAAAATAGGCGGGGAAAAAATAGAGCAGGTAGAACAGTTTACATATCTCGGAAGTGTTCGGACCAATACGGTCAAAATGGTAGGGACGTAAGAAGAAGAATTGCGCTAAGCAAGGAGGCTTTTTCAAGGAGGAGGGAGTTGATGACGGGGACGTTGAGTAGGGATGTTAAGACAAGACTCGTAAAAACTCTGATATGGAGCGTAGCTATGTACGGCGCGGAAACGTGGTCGCTGAAGCAGGAGGATAGACGTAGATTGGAGGCTTTTGAAATGTGGGTGTGGATAAGGATGGAGAAGGTGAAATGGACTGAAGGGAAAACAAATGAGGAAGTACTGGAGATGGTGGGTAAGGAAAGGGGTTTGTTGAGAGAAATCCTATTGAGGCAGGAAAAATGGATGAAAGGCGTATTGAGCGGTAGTGGAATGTTGAAGAAGGTAATAGAGGGGAGAATGTTGGGCAAGCGAGGAAAGGGCAGGAACAGGATAAGGATGTTGGACGGGATGAAGGGAGGAAAGAAGTCCACCGAGATGTAGAGGGACTTGATGTAGATTAGGTTGCTGGATTGGGTTTTGTTTGGAGTCACAAAATATTTATTTGATAGTTGTGTCCATCCAAAAACCTACCTTAACCGGTAGATTACCTAATAATACTGTAATACTGTTCCAAGACATTTTATCTGTATGATAAATGTCACCAAAAAACTCAAATTTAAGAGAACAATGCATTTTTATTCCTATTATAAATTCTATGCAAATTCTAAATTACTTGCTGACCCATTCCTATTCGTATGGGTTTCACTTAGAGTAATCTTTTTGTGAAATTATATTTGAAAAATACCACCAATTGCCACGATTACCAGTTCAATGCGTTTGAATATTTTCTATGTGAAACCTAAATTTCTCTTCCAATACAGGTCATTTAGTTTGGCGGGATGTCGGATTATCTAGCTGGTACTGAGTAATATACATATTTTTTGTCAAAATTGTTATATATGCATAAAATGATTTTAATTTTGTGCAATACTCCATTATTTTACACTGACGGGAAAGAATACCACCACATCAGTAAATATTTATTCAATATTTTGGATCGTCAAATCGGATAGTTTATTTAATAAACTCCAGGATACTATTAGAAGTGGGCATAGTGTAAATAGTAGTAATAATAAGAAATGCATATCAAGCCCGAATAATTATTTTATTACAGGGAAAAGTTAATTGAAAAATAATAATTGAGGTTCTGTCCACATTTATAACCAATGAAATTAACGAACGCTTTTACCCACAACATCCATGGCGCATTAAATTGTACCATATTTGGCCATAGCTCATAGCTCTAACTCTTTTCTAATACTGTTTGATATTGAAATAGAAGTTCTTTAGTGAAATTAATCCAAGTTTACCGCCTTATGGCTTTGAATAAACTTCTTAAATACATTTACGTTTCACAAAATACCTTACCGATGGAAAACATAAATGAATAAATTTTCAAGAAACTGCGGGAGATGCCGCCACAGTAACTTTTTCCGGAGTCATCCGCTTCATGTAGCATTACCATGCAACAACTTTCAGAGTGTAATAAATGAACAAGTTTAAGGCACATGAAAAATGCCTGTAGCGGGTGATGAATGTAATTAGTATGGTTATTTTCGGAAATTCCATCGTAAGATACTGTCCTTTCAGCTAATACTTCTCTATTAAGGATATGATCCTCAATAATGACTAAAAATATTTGAATGTAAAGTGTTATCATAATTTTGTCCCTATGGTGTTTTGACCTAACCGTAAAACTTCTTTGAGTACTTGTAATATGATGACCAGTTATAATGTAGACTAAATGCTGCCGTGAAACTTACTTTTTTCAAGAGGACCTTTTAATCTTGCATGCATTTACCTTATTTCAGAAGTTTAATATCTTTTCGTCTCCTTCCAACTCCAATAATTCCATATTCACATGACGAGCCCGAGCGTGGAAAACCTGAACTTATTCGATTTTGAAGTATTCTTACCGCGAATGTGTAAAAAATACTTTGAATGAGAACGTTGATCCTCACCCAAGTGATGCATCCCAACTAGAGCGTCAGTGAAATTTTCCCTCCCTTTTAGCGTTGAATTGAAAACCTTTGAGGCAGCCAACCCAATCCTTTCGCTATTTTTACATCCGAGATCCGACCACCTTGAATGGCACAAACTGCATGGAAAATCGTTTCTCTCACACTTTGGGCTGTAACGAGCAAGCAAGGAAAGCGAGAAAGGCATTTGTAACCCGCACGGACGGGTTGGCAGATTGGCCTGAGGCCGTTATAATAAATATCGGAATCTGATTCTTTTTTGGGCTCTAATTAGTTTAATGCTGTTTTCTCAGGTGATGGATGGAGCTCTCCTCTGATAAATGCCCTCGTTACCGTAGAAACGGTTGTGGGGATAAGTGGATATCCGCTGTGAGGTTGGTGGGAGGGAAAAAAAGTGCGGGAGAGGAGGAAGGGAAGGGAGGAAACAGCGGGCTGTGGTGAAGGAAGACATGCGGGGGGCGGTGAATAAAGGAATGGGGGTGTTCTCGAGATGCATGTGAGTGAGTGGGCAAAGGCGAGTGAGAAACGGAGGGCGAGGGAAGGGTGGAAAATGTGCAGCGGAGTCTCCTTTGTTGTTGGGCTTTTAATGGCGACTCCCAGAAAATCCCATTCCTCGTTCCTTCTCCTACTTCTCTTTCTTCCGCATGCAACTGAAGAAACTCTTCCTCGTTAGCCAATCTCCCACAGCTTTCCCCCCACCGTCTTCGAAGACAAAACCATTATCCATCCGCCACCTCTCCCTCCCTTACCACTTGCTCAGCGCGAGCACAACCGGTACTCCTAGAAGTTCTTTTTCCTTACGTGAAAGCTGGCAGCGTACACTATCCGCCATAGACGCATTCTTTCAAATTTCCAAACTAGTGCGCATTTTATTGAAAACTATTTAACGTCGGTTCGCAAATACACGAAGGATGTGCTGAAAAAGTTTTGTATAGATCGCATCCATCGCGAAGGAGACGGACACCGTTAGGCGGAAACTTATCGATGGTAAAAAACGAAAAAATCCTTATCTTCAGATATCTGGAATGGAAATTGTGTTCAGTAATAATAAAATAAGAAAACATTCACCGAGGGCTAAAAAAGGAAAAGTTAAAACTCACCGAAGAATTTTTCATCTAAAAATTCACCAGAATTAGTTTGAGAAATTACTAAAAAGGCTCATTTTGTTTTAAGTAATTCATAGCGCCGAAAAAATTAGGTTATCGATCGATAATGAAAAAACGGGATATGTTTCTAGAAATAGAAATCATCGAGAGTCATTTTAAGAAGAAAAGTGTAGTAGATCAGACATCTTTTACAAAAATGCAACCCCGAGAATATGATTTTAAGGAAAGGAATACAAGGGTACCAATAATTACAGGGTAAGACACACTGCTTCCTGCGTACGATAAATGAAGGATAAACAGTAGTTTTTTTGAGCTAATTTGGTGTATGGCTCTCAGAGAGTAATTGAAAATCAATAAAAAACGAATAATTGCCAATCGAAAAAAGATTACAAAAAAATCATAATGCCCAAATCGTAGAAATTAAAACATTATATATATTTCAAATTACATGTGATATCTTAAATATCAATGGAGTAATAAGTTTTGCCTCAAATTGCGATGATCTTTTTCTTAATTAGGCTAAGTAAAGGAAGAAAATTCTGGAATATTACTCCCTTGCAAAGACAAAGGAGACTAAATATAGCTGGTATTGTTTTTACGAGTAATTTGCACTTTTTTGACAAAACTAGTTCCTCGCTTTCCAAATGAGAGGTAATAGGATTTAATTACGAAACAAATTTCTTTAACGATAATTGATTTGAGGAAATAATAGGAATAGTTTGAAGTTTGTTAAATGTTAAAATTATCATGAAATCAATGACTTTTTGCAATGAAATTTCCCCCAGTGTGACACATTTTAGCAGGCCATATTTTCTAAAACAGTTTTAAAATGAATGATGAATTTTTATACCCTGGATGGCTCCTTCTGTCAAGTTATAACTATGCACAAATTAACTGGAAAACTCTAAAATATATAATATTTTTAACATTATTATTAAATGTGATATTAGTATAAATTAAGTATTATAAATTAAATGGACTAATTTAAACGAGGCTTTTATTCCTCGCAGCATATGCTGTTTAGAAGATGATTGTGTATTTCATTACAAGCTATTGCTCTGAATTTTCCAGGTATGAATAATATCCTCAAGAATTCAATTCGATCAATACGGTTTCTGCAGATCCTCTTATTATACGCCAACTTATTACAAAACGGATTCCCCCTACCGTCACCTTTGCATTATAAGAAGAAATTGTGCATTACGAGGGCAATGTGTTGCTTTGAGTCCGAATTTCAGAGACTATAATGGAAACCTGGCCGAGTCAAATACATTTATCTCTAGAAGAGTGCGTTGACCTTTAGCCTTATGGTGGAAGATGGGTGAACAACCCGAGGGACCTCAAGGGTCGAATTAAATGAACCCCCGCGAGGTTGCGAGATGATGATTCGCCAGAGATACGGGTGAGATGTGGGCAAGAAAAAGGTAAAGGAAGATAGAAGGTAGTTTTTCCCAGCTGGGATGGAGTAATTCATTTGTAAAGAATTCCTCTTTCCCATTTGTGTTGGGAGTATGCTCCGTGGGGGTGGGTACGTCTACAAGTCAGGAAGGCACCATCTTGAGAGTAGCGGTAGATGAAAGGACACGGGGAGGGTTATTGCATACGGGGAAAAAATGTGTACCATTTTTTTCCAGAAGTCGAAAGTTCAAAACTAACCAAATAATTTAGTATACATTATGATGACACTTCAAACCCTGGTTCAATATCCCCCACGTAATGGCTTGCTGATTTGATATAGGATTTTTTTCAAATTAATTGATTAATGATTGCATACGTATTTGCATAATCTAAGTTTAACATATTTTCAGATTTACGTTTTGAAGATACTATCAACAATATCCGTGTTACTAATTCATTATAAACATTTCGTTAAATTAAGGTTTACTTAGCATAAGCTTACTTGCAAGTAATACAAAAGACCTAAGGAGATATATCTTGCATAAGATTATTTGTGAAGGAAAAATTGACGATCATAAGTTTATCAGAAATGTGTATGGAGTATAGGTCTAATTTTCGAAAACCCCTTAAGGCGGAAGAACTAATGGAACTATGTTGTATTATGTAGATGAAACAGCCAGTGCCTATGATGGAGCAGGGCGATGTTTGCAGTAGCGAAAGTAGCGAAATTGAGATATGAGTATGATATTAGAGAATATATATAAGAAATTGAACTATGCAGGAGAAATTTCTTACGTCAAATGACATCAAGGTTATGGATTTGCGTGATGATGGAAAATATAGATACAGAATTGACATTTAAAAATTAAACAATTTGGCTTTACCACTTAAAACCAAGCCAAGTTGTTGAATTTTCAAATGCAGGTTTGAAGATTTTCCACCAAGTTACCCCAGAAACTGTTTTATTTAGACACAGAATTGTATCGAGTACAATAAATAAGAACATTTAACCTTATATTTAGGGGAAAAGTTATAATTTTCCACGATGTTCACTGCTCAATGAGGTCATAATTTAGTAGTCATGATTTGTAGAATGATGCCATCATTCAAGCATATCAAAAGTGGTGAGAGGTTTGGGAAATATTAATTAATGTCGTTATTAGGTAGAAGTGAATTAAAAATTTAGTTGCATAAAGTGACAAACTTGATCAATGGAAATGGGAAAATCTGGAAATATTACAAGAATATACGAGATAAAGAGGAGATATGATGTGAAGAATTACTTAAAAATGCAAGACTGGCAGTGTTGATAATTATGAACAGGAGGGAGAACGTGCTGGAAATGATTTCAAAGATGCTAAGCGCCATATGCAGAAATAATAATATTTACGCCCCGAAAAACTTTTTTGTATTGAGCAATGAGGATTTTTTGTTGAGGATTTTGTTGAGGAATGCACACACTATTAAGAGAGATAAAACCATTCTAAGAAAGCAAAAGAAGGACAGACGTTATGATATAAGATTCAGATATGCAATTCATAAACAATAATGCTCGAACATGTATTCAGTAAAAATAGCGATAATGCGTGGTAGAAAATTCTATGCGAAATATTAGGTCAAAGCCCTTGTATGTAGAGAGGAAACATCACATTTGTGAGGATAGTTAGGTTCTAAGTATCAGAGCAGGGTCTAGAAAATTATGACCTAAATATCCCTGCATTCAACATAGTTTAACGAGAAATTAAATTAGATTCTAAGCAGAGACACAATATTAGTCCAGGTAAAATTCATGAAAATTGTAATTTGGTATTAGCCAAATACTTTTCTATCTAAGTCTTGGAGTTCTAAAAGGCAGTCTTCAATTTATAAATAATAGGAATAATGATAATAGGTTAGAATATTTCAGGTCATGGTCTCATTCAAAACCTTAACGCTATAAGTAGGTTCAAGTATGAAAGCGAGTGCAAGATCGGGAATTTCATCAATATGTTGGGTACATGTATGAGATTTTCTTTGAAGGCGATTGCTTCGTATCTCACATACGAGGAAAGGAATTTACGGATGGTAATCATGGTTTGTATAAAAAGTGTCGGGAATATTTTCCTTACCGTACGTCACACGCAACTGAGCCATTTTGTATATTTAAGGTTACAGATAAATTCTCTTTAAAGGGATCTTCAATATACTTTCCTGTTCTGATATAAATTCAGTATCTTTGCCAAATTCACTTAATCGAATGAGTTGTCGACACATAGAAAACAAACATAATATCCTGAATTAAACACAACACTAAAACGTTTTTATAATAAATCCCCAGGTGAAATTACCACCAACCAATGCTGTATTTCAAACCAGTTCCTTAGGGACAATATCATTCATATAATAGTTCATACATTTGATATTTCGTTTTTCTAAGTTTCAATAACTGCTTAATATTCCCTCGTCATTCACAAACTCACCTCTCATATAAATGATGACTTGAAATCGTCAATTTTATTAGCAGCTTCATATACTACGTCCATACATAGCGTCTCTTCACTCCAAGATGAACTGAAAATATAATCCGGACGTCTCCTATCAGGTTTAAAAATATTCCGCTCCCAGTTTTTGCTCTACATCTATTTCTGTTTATGCTAGCAAAATTTAACCAAGCAGTTGCTCTGGCATAATGAAATGAATAATTTATCTATCATAAATAGTTTTGTTGAAATTATATTTACTATTATTGAATTATTTCAATCGTATGCTAATGTATAACGTGAGTTCTTCTTCCTTTGACAGTTCGCTGCTTATAATAAATTTTCCAGCAGATATTTGATGATTAGTCTCCTTTTTGTCTTTCATTTTAAATAGTGTGTACATATTCATGATCTTATTCACAATGCATTTCACCAAGGTTCATTTTTCTGAATGTATGTCTCTTCCATTATCCTTTGATCTTTGGAAGGTGTGATATCCTCTGCAATCAATTTCCCCCTCTTGTCCTTGAAGTAACTCATTTTTTGTCTTAATAATCAGATTAAATTCTTTACAGATTTCCAAAATATTTTCTTAATTCTTTTGAATTGACTCTGCACATTTAACCGTCTGTCAACCATACCCTTCCCACTTTTAGTTCACGTTATAAGGTTCTACTTCAAGGTTACTTCAAGTTATAAGATATAACATGTATCGGGAAAAGTTAAAAAAAATAATATACAGATATTTAAGATTGCTACAATGCCTCAAATTTTTTAATTGACTACCCTTGAATGTTGGCACACTTTTGTCAGCGGTGGTGGGCCAGTGGTCCATGTAGTGTATGTGCGCAAGGTTTTACAGTACTTTGGGATTCCCTATACTTCTGTACAGTATACGTGTCCCTACGTCCCTATAGGGACAGTACTTTGGGATTGGGATTAGGACAGTTCTTTGACAGTACTTAGGGTTCCATGGTGGTTCGCGTTGAGGGAGAATTTTACTTTTGGCAATAGGATATAGTCTGCTGGAGCCAATTAAGGACAATAAGGACGTTGGGAAATCATCGCGATTCTGTTGCAGAAGGTCCTCGCAAGCAGGCATTCGACTCTCCTCTTGGTCGTCTGTCTTGATCTTCGGAACGAGTTTAATGCAGATATTTCAAGTCGCCAAATTTTCAGTGAAAATGGTGTGCGCTGTCATCAAATCACTACGATCTGCGATCGTGTGCACACTAATGTGTATTAAGTATAAGGGGAGTTAATTAATTAATTTAGTGTCATTCCCACGAGAATGATATATACTTTTAGTACAATTAACAATATTTTAGAAACCTTATTTTTAGATTTTTTTTAATCGTCATCGATTTGAAAAATTAGATAATGTCGACTGTGTGTGGCACAGCAGAAAATAAGCAAATCATAAGAAAGAGTGTAATCACTAAAATTTTAGCTTCTTAATTTTCATAAGGATTCATATTTAATACTTATCCATTCAGACGTGTTTCCTCAAATGATTTTGCTACCTTTACGGGTGACTGCATGAGGAAAATTGACCCATTTTACATATTACCAATGAAGGGAAGTTATGGATGAATATCCTCTTCTTAGTGAAAATCATGGAGTGCTGGAAAGAATAAAAGAATAAACATGAAATCATTAGTATCAGATCGATACACAGTTATAAACATGAGGAAAAAAACTGAATATGGAGATATCGTTCAGTAGAAGAGGGTGATGAAAGATTAACGTAGGAAGATGGGCGAACAACTCGAAACCCGAAGTTTATCACTGAGATATCAGTGACCAGAAGTCCATATTTGTGATTGGTTTAACCTATCATTGGGAGTTTGAACCTCCAGGGTCTCCAGGTATACAAATTATACTATTTTTTTGTTGAGATTTTTCTGACATTTTTTTTAAACAATTCAGATTTCTCCTGCGCAGAATAAAAAATATAGGTGGTATATATGAAAAAATAAAAATTGTGACAAACGCAGAAAACGGGAATACCTTTAGACAAAAGAAATAGTTGAAACGTGATTGTAGTTACAAAGTTATGACTAGAATCAGAGGGAGAAAAAGGAACCATTTTCCTGTTTAAAATATTGAATTCTGTCTTTCCCCCTTTTAATGTGTATTTATTGAAACGAATTTTTTTGTCTATGAATTGAAGTGAAATGTGTGCTGTGTGTGGAGTAGGTATGATTTCTATTTGCTTAAAACATACTTTTGTTATATCATCATTTAAGATTATTTTAATTGCGGAGATTTTAATTGTTAGGAAATGAAAACTATTTTCTTGACTGCTGATTTCAAAGTTATTTTGCATTCGGATCGTTCCTTTTGCCTTGACGTAAAAATCATAAATTGGCCTTTACTTAATAATCCAATGCTAAATACAAATTGGAGGTAGAATGACGATTAGTATTGGAAGTAGAATAAGAATTACGGAGAATAGAACACAATGAAATTAATTTTTCAGTTGTGTCGAAGAATTTACAGAGATAATACCAGCTCAGATATAATAAATATCAGGAAGAGAACAAGGTGAAATATGTTTTAAATTTAATGAATAAATGTACTCGCTAAGGAAGAATATGAAATATTTATCTAAAAAGAAAAATTCTCATTGAAAAGTAATTTTGCATTCGCGTTGTTCATTTTGGCCTTGACGTAAAAATCCAATTCTTATAAATAAATTTATCTATGAAAATTCGTGTTGAGATAACATTAAATTAACAATATGTTTTAAAGCTATTTGTTGTTATAAAATCAATATTTGTTATTATACTTGATAAGAATGCGTGCTGTAAAAAAACCGTATCCCAATAACATAACTAGGTTTTGTTCCCTTTTAAAGGTGGTGACCTAACACCCCCCGCCACACTCCCTTACAGCGGCTTGTGGGGTATTATGTAGATAGTAACTTAATATTTACCATCAATGATTCATAATGGGTTACACAAGCTGGTATTTTTCTTTGTTATACTTTAATCTTGGGAATATTTCTTCGATAAATGTACTGTTGTGTGTAGACATGCGTCCTAATGCTTAGCGGTATTCCATTGTACTTCTTCCGCGAGAAGTTGAAAGTGTGAACTCTAGAACCATCAGTGTAAGAACATTTTATGCGATAGAATTGAAAATTTATAGTACAAAATTAATATTAATGAAGTACTTATAGCAATTGTTAGGTGAAATTAGAGGAATCATGTTCACTTTAATTTTTTATAACAGTGAATTACCAAGCAATCCTCTATCCAAGAAATTCTCTAACCATATATTTCTTATCTAATGTCAACTTACTCAGAATATGAACCACTTTTGAAATATGGGGCATATCTTCGAAACAGTCTAACTTTCTCTTATCCATTATAAGATATGTATTATTATTTTACATTTTTTCAGTTATTATACAAATTTACGAAATTTTATAACGTAAATGAATATGCTGAATGAATAAACATATGAATGAATAAACATATGCTGACAATGTTTTAAAAATGAAAACTGCATAATTATACACGCAATTTGCATATTATCGCCATAAAACTTGCTTGAAATTTTTGATAGAATAATTTTCCTTTCGAATAAACGTCCTTCAGTTCGCGCAATACTCGGAGAATAATCAAAACTTTAAATGTAGTCAGTTTTTAAGGCGTTAAATAGTTAATCTATAGGTTTAAAGTATCAATTGATCCAAGCAAGAAGACTTATTATACAGGTTTTTTATTGATGAAATGAAAAGAAAGAGCTGAAATGAAAGCTGAACGGTAAATGAACTCTAATTTACCTGGAAAATATTTAAAGATTAAGCTCTATGTTCCTCCTTAGGTGCAATAGGTTCAATGTAATAACGAAATCATTCTCAATATCGGAAGTAGCTGTTCTTGTCTCTTATCAACAGAAGAACGAGAGCGCTTTGAATATTAAACACGGGACAAGAAGAATAGGGAGAAGTGGTAACGGAGAATAGTGCGTGCCTTTCTGACGAGTGGGTGGTGTATGCTGACGTGTCGGGTTTGTGCGAGTGCTCAGGACTGCTATTGTACGTGGGAGGACGCTGGAGAGAAATAAAGCCTTCGTTTTTGCCTTATTCCTTTATGGCACTAACTCATGTCTGCGGGAGATCCGACAGCACCTCATTCTGTTCTCAGCGTTGCACAAGTCCTGCAGGTGCGGATTTGATGGCGGAGTTAAGGTTAGGGTGGAAAGTAGATATTAACGAAGATGGCAAGGAGGTTACCTTGCTTAAATCATTTACCAAATACATCGCTATGAGATGTACGATGGACCTTTGCAAAGGATAAGTTATAGTGTAGAAGTTGTAGTGCCACTCTGAGTAAATCAAGCATTGAATGAAGTGGTAGCACAGATTTGTTAGACGCGTCATACTCGTAATTCTCGCAGATTTAGCCTTAAAAATACGTATTTTAGTACATTAGTAATACGCCACCAAAGCAACGCTAAAAACATGTAGCATGATGACCGTTTTTGTCTCATGATAATTCTGCTGGTGCAAAATATAACTAATGAAAAAGCTAACTCAACTTGGACACGCCTTTAATTGAAGATGAAAAATGGTGGCATTGGATCAAACTGGTAGGGTCCCTACTTACAGATATGTACTGTACTCGCAACCTTTTTCAAGGATCAGTAGTTAGTTTTTAGTAACTGGAACAAGAACACTACGACGTACCTTTCTTGTAATGACAGGATGGTTGTACATAGTGATTTATTTCCGTGAATTGATGATCAGGTGAATAAGGGCCTCTATCTTATTCCCTTGGCGCTTTTTATCTTACATAAATTTTACATCAATCTCTTGACAGAGCATTAACAATTTGGTTCTATTTCACGTTACACATTTTCCCTGAAGTTTCCTGTGGCCCAAAATGAATTCTCTAACCAAAGCAGAAGCCGAATGAACTAAGAAATGTCGAAATATGTTTTATTAGTCTCCTTAGATACGAATGCGTCGAAATGCATATTTCTCACCTACTCGTATTTTCATTATTTTATAAAGTCGTGTTACATATGTGTAAGTGGTGTTATTATGAGAAAACGTGTGTAATTCTATGAAATAAAAAAAAACTTGTTAATTAATTCTATGTGGCTATTATTTTAAAGAAAGTGAAATACTATACAAACGTTTTATTTGAATAGACGATAGCGAAAGAGTTCGTAAGTTGAATATTTTTATGAAGTATAGTAAATGTGTGATTTTATATTCAATATTTTTTCCAAACAAGACAGAGTTTCTTGACATAAATATTTGTGGGTTATTAATTAGCGTTTATTTCAGATGAAAGAAGATACTTTGCTTTTCTATTTGGATTTTTTTTATTACGACCTAAGTTTCGTTATTTACAGCGTATCATCTTCAGGTTGGGGTTTTATTTGGAAGTTGATACTCTTATCGGTACTATTTTCAAATAGTGACAATAGTGAATGTGAACCAATGGATCGTTTCAGCTGAAACTTTTGCAATTGTTTCATGATGAATCATGTCAAAAAAGTGTTAATGCGACCCTGGTTTCACTGCGGTTCAGCTAGATGATGCTGCACCGCAGTGAAAAACCTGGGTAGCATTTAAGTAAATTATTATGTGGATTCACATGAGTTTTATTTTAGAACTATTCTTGAATGTGAAACGTCGACTGTCTCCAAAATATTAATTGAACGGACACTCATGCGGTTTTATGGTGACTATACAAGTCATTCAGAAAATTATGCCTCAGCGAAACAATTTGCATTCCAATATCTTCAAATATCGAGGACACCCGTCAGTTAGCAATGCTTCGCATGTACTCGAGTCTTAAATGGGCATCGAGCTTATATTAACCAAGTTAAATTATCCGATTATCGATATAGGACAATGGGAAAATAGGTGAGGTCATTTTAATCTGTTTTCGCTGCAAATCCGCCTTACTAACGTAGCCCCACCTTGGAATCGGTCCACCCGTAACCGGCAGTCCTGCCTCGCGGAGAGGTGGATTAACGCAGAGACAAGAGGGACAAAGCGTAGAGCGCCTAAGAGCGCGGTGGAAGGAGACGGAGATTGAGAGATATGCGAGGTTGGAAGGGGCTTGGATGGAACAGGAGAGGTAAAAAAAAAGAGCCCAAGGAAAGAAGCGGAGGGAATAAAAATAAGCTTCGGACGTGACGTAAATCTCAGTTGTCGTAGGTCGTGACTAGTTTCGCGGGGTTCCCGGCAGAGGGATCCCACCTACTTGTTTCTCATCTCCTCCTCCTTTGGCCCCCTTCCCTCCCACTCACTCACCTCCTTCAGTGCTTCTTTTATCTTTCCCTCTCTTGAAGAGAGAGGAGACTCTTTGCCTCCCCACCGCCTCTCCTTCCTCCAATCTCTTTCCACCAATCCCATTCTTCATCCCAGAATGCAGTTGTGCGCTGCACGGACGAGGGTGAAGTTTGGAGGGGAGATGCCACAGATATAAGTACTCTTTCTTTCCTTGTTCTTTTCGTGAGCCTTGTTTCCCCTACCTCCAACTCTCGCGTTCTTTCGTTATTATTATTCAGCGCGCTCGAAGGGTTATAGATTAAAATCACCGAGGCCCTTTGGATGGGTGACTCTAAAAATAAGGCCGAGGAAGTAACATGCGCCTAAGGTTTGTTGGATCTTTTGATTACAATGGGAGGCTCCCTCTGTCGGTCGTATTTTACTACAGGAAGAGGTTTGACATCGTTTTCATGATGAAAGTTTAAGGATTCTGATATATTGCCAAAGGAAATGGGATTATTTTTCTGTTAAATGAAGAGATCAATCTGCCAGTACATGGATGGAGTAATAATGGATTCAAGCAGGTCAATTAATTAAAGAGTTGACGAGTTAATTTCGGCCTGCATTCTTTCTTAGGTAGCACCGTATATTAACCGAAGAATTACTGTTGGCCTGTTTCAGTATTTGGGTTTGGATGGGATAGTGTCATTTCGCCGCTAATATTTTATATTTGAAAAAGGTAATTTGGAGGATAAAATGGCGAATGTTATTTAAATAGCCGAATATAAGATTGAATGCATTTGGAGAATATCCTAAATAACATTTGACAAGCTGTAATATTTTGTAACTAAGTTGATTTCTTTCACTCAATGACTTATCGAAATTAATGGTTTCTCAAAATGAATCGGTGAAGAAGAAAAGTGTCAATTTTCATGAATGATCCTCCATGATGCGAATCAGAGTTTGATCCGATTCCGTGAAGTCTATTGGAAAAAAAGAGCGAAGTTATTTGTTAAATATGGTGGCAATAAATAATTTCTGTACATGTATGTATGTGATATGAACATAGAATTACGCTGCATGCGTACTCGATCATAATACAAGAGAGGGCTATGCATTTCTAAGGCCCCACTCTAAGAACTCAAGGAAACGTGTAAAATCAGTAGAGAGGATTTTGTAGGATGAATACCATTACTCAGATATTTTATTTAAAGATCCGAATTTCCAAGAATGTTATTCCAGGGAATTCGGAAAATACTTGGCCACCCCCTATACTTTTAGCGTGTCTCTTGTGGCTCCTTCCCTTCTCCAAGCTGTCTTCACGAGACAGTCATATTTCCTCGTCGGATAGCTGCCAGCCCGTGAGTGGGCGTTGCCACAGCTGGGGACATTCAAAACCAGCATCCATTTTTCAATGCTCGACATCTCTCTCAGGAGGATCCCTGTGAAAGGAAAATACATCTTACAGGATGCATTAACAATTTGAAGAGGAAAATACTTTTGAGAACACTTTGTGAAAGAATATATCTGGATCGATGATTGTTATGAAATGGCTCATTTTTTGGGAAGAAGTTAAATCTATCAAGATTAAGGAGTCGTAATGGTAGCGAATGATATGCTTTACGATAAAACAAATAATTTTTTATGTAATTCGGATACTGCAATTAAAACCGAGTTTGTGGCAACTATATCAACTCTGCTTCCCTTCTTAGTCACCTCATTTAGTTAGCTCTTTATACCGTCATCTTTCATTATTTACCCATTATATCCCATTTATAGCTAGCGTTAATATTATCGGATGACTACCATGTCATTTATTCTATCAAAAGTCCGATTCAGTTAGAACTCTGTTAATGTATTTTTTCATTTTTGGCATTTCCCATATACAAATATACACTGAAATTTGAGACAGGTTGAAATTATTATTCTACCATTTATTCTCAGATATATATTACTTTTTCAGAATGATTCTTCCTTCCCTATTATGCCATTCTAAAGCCTTTTGTCCAGGTTTATTTTTTCCTAGAATTGAATATCAATATATTTTTAGGTATATTTATACAGAATTGATTCTTATCATTTTCTTCGATAATCCCGTAGAACGGCTATTAATCCTCTTTATCTCTACCTATTAGTTTGTATGCGTAACTAGAATGAATTATTGAGATATTTCAAAAAGGGTGATGGCTTGAGTTTCGTCTCTAATAATATTGTACATATATGTATATATATTTTTATACATACATTCAAATATAATATTTGAGTATATTATATTATACAGCAAAAAAATTATTTGTATATATATACTGCATATATATTTGTTTTCTATTACTCAGTAAATCAAGGAAAAAACCTATCATAGAGTGAAGTTTGAGTGAAATACTTAGCGGGGTAAAAATATTTTTCTGGTGGATATTTTCTGGATACGAGTACGTGGATATTCGAGAAATATTCTCTTTTTTATTTTATCTGTATTTTATTCATAACCTTCTTCGACTTTTTAAGCGGTAGGAAACTGTTAATAAAAAGAGTCGAGCCTTTGTGAAACCTGTAAATTTTAGTGATGGCATAAAACAATAAAATTTCTAAGTTTAAGCAAGTTATGGAAAAGTTAAATATTATCCAAAGACTATAGTCACACATTTGTTTTCTTTGATTAAATGTGTCGTAATATGCAAATCAACTGAGATAATTTTTCACAGGTGCTAAAATTCTTACGCGATAAATGCCGAGTAATTGTAAAGAGAATTAATGAGCTTCTTTAATGAGTTCCTCATCCACATTCAATTACACAGTTAAAAGATGTACAGCGTACACATGCTGGGCATTATATATGAAGGCTAAATCCAAGAAATGACAGGTGAAACCCAATCGAAATAGTAAAACGGAAAGAATCATAGAGTTTCATTATCTCGTCACGAGAAGAGAGTGTCATGGTGGATAAAGGTATTCCAGACAAGGAAGGAACAATGAGAAGCCAAGACCAGATTCAATAAAGAGTCATCATGCATTTACTCGACATTCTTTATCGCTCAGAAAAGTCCCATCCTGTTTCGAACTAACTTTTGGATGTAGTATAGCACTTAAAGGTAAAATGTGCATTGCAATCGGGAATATCCCTACATATGCGTGCTTTGTAGGCTACCATCCTGTGGTTTGATGCAAGGTATTTATGAATGATAGGGTTCATATAGCATTAAAACGTTATGCGACTATGAATAAGCTTTGGATTTCAGGGTTAACCATAGAATATTTTTTTGGTTAAAGAAAGCCACAGTAATAAATTTTTAGAATGTCTGTTAAATGATGTTAGAGCTTCTTACATACTAACAAAGACTCGTTTAGTTCGGGAAACTCTCTTCGTGAGGTAAAGGGGCATGTCTATTTTCCTATACCTCCTACAGTTTTTCAGGGAGAATGTTAATCATGACTATGATTATTACTTTCTTTTTGAATTTACCCCTCTCTGTGTACAATCTCACTTTAGACCAAGTTTCGAAACTCATGATTATTATTAATTAAAAAAAATAAATTAAATTCACACAGTTATATATCAACGCAGAAACTCATCAGGATTGCGACGGAAAAGCGCCAAAACAGCCTCAGAGTCGACCACACGAATGCGTTTATTCTCCGCTGTGAATAAGCTTAACACCCATCTTGCCCAGATTTTTTTCACGCCCAATTTTTCCTGCAAAATTGACGCTACTGTACTATTGACGCCCTTGTGATGGGCCTATGGCATCTACTATCTTAAAATCATATCGTGAATCTTGTCAATCATTTCGGGGGTAGACATGTCTACAGGGAGTCCGGATCTCCATTCATTTTTGTGGGTGTGCGACCACGTTTAAACTCATTCACCCAATAGTAAACAGTTTCAAATACAGGAGCACATGTACCATGAACTTCGTCAAACTCAGCTTCGATTTCTTTAGGCGTAAACCCTCTCAAATACAGGTGTTTAATCACTGCTCGAAACTCATTTTTATAGACAAGTTAAAGTTGTTTACTTCAATCGATAACAAAAATGAAACTGCCTGCCAGATACGGCTGAAACATTAACAGCTGACTAGTTAGGAGTGTTATTTAATGAAAAAAAATTATTTTCGATATTACGAGCGCCATCTCTTAGATTTTCTAAGGACTTATTGTACCATCTTCGTATTACGAGTATTATAGTATGAGATGCATATACGCAAACTTTGTCATTGATAGCTAATCATTTCTTGCCTTTTAATGTTAATTTTTTAAAGCATCTAATCAGTGAAACTACTTTCGCTTCTGAATACAAATTTATCATATATGTGAGATTGCTATCGTGCTATATTGTAATTATTATCATTAAGGTAGCATTTAGGATAATTGAATGCTTGTGATTAAATGGCATATGTAACTGTAGCAATGTTACATGTAAGAAAATGGAGAAAGAACACAAACCACATTGTTGAACAAAAAATTTGCTTGAAAAATATGACGTAATGATATTTCTTGCAATGGCTGTGTACTGTAAATTTCCCTCTTAGGGTGCTTGAGTGGAGTCATTTGGAAGAAGACTATTGGTCAATTTGAATAAGGATGATAGGCAGAGGCTTTCCGTAAAATAGGAATGTTAAGAATGGAAACGCTTTTAATTCCTGTGATATAAAACCTAGACATATTGTCTAGTTTCATGCTTTTTAAGAATTAATAAAACTTCAAACTATTTAATAATCCAAAAATGCTAATTTTTCCAAATTTCTTTTCAATATGCCTTCCCGTAATTGTTGTCAAATCTTCATAGTCTGGGAAATGCTCTTTTGGGACTTGGGAAAATGGGAATATGGGAAAATACACCTGCAGAAAAAATGGACGCACAACCTATGTATATTGTAAATTAACCGCGAAGTGCAAAATAAATGGGCTGTGAAGCGGATCTAATTGAATTAAATTCACCTTAAATGTTTCACACCACGCATTAATTCTGTGTGGCAAAGTATCCTAAATGTATGTTTAAGAAAATAGTATGCTTTTATATATTGTTTCTCACTTCTTCAAAAAAATTGAGCGAAGCGGGACGGTTATTTATGTTTCTGTGGTCATCAACGTGGTAGATAAATTTACTTGGGCATGACTGTGTCTTACTTTGCGACACTGGGAATGATATTAGGGTCACAAATCTCGCGCACGAAGTCAAAAATTCATCCAGCTCATGAATGGAGTGAGAGCGCGAAGGCCGGATGAGAACCTAGCTGAAAGGGCCTTCGCGGTAAAATAGATTCGAGGATGGAATTAGTTGAAGAAGCGAGGAAGGGAAGACAGTGAGAGGGGAGGTTCAGAGGGACACCTCAACGGGAGGAGGTTAGGAACACGAGTGGGTAAGTTTCCGCGGCTATTTGGGATTGTCATGGCTTGGGATTACTCGCGAGAGGATGTATCAAGCGTGATGGATGCGCGTGGCTTGAGGAGGCGGAGTTCTTCTCCTTCGCCGTTATAAATAAAGCGCAATGTTGAGGAAGGTTGTTTGCCTTTCACCCGCGTCGCCTCCCACTCCCTCAGTGACGTCACGCGTGCCACAGAACTCCATTAAAAAAAAATCGCCCTTTTTTCTCGAGTTTTAATCCTGAACAGATCATTTTTTCCACTCCCTTTCCTTCCAGCTTCTTTTCATCCCGGCCGTCTTTTTCCAGGTCTTTTTCTTCAAGTACACCCCCTCCATTTTTCATAAATTCCTAGCCGATTTTCGTTTGCAGCTGCGTCGAAAGAAGGGGAGATGGAAGGGGGAAAGGCAAAAACTTGGCTACGTTTGCGGGGTGCCTATAAATACTGTCGTGGGCTTTTGCATTTCTTTTCGAGCACTCTGAAATACGTTTCTCAGTTTGTTAAAAAATTAAAACTCATTCCATTTCGATCACGGTAATTGCGTTAGGCATACCGGGAATAGGAATCTAGTCTTTGCAAATGATACAGTCAACTTAAATATCGATCAATCCTTCCGTAAGACCACTAACTGACCATAATAGCCCTCTTCCTCAAAATTACACGAAGCTATTCAAAATAATGAGTGAGTTATTATTATTTTGATTGTCTATATTGTATTAAAAGATTTTGGTAGAAGAATGACTATGAAGTCTCAACCTCGCCTCAATAAAGCGATAAATAAATATAAAGTTGCCTCTTACTTTGCGACTTGATTGAAAATCAGGAATTATTAGTATTCATGTTCCTCTTGGCTTATGCGTCAGTCCCCTCCAATATACATGATGGTTTGCTGAAATATGATGCGTAACAAATTAAATTCATGCATGCGATTAGTTTAAGCACTAAAAACAATGAACTATTGAAAACTATACCATGAATATTTTTCCTACAATGCTCTCATGGGTAAGAAATTAGTAACTCTGTCCTTAGCAAATTAATTTCTTTGAATACTTAAAATGAGCAAACTATTAACATTTAAATTTAAAGGAATTATTAAAACTATTGTTATTTAGGGATCAATAGATTTGATCCTGTACGGAAGAAGTACTATTTTACTCTCAACGATTCGTTGGTCTACTTCTGCACTTTATTCTTGATGCTATAATGTCATTGTTTCAAATCAATGTAATGTTTAGACTTGAATTTCAAGATTTGTACATGTAAAAAGATTATCATGTTATATTTAAAAAAAACAATCAATATTCATTATTTATCTCATAATATTCCTATAGCTGTAGAGAATTGATTAAAGCGTGACATTTCCACTGTGTAAACTCTAATCCAATACATATAAAAAAGTTATTTTTTATGATTTTCATAATTTCAGTCTGATTTGAGTTCTGAAGCTTACTGAATTACTGGTGCGACGAGCAATCCTGGGATAATAGAAACCTATTGTTTTCGATTAAAGACAACATTTTTGCGTTGTCATCTCTTTTTAATTACTGTTTGTGTGATGCACTAGACGGATTTATTAAAAACAACTGACGGATACGCATCCTCAGCAAAGGTTAAAAAATGAAATAAACTTACATTGTTTGAAAAATTATCATAAAATACTGCATTGGGGACGACAGGTTCCGCCACTCTCTATTTTCCCACCTCTCTAAGTTTGCAAGGCAAACAGAAAGACTTTCTGTTCATCATCCGACTTCTTGGCTCGCGGTGTGAACTTTTATATCCTCCCACAACGACTACTTTTCTCTGATAGACCACTTGAAGCACCCAAGGACTGTCTGCTTTTGTTATTCAGCATTCATTGTGGGACGGCGCGGGGTGTGTTTACAGTAGGCTGACGGTGAATTTCTCTCCTCGCCGTTGATTTTTAAAAAGTTGACTTCATTCAAATTCGCACCTATCTTGTATGTGCAATGCATGAGGAAGAACACCTCATGTCTACTAAATAACTTAAATCCTCCCTCTCCCATCTAATGCTTTCTCACGTTGCCCTCCTTTCCTCATCCAATCCCATCCATCCTCCTCCCTATAACCTTATCCTGTCCTCACTTACATTCGAGAGTGACCTATCTTCCTTTGTCTTTCTTGTCATACCAATTCGCACATTCGCATGCAATCCGCCTTCTAAACTCATACTTTTTACCGCCTTAACCATAATGCAATTTGCAAATCCCACTGAACCAGGAAGAGTTCTGACGAAGCGAAAGAGAGGGTGGTGGATATTCTTCAGCGGACATATTTTCCACCAGTGTAGAAAACCTTCTAAATTTCACCGCAAATCCGTTTTTCATTTAGCACTGATACTCACTTCAAAGTGTGACATCGGTTTGGGGCGGTAACTAGAAATTCTAATAATCCAAGCCGCAGTAAAATTTTACTGACAAGTTGAACTTAAAAGTTTTCTGCCAGTTCACAAGGGTATTTATTCATGCATTCACATTAATTGACGAGACGGGAATTTGGTTTTTGAATAATGTCTTAATATATTTCTCATTTAATACTATTATTTCATCTAGATGAAGAGTGCGCTTTCATTTTGTGAGTTATCAATCGAGTAGAGTCAAAATCAAGTTTCGGTCATTTATATACGTATCTCAATTAATATAAAATGTCCTCATCTATTGAAACAGATAAAAAATAGTTTCTGGCTAAATATCATGATTGTCAATATCGATTATTTAAATGTTTCAAAGTATTTCATTTTAATTCAAAGTTGTTCTAAAAATACCAAATAAAAGTATATATTTTTATGAAATATTTTCGTATATTGTTTCAGGATAAATTCTTATTCCTAAATTGCGAATATTCTTCCAATTTGTTAAGTATTTGCAGAAAGTATGGATAAAAAACCGTTTCACAATTGCAAAATATTGATAATGCAATACTAATTTGCTTCAAAAATTTTAAAGTATCCAATTTTTATTATTCTCAAAATGCTTAAATGCTATCGGATAAATTTATTATGAAAAAACAAACCCCTAAAACTTACTACCTTGAACAAAAAGTTCCCGAAATAACCACCGTGTGGCGCTCCCATCGTTCCGATTTGAGTTCTGTTTTTTTTGTTAAATTGGTACATCTGTTATTGATATTCCCTTTAAATCTTAGTGTCATAACTTGACATTTGCAAAAGTTACGTAGCCAAGAGTACATCTATCTCTGTGTGTGTTGGCGATTTTTTACAATTGCAGAAATGGATTTAAATTTGCAACAACGAACTTGTATTAAATTTTGCGTAAAAAACGGATTTAGTGGCGCACGGACGTTGGAAATGTTGGAAAAGTGTTTCGGCAACGATTCTCTAAAAAAGACGGTCGTTTACCAGTGGCACGAGCAGTTCAGAAGTGGTCGTGAGTCAATCGAAGATGATGAACGCAGTGGCAGACCATCGACATCGAAAGTCGGTGAAAAAATTGATAAAGTAAAAGAAATGTTGGTCAATAACCGCAAATTAACCATCAGAGAAATAGCGGAGGACTTGAACATTGCCTATGGATCCGCCCAAGACATTGTGGTTAATGATTTGGGTTTCCGTCGTGTAGCAGCAAAGTTGGTGCCAAAAGACCTCAATTTCATGCAAAAAAGAGACCGTGTTGACGTCGCAAAAGACATGATTTGCGAGGCTGAATCCGATCCCACATTCATCAAAAGGATCATTACTGGAGACGAGACGTGGGTTTATGAGTACGACACGCAATCCAGACATCAGGCAAGTGAATGGCGTTCACCAAATGAGCCGAGACCAAAAAAACCACGTCGTTTTCAGTCAAAAAAGAAGGCAATGCTGACGGTTTTCATGGATTACAACGGTGTAGTGCATCATGAATTTTTGCCAGAAGGCCAGACAGTAAACAAAGAGTATTATTTGGGCGTTATGAGACGTTTGCGTGAAGCAATTCGCCGAAAGAGACCAGAAATCGTCGCACAGTGCGTCGAGACCGTCGCACAGTGCTATCATTATTCGTAATTTTTTGACGAAAAATGCAACAAATACCATCCAACAGCCACCGAATTAACCTTATTTGGCTCCCTGTGACTTCTTTCTGTTCAATCGAGTTAAAAAACCATTACGAGGAACGCGTTTTAGCAGCCGAGAGGAAGTAATGGAAAAATCGCAGGAAGCACTGATGGACATACCGAAAACCGAATATAAAAAATGTTTCGAGGATTGGATCAAGCGCTGGCATAAGTGTGTTGCAGTCGATGGGGATTACTTTGAAGGGGACAATATAGATTTAGATGAATAAACTTGCATTTTTAATTTTCTGAATAAATTCCGGGAACTTTTTGATCAATGTAGTGTATCACATGCTCTAAAAACTCTTGCAATTATTCATTTCGAAAACTTGAAGGATTTTTAATCCCTAGTCTACCTTCTAAGTTTACGGGTGTGTGTGCATGAATTAAACATTTATAAAACAACCTGGGACAACCTATTGAAAAAGGATTATCATAATTCATTACAAGAGTCGATTCATTAAGATTTATTGGTATATATAAAGTAAAATTGCCGTATGGCGTTTAAAGCTTGCTCTTCCATTCTTTATTATTTTACAATGTAATTTACTATATATATTTACAGAGGTATCCAGTTTTGTGATGGGTAGTTGATTCAAATAAAGCAATTGTCCTCGAAAAGTTCTTTTCATATCCATTTACTGTAAAACACGAATTAATATATAGGACATCTTCGGCAAATGTATTTCGATTGAGTGTAGGGGAAGAGAAAAAAGTGGAAAAGGAACAGAACTTAGGCAACAAAATATTTTTAGGTACATGCTCAATATTTTGCTTTTACAAATTTTACAAATAAACAATATTTTAAAATGTTTAAAAATAAGATATCTAAAAATCTCACTCACATATCTACCAATAAATAAACCATAACGATTGATGTTCATCTTAGAGCAGTTACTGTAAATGTGAGTACAGGGCATTTAATTGTAGATTGTGAGAGATGGAAGGACATTAGGCATGCAAGATAGAGGAAGGAAAAGGATGATTTGGTTGGAAGGAGGGGTGGGGTAGTAATGTAGGAAGTGTGCGGAATTGAGTGAAATGTTAATATATTTTTTGTTGCAGGGTGTGTCTTGCTAGATGTAGACAAGGAACTTTGTTGCAATATTCAGTCTGTATCATCCAAAACCTTCCTTGAATACTATAAACATTATTATTACATCATATTCTCAAATAATTTTTATTTTAATCATCGAATTCTCTATTCCGCAGAAGTGAAAACTCACAGCTTTCTATAAAAATATTTATGAGGAGTATATATAGAAATTGCTAGGAATTTGCTGATTTAGTCCAAGATTTAAGGGATTATAGGTATTCCTGGAAGACCATCGGATATGTTTTCCACATCTTTTATTTGTTTTCATTTCATATTTTATACGGTTTTAAGAATTTTAAATAATAGTATAAAGCATTTGACAAAAACCATCCAAACCATCCATCTGTGCGTTTTAAATTATTTTTTAAACGTGACACTAAATTTCAATGTCAATGTCAGTATCAATGATTTTATGTACACAAACAGGTCCTTAAAAAGGTTACCAGGGAGGTTAACGAAATATGTATGCTTTTACTGAGATTTTACTTGATAAAATCAATTCCAACCTAGTTTTACAAATGAATGAATCGGCAATGGAATAACTTTCAATAATTCTCTGTATGATAATAAAAGAAAAACATCAATCAAGGTGGATTGAGCATTTTATTCCTGCTCACTTCATTTGTACCGATGTTTTCAATTTTTATGATGCGGTACCCTTTAGACCTTTGGACACTGGGTGATAAGTAATATTGTTAGAAGTATCGAAAGATCGTTTCTATTTGACGACATTTCTGAGTTATTTCCTTATATTTGGTACCTTTACTTGAACTTTACTCAACCATATTGCCTCTCATCACTGTCAGCCACTAATTAGCTTAATAATTTATTGAGAAAATCATTTTAAAAATGCGGCGAGATTTAACGTTGATTAGATCGATCGGCTCACAGTAATTTCTAAAAAAACATGAATAAATTTGTTTCTTGTAATTTCTTCGGTACTTACGTGATGGCATTTACAACGGTAGGTGCTTGAAATAATTTATTTAACCCAATCTACCTATTAAATCTTTTTATAAAGGCATGTGGTAGCCATTTGTCTCTGAGCTGGTATTTTAATATCGTTATCTGAGGTAAACACATTCGATGAATTTGGTGGTTGGTTTCTGTCATTCAGAAAATGACATGGTGTGGTTCAAGACCTTGATTGTGCACCAATAAATCCAAAAATCCAGAAGATAAAAATTAATTATTACGTTAGAATTTTTACCCCTTCCCTACAGAATCATTTAGTGTGTATGTATGCATGTTTTTCATTATTACTTCAACCAGAATGTTGAAGATTTCGATAAAGAGGAGGACATTAGGCTGGTCAACTAGAGGATGAAAAATGATAGTCTTATAGGACTGAGTGAAGGTATTGTGAGGTAGTTGTAATTCTAATATAAATGGGACGAATGCATGCCTCCAGATATTGTACTTGTTAAGGAATGAATGAGAGATGACGATACTATTTCTCCATGCTTGTGTTTTGAATAAACTGGAGCTTAAGTTTTAAATTGAAATGTATATGCTTCTTCAGAGTATATTATGCTTCTAAATATTAAATGGTAACCCATTTGTGGGAAAAATTTTTTTTTTCCCCTCAAACAATTGAATGAGAGCGCTGTGATTTAGAAAATGATTGAGTAATTTTTTAATAGTTAGATTTTTTTTCTCACTCCTATGCGACAGGCAAGCAGCTTTACCGTATTTTCTATTAAAAAATCAACTTTTATCAATTTAATACTCAAAATGGAACTTTTTACTAAAACTGGAAATAAAACCTAAGGGCATAGGTCTTTTACGTGCACAGTTTTTAAGGGTTCTACCATTGTCAAAAAAATATGGAAAGATATAATTTGTGCAGCAGTACCTATTATTCCTTTCATGAATTTTTATTAGCTGTTAATATTTTATTTCTCTACCGGAGTTTTTTTTATTTATAATCGAAAATTAAAAAACTGTTAGAAAAGTGGTTCAATTTATTCTGACATTGACCGCATTTACGCATATGCCGTCCTCTTTTCCTGAATCTAGTTTTGCGTTCGTTAATCGTTCTAAAAGCATGCAAACCACTCTGGTTTCTAATCATCTTGAGTTCCGACGCGCGATCCTCATCCGCAAGTACATGCTAACTTCTCTGTTTTGTCCCTCATAACGGTCAAAGTGTTTGAAATATGAGTCAGTTTATATCTTGGTGTCTCTGTATTTTTTCTTCACTTGATCTGTTACTAGCCCTCACTCACTGACCCTATTTCCAATCACAAACTTGCATATAGATCTACTCAATGGATATATGTTTGAATTGCATTTACGCGACTATAAATCGCCTTAGGTATAGCTCAAATTCACTCTTCATTTGAAGTTAATATACACAGTAAAACATAGCTTTCGACACACAATAGATGGAAGTGAACTATTGTCTTTTGTAATCCTATTATAACGCAGATATTATAATTTATCTTTTTATGCATTCCAATATTGCGTTTTAAGACTATAATTATCTCGTCTTTGAAATTTTTTCGATATTCTTAATACTCTCAACACCATAATAATGTTACTTCTAGATAGTTCATTTTATGTCATTTTAATTTCTGCCCTTTACTTGGGGTACTTCCGGTGGAGTTTAAAATAAGTTCAAAAAGTTCGTAGAGAAATGATGTTGTGACATATATTTATTATGGAAGAGCTTAGGCAATTTATCTATGTTTTTATTTTTGATCTTAATTTAAATCAGCCAGGACCGTGAAGGATTTCGCGTCGACGCCCATTCGTAGAAATCGAAAGGGAAATGAGACAATACAATTCCCATTTAGTTCTTCCACTCACTTTTATCACATATCAACTATCGAATTCTTTCTCCTACTTTTCGTTGCACCAAGACCGATTTGCAAGAGAAACCATGAAGGAGCGAGTATTACACTTTGATATACACCACTTTCAGTTTATTGGCCTCTCGAGTAGACTAATTAAAAAATTTCCACCGAGCGACTTATCTCCTTCGTGATGCTGAGGAATTGAGTAAACGACTTTGTTGCGTGCCTCGTTTGCTATAAAAAGTTGTAGAATCTTTAATTTTTTTCACTGAGTTGAAGAGGCATTTAATAAATTGCTTTTCCAATGTGGCATGAGCTCTTTCTGATTCTAACCGGAGATCGATTTGATGCTCCAATTTTTCAAGCACGTGTGCCGAGTTGCGAACACGTAGACGTCCATTTTGAAGCACCGCCACAGTTCCTCACCCTTATTTCTTCCACGTTCTCCATCTTCAAGTCACCCCGCACTCTCGTCCTTCCTCAACGCCGGCTTCCTTGCGCCTCGACTCAAGTCCTCCTCCCCTTGGCCCTTCAGCTGTTTTTACTCGCAAACTGCGCGTTCTTTCTCCTACGCGAGGTCTTCGAACTCTATGGGGCTATTTTTTCCTTTTCTCTCCTTCTCTCTTTCCTCCTTCCCCTTTCTCCTTCCCCTCCGACCGACACACTTCCTCCTCCCCAGACCTCTCCCCTTCATAGCACCCGGACCCTTCTTTAACCTCCTCCACGGCATCCCCAACCCCCGTCACCCTTCCTCTCCCTCATCTCTCTGCATTTTATTTTCTCTTTTTATATTCTCAATCCTCTGACGTCCTTCCTCCTGGATCACGCGAGGAGTTTTCTTCCCGTCTTTGCTGACTCCGATCTCATTCTCATTTCCCTTTTAACCTTTCAGTCCCCTTCCATGAAATATTTCCCCTCGTCCTTAAACAATACACTCGTTTTGATTTCTTCCTTTTCGAACTTATTTTTCTAGTTGTGGGATAAGAAACTCGATTTCTCGACGGTTAATATGAATAGTGGGTTTTTGTACTGCGTACACCTCGTTCAAAGCTGACATTTATCTTCGTTAAAAACATTGTATTGCTTCTTCGAATGCTCCACAATCGAGTTGGATAATATCACTCAAAAGGATGATATTTGCCTTGAACCCATAAGTAAAATTTTTAATGTTAAAGGAAAATGAAGTCGTAAGTCGAAGCAGATGGGCAACACACACATTTTAACACATCGTATACACGGAGTTGTGTATTAGGGGTAAATTTTAATATTTTTGGAACATTGCTTTTAACCCTCACTTTGCGTGTTACGAAAATCAAGAGGAGGATCAGGGTCAAGAAATTGAAAGTCTGCCATTGAAGAATGCTTTGTAGGAATACGTTGGAAATATTGGCATGAAGAACGTTGACTATTTTTTCCGTTTTTGATTAGTGATTATGCTTTAATTTAAAATTATTGTGAACAGGTTGTGTAAAAATAATGTGTCCTATTCCCAGAAATATAATCTGATAAAAGAGGTTAAAATGGTTGTCCTCAAGAAGGAAAGTTCTACTGGCAAGGAAACTAAGGGAAAACTTTAGAAAAAAGTTTCAGCAATAGTGAGTCTTGGATTTTATGGGTAACCAAATAGCATTTTTCGCTTAAAAGGAGCGGCGGGAATCATATTTAAAGTTTTTTAGAAATTATGTTAGAGCTTCTTACGTTCTAACGAAAGCGTACAGTGCGTGAAGCTCACGTAGTCAGGTAATTAGGACGGCTTCTTTCCCTATGCCTCCTTCAGTTTTTCCGGAAATGTTACTCAAAAAATCCTACTTTTCAAGTCGAGCTGGTGATGTTCTTTATTAATGATATAAGGGAAACTGAACCGAAGACACTCCGATAGCTGACGACTACAATATTTTTTGGTTTGTAGGCTCCTTAATTGGACTATTAAACTACATCTTATTCCTTCAAAATGTATAAAGTCAATTACATATTAGGAACATAAGTACTTTATTGTAAGTACAAATAACAGTTATCTCTATTTTGTAAAGATTATAGACTTCACCAGGTCAAACAATTCATATGATCGACACAAAGTCAATACAAAATATTATGAAACTGTAATACTCTCATTGTCCTAACTCTACTTTGACTCATATGATTCGTTATTTAGCTTGAAATGATCTGTGCATCTCTTCACGCCACCCAAAAAGCCAAAATTCTTCCTTTCTCTTCTTCTCCTAGTTAACATACTCTATTCAGCTATAGCCGTCAGGGTTAAAATATCTTATTTTCCCATTAACTACTTTTTCTTTTTATTTTCAATTTCACCTATCATGTTTCTATCTTCCACGGTCTTAAGCTCATTAATTAATTCAATTTTTCTCACCATAAAAATACGATAAGTACAACCAGAGGTTAGTTTGATAGTTAAGGGTAGAGCTCATTCGGTACTCAGGTCAAGGGGGTGTAGCATTAACAGATCACGGTAGGGGGATCAGTTCCTTCACTTTCCGAGTTCTGGTACCCAAAAATCACAGAGCAGAGTTGAACCCGAAGCTACTCCAAGTGTTTTATGAGATAAAAACCCGGGCCCTCTGGTTACGAGCCCTGAGCCCCTATTTGACCCATCTGGTATATATTTATTCATTTTCTCATGCATTCAAAAGGATCCATGAATAATTTTTGCAAGTAAAATGGTGTGCTAATAAAGTCATTATTAAATATAACTAATATTTGAAGTCTTATTTTGCTGATTTAAATCATTCAATACAATTATATTTATTTCTCTTTATTAAAATGATCTAAATAGTTGTTAACCAGTAGTAACTTAACAAGTAATTAACAAGTAAAGTAGTGTTTTTTTTTGGAAATGATATGATGTCCTGATATGCGTAAAAACTCACCCTATGCGTAAAAAAAGGTAAAAATGAACTTAACTTATTATTAAAATACATCTTCATGTTGATATTTTACTTTTATATGAAAAATGATACACATAAAATAAACTTCTGGAAGACGTAAAAGGTGATTAAAATGTGTACTGATTGCATATGTGATTCTTTTCTTTACGAAATGAACCTTTATCTCCAAAATTCCGTAAAAAAGAGCTTTTAAAGGAGGCATGTGATTCTTTACTTTTTTCACAGTTAAATTAATAATCATTAAGGCACAACTATTAATATTCAAGCCAATGGCCTTAATGTATCTAGCTTAAAGTATCTACAGAAGGTTTTAAAAATTGTAACTATAATCACAACATAATCACTTATTAATGCATAAGTAAACTATCAATTGTTCAATTCGACCTTCTTTGTAGGCACGAATAGCGGAATATCTCGGGCTTCAAAAAACCCTGAATCCTTCATACACCACTGAAGAGTTAGTGTGTAAACTTTTTTATGTTCCTTCAGTATAATATTTTTTCAGTTTAAAGTTAGTTTTTTTGAAGATGACTAAAAATTAATATTTGACAAGGGACCTTTGGCTATAGGTATTGACATTATTTGTTCCCCTTCGATGACGTATTTTTAAGGTCCCGGCGGGACGAATATAGAGTTTTATTTCGACTCCTACCTACTCAGGTAATTACTTCTATGAACATTTCACTGTTTGTAACCTCCTCTCCGATGGCTCGTTAACAACGCTTGTGCACTTTTTCTTATTATTCACTACCCTTTCCACTCTCTTCAATGCATTTCCCCCCCTCTTTCCATAAATTGATATTCATCCTCTCTCTCGTCCCGGGAATTCACTCCCACCTCTCTTTTCCCTCCCCACACTCCCACTCTTGTTCCACCTGGCTCCCCACCCACTTTGGTCCCTTCTATCCAGCCGCTCCCACTCTTACCCTTCATCTTTCCCGCCACTTTTTTTATCGTACCCCCAAAACCCCATCCTCTTTCCGCACTTAATTCGGCCGCGCGGCCCTCCCGCGCTTCAACCTACTTTGGGGAGCGCGGGGACTCCTGCGCATGCGCCCGCGAATCGCGCAAAATCGCCAAATGGGTTTGCGGCGCGGAATGCGTTACTCTCCTGCTTTTCCTCCCTCTCTCTTCCCCCCCTCATTTTTTTCCCTCCTCACCATCTCCCAATCGGGAAAGAAATTCTGAATTCGCAAATGCGGTCCCGATCGACGTCAACGGAAATGTTATTTAATTAATTTAATTTGAAATGAATGTTCAGCCGGTGCCAGAGGCGGGAAACACGCATACGCTATCCTACCACCCTGTAAAAGTTTTATCTCCTCTGCAACGATGAATAGGGGATCGAGGACCGTTGCCAGGCCACAAAAATTGGTAATTAAACAAAATCATTTATGTTAATGTCATACGGTGGCTGAATATCTCATCGACGGTTAATTGGATCGATGTAGTTGTGCTTTATAACTCGAAAGCTTGGCAATAGACCGGTCCGAGAATTTTAGTTCGGGATCAACGAATACTTACCCAATATTGATCCTTAATCACAAAAATGAGGCAGTAAAAATCTTTGTAGCTGCAGATTAATCTAAATGATTAGGTTTTTATGCTGTATGCTCAAATTAGTTGACTTCGGCTGGTAATTCCATTATAAATTGAAAACTGATGAATAATTTTAGACCAACGTTTGAAGGCATTATTACAGCGGGCTTCATTTTCTGAAACGGTTCTTAGCAAATACTTGATTATTTATATGAATGATGCTTTATCGCAAAATGCCAGGAGAAATATTTCACTTCTTCGATTGGGAAAGTTTTGTAAATAGTGTAGATTAAACAAACAGCATCAGAGTAAGGAAAGGAAATCCAAGTATTACTCGCAAAGGTTCGCAGTATGGGTAAGATATTCAAGTATTAAGTTCTTTATATTTTATGCTGATGTTATTGGTCATATTTTAAGAATCTTTATTGCCTGAGAAATAAATTTCATGACAAATTTGGATGAAATCTAGTGCCCAATACCCCGTTAAATATATAAGCAACTACTTCAATCCACATTGACCTAGGATTTACCTCAATATTTATGATACACCCGCATTGGAGAAAAAGGGCATTACGGGACAACCCTATGGTATATCAAGAGCTTACCACTCCAAATGAAAACACATTTACATGATATACCAGGTTTTTCCATACCTTTCATGGTGCACTATTGGATGGTATATCCCATAGTGTTATAGTTAAATGGTGCTGGTATGACCGGGATCCTGGGAGCAGTAGTTCTCTAAAAGCCAATCCCAGCCGTTCTTACCCTGTCTGAAAAAAACGGAATGGAAGAAGCACATCTTTGATCGGACTGGTTTCGTTATTCTCGCCTCCCAGGGCTGACCTTCCAGTAAAAATTGCCCCGTCACTCAGCCAATCTCCGCGTTTAATCCAAAGTGGATGGGGGCAAAGACTTGCCGAGGAGGCTGGAAAAAAAAATAAACCTGGGAAAGCAAGAGTCCCCTCTCCTATCCCTGTGCGTTCAACCCGTCTAACCAACCCCTCTCCTGCACGTCTAGGGGAGGGGTGTTATCGAGGTGGGACGAAGGAGCGGAGTTGGCAGGGTGGGGGTTGGAAGTGGGATGGAGGACAGGTTAGACGGGGATACGTGGTAGCGGCGAGGGGAGGCTCTTTATGTGCCTAATGCCCCCCCCTTCCTCGCACTATCTGCTATGGAATTTTTTTCAACTTCCCCATTCTATGCGTTTCTAAACTCCCCACATCCGTCTGTGAACTTTTTTTCTTAGTCTCCCTGTGACTTGGGAAGCTACTCATAGATGGCAGCAGGGTCAATCTCCAGCAAGGTATTGGGAACCTCTAAGTGGGCTCCCTTTTCTCGAAACCATACAATGAGTTTTAGATAATTCGAAAAACATTTGGATCCTCGGTCATTTCTTTTATTTAACCTGGTTTTCGGTTAGTAATTAAAATTGAATTTACTATCAGACCTTACTATTTGATCTTTACATAATTTAACATTAAATTAGAAACGAGAATCTTGCATCCAACTCTAGTAAAATTCTAGCCAGTTTTTTTGAATATATTACTAAAATAGATACATTTAGAAATATTTTGCTTGAATTTCTGTAATCAGATGGAAATGGTTCCTTCTTATTACACTGTAATTAATATTGAATGACAAAATTGTTTTTTTTAAATACTATGATAATTATCTTAAGTATTCGTTTAGAAGTTATTTGGGGTCTGGACGCGTAAGTACATCTACATCTACATAATAACCCGCGAGCCGCCGCAAGGGCGTGTGGCGGGTAGTGTTAGGTCACCACCCGTAAAAGGGAAAAAAAACCACATTCAAAACTACCACACACATGCCAACCCAAACCCACAGTGGTGCATAAATTCATGGAAAAATCATTTCATTTTACACGTATGCAATTACATATGCTATCATCTAACAAATAATTGCACCTTAGGATGCAGTAAGAAATTTATCCAATATCATGCAAGCTATAATTTGGTAAGTAGCAAGACAAAATTCCACTACCACAAGAACATGCAACATAAAACGCTCTCCTCCCCAAGGGGACAGGTAAAGAATTTCAACCATCGCTGCAGATAGAAGGAGGGTTCCCCCATGGAGAGGGACAAGGGATGGAAGGGTAAATTTTAAAACAAGCAAAATGGTGTAAATGTAGTTAAGTTTTAATGGATTAATTTTTTTCATTGATATTCTAGAAACTATATTTAATTAATTGTTGGATGAACCTGGAATATTTTACCAAATTCCATCTTCACTTATATCCAGCAGAGATGTATAATACATCAATGTCATATCATTAAGCATATTTGTAATGCTTCAAACTATCGGAGATTCATAGGGAAAATCTATTTCATGCGTAATATAAGTAAAAATAAATAAATAAAATAAATTTCATGCTTTAGATCTTTGTAAGGAAAACCTTGCATTCACAAAAGAAAGACGGTATTTCATTAAGAAAAAGAAGTGGTTTTCCGAGGACTAGATTACCTCGCAGTTCAATTAGAGTTTCCTACAATGTAATTTGATATTTTTTATTTGATTAATAATCCTTCTACATTTTAACTAAAGTGAAACTTCAATGCCGAAGCACTTACACTGATTACATCACTCATCAGTTTACTATTTACCGAAGATCTAGGCAATATAAGGCTATCAGAATCGTGTAAATTATTCATCGCGCAGTAGGTTTTATTTGAAAATTGAAAAACCATTAGATTTGTCATGTTAACAAGGAAACTTGATTTCTTCATCGCGAGACTGCTAAGGGAAAACTATAAAATATAAAGTCATCAGTGTTTTCAGTATTGTTCAAGATCTATTGTACAATTTTTTAAAATTTTCCTTACATTGAGAAACTATCTTTCAGTCTTTAAGGACTTAAAATTCTACGAAAAATAATTATTGATTTTTCGATCAATTAATACTATTATTTCCGTAGTCGCTTATCGCTTTCTATATTCACTTATTAACTATGACTATTTTTTAATGTAAAATTTTTCTGAGTGATATGCTATGCAATTAATGTCAATTTTAATAGCATTAATTATAATATTTCACATTCAAACCAAAAAACCTAAATATATCAGGTATTTTTTCAATACTCAATGAAACTCACTAAGTTATACAAAAATAAGTAGCAAAATACAGTAATAAAATATTATTACAAGGTTAATCATTTAACGCTTTTATTTTTTCATCAACATTTTCTAAATCTAGCAATCACGGGTATTATTTCTCGTAATGACTTTGAAAATATCCTATTATACAATTTTCCTTATACCCACATACGTATGTATATGTGCACGAAACATTTTCGTAACATTTCAATCTTAAACTTCAGTAGCACACTGCCTCCCCTTCCTTTAAATATTTAGCAGCAACAGAAACATTTTTCACTATCATTTTTCACATCTTTCTATATTTCAGTTTGTCACATTTAAGTTACTTTCACTATCCTTCTCTAAATTTACAAAGCAGTTGTTCCGATGCCAATACCAGTAACTAAGCAACAACGTACGCCATAAAAACCGGCAGTTCATGTCCATTATAATTCAATGCATTGTCCTTACTAAAGTGTTCATTTATAATTTCTCAACATGCTTACTCAGAGCTTCCATATTTTGGTTATCAATCTCTTTGCTCCCTTAGGTTTCTCTTCTAAGTTCACCTATACATTTGAAAGTTAATATAGGATGACTTAAGCCAATATGTATGTCATATTAATGTCTTTGTTATGCGAAATTTTTTATGCTTTGTGTAACTTATAACTATTTCCCTTAGATTTATTGCTAGAATACCCAGTACCTAAGAGCATTTTTGCTGTCCACAATTCTGTTTAGAATACAAGTCATCTGAATGCTCTAAATATCTATGGGGAGATAAAAGACGGGTGAAATGATATTCCCACCTTATTAAACTTTTAACCATATTTCACACCCTCAAGATTTTCCATTCTTTGTTGATTCCTACATTTTTTTGCTCTCTTGGAAAAATACTCTTGAAACAAAACATAACTTAAGTATTATCTTACGTCCTTGGATGTTTTTTAACATACTTTGCTCAAATCTCTTCCTCCGTTCACATAAATAAAAATCTGATGGGTGAAATCCTCTCGGTTCTTCCACTGGGCTATCTTCATTGCTGCGGACGTTTCGGTAACCGAATCTGTCATGGAAGCGTCAGCAGCAATGGAGACGCCAACCGTGCGGAAGACCCGAGAAGATTTCACTCACCAGATACTGCAGGAAAGAACAAGGTCTTTTATAAAATCCGGAATTATTTGTATATTTTTTATTAATAATTTTTCAATTGTGTTGTCAAGTATTGTTCATTTTCCATTGAATGTATATATTTAATAGCCGTATCGTGGGATAATTAGCTAATATTCTTTCGGTACCCACTTCATTTTATGTACTTTTTTAACTACTCCAACTACCATCAAATCTTTCCAATAGATTTTAGAATGAATTCATAGTAATTTATTAGCCTTGAAAGTAACTTTTCAAAATTTTTGTTTCACATTCACAGAAGCAAATTTAACATACAAGATCATCCTTGTATTCATATTCATCATCATCTGCTGCTCTACAGCCCGGTGTGGGCCTTGGCTTCCTCTATGATATGCCTCCATTCAGTTCTTATTATTGCTTTTTCCTTCCATCTTGTAACTCCCATTGCCTTCAAGTCATCCTACACATCCTGTAGCCATCTCTTCCTTGGTCTACCTCTTCTTCTGACTCATTTCATCTTGCTATTAAGTATTAGTTTGGGCAATCTTTCATTTTCCATCCTTTCTACATGCCCCAACCACGCCAGCCGCAGTGACTTGGCAAATCTAACTATGTCCTTCCCTTCTAGTAATTCATTTAACTCCATGTTCATTCTAATTCTCCATCACTCTCCTTCTCTAATTGGGCCATAGATTCTCCTTAACAATTTTCTTTCGAATTTTCTAAGTGTTTCCTCATCCTGACTTGTTAATGTCCATGTTTCAGCTCCATAAGTTACCACGGGTCTAGTAAGCGTTTTATAGATCTTCATTTTTGTGTTCCTTGATAGTAACATTGATTTGAGGATTGTTACATTTGCAAAGTATGTCCTGTTACCTTCCATTACCCTTCGGTTGATCTCCGTGGATATCTTATTTTCATTGTTAAGTCTTACTCCTAGATAGTTAATTCCTTGACACCCTTAAACTCATAATTCCCAATTATTATGTTTTGTAGGTGCCGCTTGTTCTGATGAGCTGACATTTTCAAGTATTTGGTCTTCTCTTCACTAACCTTCAGCCCCACTTCTTTACCAGTGTTTTCTAAAATGTTAAACATTTCTTTTAGGTCATTCACATTTCGTGCAATTAGTGCTATATCATCTGCATATGCGAATCCTTGCTGGGATTTATGCACTACGGTCCCTCTTAGTTTCAATTGTATTCATATTTTTCAATTGTTATTTTTAAATTTCTTTCTTTGCATAACTATTTAGGCCATATCTCATTTTGTTACGTTCTTTTTTTATAATTAATCGCCAACGTTATCCTGATCTCTCTTTCACGTCTTCCTTAATCCATGAAAAGTGATATTTCATGTGCGTTGCCTTTTGATAAACAGGTATATTATTCGTTTGGTAGCACATTCCCTCAAGATTTACTTTATGGAAACATATTTCCTGTGATATTTCATATTTATTTTAGCCCTTTTTAAAAATATTCTAGTATTTTCTGCTGTTTCATGTGGATTAACTCCTTGTGTTATAAGTTATTGGAAAATTTTCTGGATTTTTACAAAATGTTTAATACATTTTTCTATGATGACATTTAATTATTAATAAGGCGTTTTAACCTTAACGTTTCCGTATAAAATGTGTTATGGATAAAATAATGGATGGCAATTAACATTGTATACTTAGGAGTGGGAATTACCATTATTAGGGCAACTAATATGCTGTTCACCCAACCAGGATCAATTCAGGTACATACTAATTTGCCAACAAAGCTGTGCAGTTTATTTCATTGCTTTTCATCCATCCACTCTGCCTCCATTTTATATAAAGCCTCCAAATTTCAGCGTTCTCCTTTGAACATTATGGGGTGTGCAAAGTCTGTATATGGGACCCTTATAAAAACTACCACTCATGAGAAATTTATATATCGTAATGAAAAACTACTTTTTCTTTTCTTTCGCAAATTTTTCTTAAATATTTAATCTCTGGGACAGCAAAAAGACGTCACTATTCCTATCTGCTTCAGTTTTATAATGAATTAGTTTAATATAATGGGTGACGAAAGAAATTTAATTATTTTCTGTACAATAGGTTGTTTTTCAGAAATTAACCTTTACAAGTGAAAATATGACAAAGTATTTTACGTCAGTACAAATTTGTTAACCGTGTACTTGCATAGAGTAGTTATCTACCTAAAAAATAAAGCGTATGCAAACAATATTGTGTTCTAAACCAATGATGCAGTTTAAAAAATGCCCAAAAAGCAGAAGATGCTCAATATATTGGAAATATTGACACTATGTTGTCTTTAATGATATGGCATTGACAAGTTTGTATTTTTCTTACCTTTGTTTGCCAGCAGATGTACGGTATGCTGTCAACTTATGTAGTAACTTCAGAATGGATACCATCTTTCTTCGAAAACTGAAAGCGGGTCTAGAAAATTCTTAGTCAACTCAGAAATTAACCAAAATTAAACTGTAGCTTTAAATTTTTGTTTTCACTCATCCGAGAGCCATAACCTTTGGTAGAGAATTCTACAGATCGCTATTGCACTTCATTCTCTGGAAACTTTTCATATCTTTTTTTTTTCTGTACCAATAAAAGTGAAAAGGCGTAGGACGACCGAATTTGATTCGGCATATTTCGTGTAAGCTTATTATATATTAATAAAGGAACATGACAGCGTATTTTATCTTTTTTGGCAGAGTAGTATAGACAAAGGGAGAAACGATTTTAAAACACATGCATTTCCTATTTTTAAAAAGTATTAGTTTTTCGAATGTCGTATAACGTGAATCAGAATTCTAGATGAGATAATGACGATAAATGAGTAATCTCTGTATTATTTCGTCATTCGAATTGGCATAATATTTTTGATTTCATCTTGTTATATACTTAATCAATTGGAAAGACTGGAGACGTTAAAAACTTCTCCAGTGGAAAACAGAGAAAATATATAAATAGAAGTGACCTTTGTGAAACATAGGTAGTATTCAAAGATTTTTAGGAAGCATGTTTAGCAAGAAAAATTGTAGCGAAAAAGTGATAAAGAAATTGGGGGAATTTGTACGATAGAAATGTGGTACTAAATCAATCTACAGGGGTTTTCATTTTCCTTGTGAGTGGGGTGGGAAAAATGCATCCAAAGATTGTGACTAATAAAGAAAATGTTTGAAAAGAATAATGTCTGGTTGATATACAATGAAATATTTTAAATTGAAAATATAAATGGCTTGTGAGGGCTTTAAAATAAAAAAGTGGCTTAGAAGAAAGTATGTTCAAGCTAAGTGCAAAGAACTAGAAACATAGCCTATTCAGTTTACTGAGAATGAAGGATTGATTACAAAAATATCGTAAAGTAAATTTATGAAGGATATGATTGATGGAAGAGTAAAAATTCAGAATACATTTAAAAGATTAAAGAAAATATTTTGGAAATGGGTAGAAAATGTAATTACACAATAGAGAAAAAACATGAGTTACTCCAAGAACAAGGGTGGGGATATCGATTGCGGTGGATATTATACCTTCCAAAGATCAAAGGACATTGGAAGATGCGTTTACACATTTTAGAAAAATGCACCTTGGTGCAAACCAGTCAGCTAAATGTAACATGTTAATGACTATGGTTATATTTACACAAATTTAAATGAGCGACAAAAATGAACCATCAAATATCTGCTGGAACATTCATTTTTTAGCGAACTGTCAAAGGAAGAAGAACTCGCGCTATACATAACATACGATTGAAAGAATTGATAAATGTAAATTGAATATCAAATAAAATAATTAGAGATAAATTATTCACTTGAAAAAACCTTTATCCTTGGTAAAGTTTTTCTAGAATAAACGGAAAAATATAACATAGAACAAAAACTGGGAGAGAATCATTTTAATGCCTGAAAAGGACGTCCGGATGATTTCTGAAGTTCATCTTGTACTGAAGATACGCTATGTATAGACGTAGAAAATGAAGCTGGTTATCCAATTTTCGATTTCAAGTCATCGTATTTAGTGGAGGTCAGTTTGTGAAAGATTTAAATGAATATTAAGCACTTATTGAAACCTATAAAAACGAAACACCAAATGTATGAACGATTACATGAAAGATAAGGTCCTTAAGAGACTGTTTTGAAATACAGAATTTGTAGAAAAGGTGGGTTTCAATATCACCTGGACTCTTTAAAGATCTAATATAAAAATATATTACAGATATTTGTTACAGGATGTTTACGTTTGTTTTATAGATATTCACAATTCCTTCGATTGAGTTAATCGGGCGAAATTACTCAACGTATTCCAGAACATCAAAGGAAATTGGGGGGATAGGGGACTTATCTGTAACCTTAAATATACTGAACTGCTCAAATGAGATAAATGGTGAGGAAGATTTGGTAGTGGTAGGAATAAGATCAAGACATCAGTAAAGCCATAGAGACAGAAGAAAAAGGATTTCTTCATACAAAGACCTTTTCACCAGTTTGTGAAAATTATTGGCAAAATATAATACTGTAAATGTTAAGAAAATTCTTGTTGGAAAAATGATAACAAGAATGGTTTTGCGTTGCACGGAAATGTGGTTGTTCAAATAGTATATCAGCGAAGATTTGTGGATTTTGAGATATTATTAAAGGATGAAATGAATAGATAAAATGGACGGAAAGGAAAATAAGCAAAAGATTTCCCAGGCATGGTGGAGAATAATAGAGGAGCAATCCAAAGGAGGCAGATAAATGGTTGTGGAGAATTTAGATAGACCTTGGTTTTTGAGGACTGTAAAAGAGAGGTTTTTGACGCAAGATCTACAGGGGATGTTTAGGTATTTGAGAAGTATTGAATGCCCAATATGCAAAAATAACAGCTTATTGTTATGTGAAGCGTGGGGCGAATAAATGTAGCGATATTAAAGTCCATTGAAAACCTACCAAAAGAAATAATTACGCTTATGCGTATATGTGAGGTTTGAGAGTAATTGTCTTTACGGCCTCGAATTAAGATAGATAAGTCAGTGAATAAAATTAAAGATTTATGGGTGCAAAATGAATTGTTGTTTAGCCAAGGATAATGAAAAATGATTACATATAAAGCCTAAGTTTCTAAAAGTTGAAAAATTGGGTTATATTTTGCATGATTGCCTATTATATTTTAAACATCTTGTGAAATATGAAAGCGTGTAATGGCGCAAAATAAATATTGTTCTCAAGATATATAGAGAAATAAATAAGTGTGCGAATAGATAATACCTAATTTATTGTTTGTATTTAAAATTGGGCAAATCAGGATAGCCATACATGTAGAATAAAAATCATGAGTAAGGAGTTCGTAAGAACTATCCGTATTAAAAGGAGCAGTGATGGGGTGAGCAACAATAGATGATGAAGAAGAGGAAGTGCGGTTAAGTACGAAGTGCAAATTGAAAAGACGGGAAATAGAAATCTTTGGAGAAAGTCCACTGTGCCAAATTGGTCTTGCTTACAGAATGAATGAGAGTCGAATCACCAAGCAGCGATATGAGAAGCAATTGTTTGAGAGCGATAGCAGTTGTTGAAAACCCCCTAAAGACAGAAAAATAACAGTCACAGAAACTAAGGAAAGTATAGGAATACATTTTTAAAGCGAAGAAAGAAAAGAAATCAAGCGCAGAGAATCCAAAATTTTATGTTACCGTTTACAAGAAATAAAACTTATATACTCCTTTAATCAACAATAATCCCATCCAAATTCAAGAATAAAAATGTCTATTTTGACAAATATGTAACTTTATCCTTTAGAAATCATGAAAATATACTTAATTAAATATCTAATGGAACGAATGAAACTGCAATGATTGGCTTTTATTTATCCAATATTTACTATTGATCAACCTCGTTACTTCCGAAACTTTTAAGGGCTTACCGCTTTCAGTGTTTACTCTATATTCCCTTTATTTAGTCATTCCTGTTATTACACTCTTACGTTTCCCGATTTATCATTAGCAAGACAGTTCACGTTTCCTTCTTCCTCTTGATAATTATTCTAAGAGCCATCCATTCTCGTCCATTCCTAAAATGTGGTCATACCATCAAAGAACTTGTATTTGAAATATTTGTACTACGGATTATTTATTTGTACTACATGCCTTATATTGTCCTCTTTCATTTTAACATGAAAATCAACAATCTTCCCCAATCCCGTCCAACCTCCACCAGTTTTATTTTAATTTTCCGTCGCTCAATCAAAGATCCGTTCGTTTCCACAAAAATTATTATATGGAAATATAAGAATGACATAATACGATTTATTTGATTTTGAGTTCGAAAAAATATGGAGTAAGGGCTGAGTATTCGGTTTCCTCGGGAAGATCGGCTGTACACGGTGCATCACGGGAGCTAGGGGACTGCCGTCTCCAGCGGCTACCGTACACGGTGCCGACGCCCTCCGTCGCTCTGGCTCGGATCTAAATTCGCCTCTAATAGGTTATTCCCAGGCCGTAAAAAATTAAGAGGACCTATAACATGAAGTTTTAGCGGTACTATGGATCCTGAAATTCCATATCACAGTGTAATAATAAGTTGTTGTATATATTTTACGCCAGAATAATCATGTGCAAATTTTGAAACCCGTCAACGGTCAAATAAACAAATTTTATGTATTTTTATACGATATTTACATCGTGTCGGATATTATTTCTTCTTTCACGCCATTTTGTCAAAGGTTTTGAAAAGAGATAATATTTTAACCGACAAATTAGTTTTAAAAACTGTCTCGATTGGTTCGAAGTTAATTTGTTCTAGGAAATATCTCCGTATTTAAATACAGCTTAAAATCCATGTTACTCTTCTATTCATCTAGCGTTGTCGTTAAAAATAAGTACATTGGAAAGGAAAAACAGGAAAGCATAAGTAGATGAAACATATGCATTACTCCTAGTGTTCACAACTGGGTACTTGGCTGCCCACAACGGTAGAATGGTGCTTGAAATTTACGAAGAGTTTAATTTCCTCAGCAAACCTCCGAATCGTCGTTACTTAAGGTTTTTTTTTGTGGAGAGAACACTGAGAGCACATTTTAAATATATTCTCCTCAAAATTAAGAACTTTCCACCCTTATCCGGGATACCATGGCTAAACACCATACTAATGTGTAATTGTAAGTTGAAAGTTGCTGTTTCTTGTTAAATACCACTGTGAAGAAATGAGCGGAGAGAGATACGAGTACTCGTACTTGAAAATGATTTACACAAGTTATTGTTTTATATAAATATTCATTGATCAACTAAATGCTGACATTTTGAAGAATTTACATTGTATATTCATCGCAAACCGGTTGGTCACATTGGCTGGAAATTTTCCCATTTTTCCTTCCTTTTCTAAATGTTTGATTCGTACTATTACAAGGGCCTATATCTTGAATGCTACGAGATGAATCTCAAGGATTTTCACGACTTAGACCAGCCAGAGAAATTATGTGTCGCCCGATTGCACTTCCCAAAACTGACTTCGTACTATAATAACGTGTGCCACTTTCCCATTTTGAAATCTCCTCTGAATGACCAGTTTTATGACCTCTTCACTTGGCTTTCTCATAAATGTACACTGCTGTTTGGTTTTTGGGAAAATTGGAAATATTAATGTATAAAAATGTATGTAGTCAAATACGTATTATCGTACATATTGGAGGACATTACTAGTGGCCATCTCTATGTGTGCCTGGTCATATTAATCTTTTCATAGCATCAAGGTCAGCTTTACAGGGTATGTACCAAAATGAATACAATATAAATGAGAAAACCAATTTTGGCTTTTAAAGCACATATTACTAAAATCCTTCAAAATAGCATCCTTGTTCATTTACACACCCATTACAGTGGGTCGGTACGTTTCCTGGAAGGCATTGACGGGATCCTCATTCAGACAATTCGTCTTGGCTTTTTGACGTTATCCAGCGTTTACAAATAGCTGTCGTTGAGGCTTCTTGTTGCTCCCTAGAGCAAAAATAATTCCGATAGTGTCACATTCTTTGCTTTAGGGCTTTCTTGGCTGTCGAAAAGATCGTGAAAGTTTTTTAAGCAAGCAGCCGTTTGGTCTTCCGTTAGAAACTTGGTGACCATCTTGGAAAACCTCTCTCTCATGGTTATATCTTCCGTAAGAGTACGATACACTTTGGTTTTAGGAATATTGTACTCATTAAAACATTCTGACTTACAGGCATCAATCGGAATTGAGTATGCTTCTCAATGCTCGTTCTATTTCCTCATACTGAGTTGTTGACGGACATCCAGAGCGCTTCTGGTCGTCCAGCTCCTCTCTGCCCTCCTGGAACATCGCCGATTTTTGAGCTTAGCACAAGTTTTTATCGTGTACCGTTGTTCCACGGAGCGTGGCATTGTGATTTCGTGACGCTATCCTCGAATATGCGCAAACTATATTAGGGATCTATATTGCTTTGTGCGGTGCCATTACCTTTGGGATATATGCTTATTTTTTCAAAAATGACCAACTATTGATCCACGATAGCTGGAACTTGCTACAAAATAATGTAGGAAAAAATAATCCATGCCTATATTTCTGAGGCTTCGTCGACGTGGGACTGCAAGTTTTTTGACGCTAATTTCTCTTTCGTTTTTCTTCTCGAGGTTTGCTTCCTTTGCCGATTTAAATAATGTCTTTAATAGTTTGTGCATTGTTGGAATCTTAATTCCTTACATTTTCTGGTATATTTACCAGGCTTTTATGGTATATATAATGCTTAAACCCTTTATGGCCTAGAGGAGGATAAAGATGATCTTTTCACATATTGAGCTGAACGAGTTTTACCATTCTAAAACACAGGATTTGCCAAATTATTATGTTCATGAGTTAAAAGTAATAATATGGAATGGATTTTTGCTGTATGATTAACAAAGAAAATGAATAGGACAGCAGTCGGTTACCCTGGTACTCGGTTGGGAGACATACTCGTAGGTAAAGATTGTTATGAACGCATGGGCCAAAATTTATTGCTCACAGCTGAATAACTGCAGATCAAAAAATTTTGTTTATCAATATGAATGTGTGCTTGAATTAAGTTTTTAAAAACTTCTACAGCAAAAATATATCAGAGTAGTGTTTTCTAAAGTTCGTTGTCTCAGGTGTACCTTTGAGGAATTTGCATCACATGTTGAAAGAAAATATTTTACTTTGTAATTCCACTTACTTTACTTAAAATACACGACCCAGGTGTCGACGATGAACGTCATCATCAGGTGGTCCTAGAAGCACACTTGTTTCTAGGAGGACCACCTGATGATGACGTTCAACGTCGAAATCTGGGTTTTGTTTTTTAAATAAAGTGTGTGAAATTATAAAGTAATCTATTTCATTTCAAGTTCTGTATAGTTTAATTTAGAAGGGAATTCTAAAAAAAGGTTTGACAGAAAGAAAATTTAAAATATTTTGGTTAAGAAGTAACCCTCAAGAAGTTTTTTATGTTGTATGAAAAAAAGAAGTAAATGTTCTTTTGTTAAATTACAAGACGGTTGAACTTGCAGTTGATTCGTAAGTTACAAAGCAACCTATAAAGGCGACAAAAATTTGATAATTCAGTCATATGTTTATCTACGTTAAGAAGATTACAACCATTTGCAAAATACTTAATCGCACAGCCTTGATTATTGAACGGAAATACCAAATATTGATATTTTAAAAAGATTTAGCGATTTTAAAAGATTTTAAAAAGATTTATTTATTTATTTTTAAGAAGAAGAGCCTCGGTTATGGTAAATGGAATAAGTGAAAAAAGAGGTGATTAATTGTTAGCTAAGATGATATTTAATTTAATTATTACGGCGTATAGCTACGCTTGCTGAACAGAACAAGACATGGCGTACAATTAAGGAAAGTAAGAGAAATAATAGGCTTTTGGATATTGAGAAGATATTTTTCACCTTGTGAGAAAAAATTAGGATAGACTGAGGAGAAGATACGAAATCAAAATTATATAATGTCTGAGGTAGTTCGATGAGTAATTTCATATTGGCGTTTCATTACTTATGTTGCATTAACAGGTTTCTTATAAACATTTACTATCCCATTGGAGTTCATTTAATTTCATTTAAATTATGTCATCATCATTAAAAGATATCAATAGTTTACATTGCTCTATTACTTAAGTTTAGTACTTATGTAACAGAAAAATATAGTACATCTATATTTCCATTTGAGATAATTCATTGCGATCTAATCTAAGGATGTTTAAAAGCATACTAAAATTAAATGAATACGTCTTTTTGGTTTTTAAATATTTAACTTATATATTTATATGTATATGAAGCATTATAAAGTTAGTTCTTAAATAGCATTAGTAATAAAAAGAAACAATTCAAAGCACTAACTACATTTGGATAATGTTATGGAACAAAAATCCTACGATATTCACTGGGTTAATTAGGTGTTAAAATGAGCTATATTTGCGTCCAAAAAATGTTTTTATACTCTTGGAAATTAAGGATTTCTAATGCAGCCATTTATATTCGTAGCAAAAATTTACAACAGACATGCTTGCAGAAAGACAGAGGTGAAAATAATCATGCAAGTATAGGAGAATATATACCAATTTTTGATGAAATTATCAACAATTTTTCTTGCATTTTATTAAATCTTTTGCATCTATAAGGAATTGTCTTGAACATAGTTGATATTGGTGTATGATATTGAAAATTTCAAAAAGTATTCACATTTAAGGGACTACATCCCATTTAACGTGTTTCTTTATGGCAAAATCAATGATCAATTACGCAAATACGGCATCTGTATTCCAAATAGTGATTAATAAGAAAAAGTTATCAATTAACGGTTCTGTTATTTACAACCAAACCCATGCTTAGTCCGGCGAATTACGTGATTCTTATGGTATTACTAATATCAGTTAACAATAGGCTTATTTTTACAAAGTAATATTTGCATTCGGCATGATTTTTTTGTAATCAACGGTCTTGGAATTCTATCCCTCTGTTTACATATAGCAGGTTCTACTAAAATTTTTGGAAAACAATTTGGTTTCATTTCAGCGCTTACAATATATTTCTCTATATTCCTTCTTTTCTGCGTATAAAAGGTAGAGAAAACTGTTAATGATATGAGAGCTATTAATTTCTATTCATTTTAGCTTATTAAAATGCGTTGTATTTTAGATAACTTTTTTTCCTTAGCAGATATTTAACTTGCAAAACCTGTGAATTTAAGGAAAATTAATTTCTCTAATCAAAGTAGTTTGCCAAATACAATGGTGTAGACTCTACTGAATAATGTTTGCTTGAATTGAAAAATATGCCAACATATTGATACTTTCTTGAGATGTAAGATCCGACTAAAACATTAATGGCTTTATTTCAAGGTTTTCCTATTTAAACCATTCCTGCATTATTGTTTTTGTGTTAACCCATTTAAAATCCAATTAATCAAACTTGTTATGTTGAAAAAAACTTAACGAAAACGGACATATCGATATAACCGACCCTCTAAAAGTAATTTGCTCCGTTATTTTTAGAAAACTTTAATATCATTACGGAGACCCAGTAGTGTCTAAGCCAGGGCATAGTACTCTTTCATCAAATCTATGTTACACGTTTAACTGAACTTACTTCATTTATTCGTAAAAAATGTTTCGTTTGAACACCTCCAATCATAAGTCTTTGGAAGTTCAAGATAGGCAAATAAACTGACACATCCACTATTCTGATATTTAAGTCGGTGTAAATCGGATGAAAAAGCAGTATTAAATTACACCATATCGCTGAGCAAGTCTTTTATGTTTCACACTGCGTTGGGACGCTTATGTTTCTGGTCAATAGGCAAGCGGACGAGAAAAAGTTTGTGATGAATGAACCTAAACTGCTGCCATGTTCACGCTTCTTAATGAAGGGGACTGCAGTTTGTCTTCGAGGCTCAACTTATCTCTGGCGTCCGTGTTCGCCTTACGACCTCCCAAGCTCTCAAGCTGAGCGCCATGAGGAAATATGCTCACTCGAAGGACATAAAGGACGCGAGAACCGACAATCTTTTCCACACGAAAGCCAACGCAAGATTCCACCACATTCTTATCGCGCCTTAAACTTCAACAGGATTGGTCCTTTTTTTTCTTGACGCTCGCATGTATCCTGCATTCCACCTTTGACCTGAGTTTTCCTTCGTCAGTGCAAAGACTGCTAAAGACGAATCATTAGTCAAGCTCCGGTTAAAGCGGACAATTGCTACTTGAGCCTATTTATTTTCCTACTGAAAATCTGAAAGCAGTTTAGTGAGACCAAATATCGAAACCCTGGATATTTTCCATATTTTAAGTTATGTTTATAGTGATCATTGGTGAAGTCGACTAGGAAAAGTAAAAGCCTCCCATTTTTTTAGCGAAAGTCTATTTTTCCGTTATATCTAAACAAATGTTTGATTTAGGTAGTGAATTATGTGTAAGGGCGCTGATCTTACATTATTTGGCGTAGATCATACTTTTAAAAGGTTAGTTACAGTATTTGATCATTAATAAGAGTAATTTCTTTTAATTCACTTGTTTCACAAATTAATGTGAATCTGTAAAGCATGTAACTCATAATGTAAATATCTATGTTCTTATTTATTAAAATTTTTTGAATTTGCAATTAATGGTCTAAATTTTCATTTTAGAAGCTCCATTAACGAGTATGAAACATTGGCTGAACCACTCGCAAGGTAGTTCTTCAAATATTTTTACTTACCTATCGTAGACTTCCTTTGAAGTCAAGGTACATTTTGAATAATATATAAACGAGCATAAAATATGGGGTTTATCCTGCATACGTATGTCAAATTAGCAGGTACTTTATTCGATCACCTTACGCTCGCTCCTTATAGTTTGTCAAAATTAGTTAAGATAATACATACTTTCTATCCAATGAACTCGTATTTAAGATATCTTACCTAATATAACTTGCAGTTTCATCTTACATATAGTACTTCATGGCAACTACGCAGGGTGGGACCGGCTCGGCGCATTACAAAGTTACAGGCTTTGCACTTGACGTGAGCCGTTCACACGGTAGTACGAGGGGCGGGACAGTAATCGGATTAAAGAGAGGCGTGTATGATCAATTTAATATAATTAAAACAGTTGTAACGTTTAGTATAAATATATGAAGTGACGCTTTTCAACGCTTAACTTGTTCATCTTGAAACATTAAAAAACATAAATCCATAAGAAATGACTTCTTTATTTACTCGTTTTAAATGAGTAAAAGTCAATATTCTAACCCTTAAAAAACACCATAAACACAGTAATCAATCCGAAGGTTGGTTTAGTAGGTGACCACCCATGTACTAAGCCCGACGGCGCGTGAGTATTCACATATAAGGGTAGGGGGGGCCAGTTCCTTTCCCTGTCCCGGTAATGGTTTCCCAGGAAGATCTGGTATCAACTAGCTTGGGTGGAGCTCCAGGAGCCCGGAGTGTCTTGCCCGGGAATCGATCCTGGGACCCTCCGGTCAGTAGTTCAACGCTTTACCCTCTAGACTACCGCAACCCATTCTAACCATTTTTCTATTTTTAATAAATACCGTACATGCGTGTGTTATTAATTTGACAATTTTTTTGACATTAGATTTCTATAATCTTTATAAAAGATGTAGGCACACAGATACGGCGATTTGTACCTATATTGTTGATTTTGGTGTTAATAAATGAAGGTGTTTGTGTAAAAATTACCATTTAACGTATGGTTGTCAGATCTAACCTTAGACCTCTGTCTATAAATTTGGATTTACTGCAAAATGATTCATTCGAGGCAATGTACAGTGTTTACGAAAACCTCCTGTCCTGCAGTCCTGTCCTGGAGTCCTGCATCCAAAGTAATGATTTGAGCTCATTGACGGAAAGTAATATGTCAGTAGTAAACAATCTGCAAATTAGAAAAATAATGTTCACAAAACATATTCATTCACTTCATTTTCACCCAATCTCTCTCTCAATCTTTCGAAAGCTCTCTTGATTTTATCTAGGAACTAATTCTCGCAGTTTACATAATGTGCTGGAGAATTTTTGCAGGGAGCCATTAAGCCAGGCATTAATGTCCGGAAACGATTAGTTGTGTCCCCGTTCACAAATAATAGCATAAAATACGCTGCCTTATTTGGATGCTATATGTAAAATATTTATAAACAGCAATATAGTTCAAAATGATTGCACAGCATCTAAAATAAAACCAGAATTTTAAACCGCAATATAAACCGATGAATCAAGTATTTAAGAATCAATCTCTCCTGAATCCAAATCATACCAAGTCTTCAACCATATTTAATTAATTTTCAAAATAATTCTAAATGGCAACAATATTTTGAGTAAAATATAATTTCTGATGTTTAAACAAAGTTTTATTGTAAATGATTTCAATCAAAATAACCTTTTTCCTTCATAGGAACTTTATTCCCGAAGACGCCCGAGAGAGATGAAAACATTATCAAATGACTCAAAGTAGAGAAATAGAACGATCATAGTTGAACTTTGCAATAGTTGTATTCGCTGATACACTTGAAATAATAATTAGCTTTCACGAATAGAAAAATATTTAGTTATCCTTATTAAAGTGCCTAACTCGTTGCCTCAGAAGTGTACAGACTTTTTCAAAGACACGAAGATGTGCTGCCCTTGGTCATATAACCTGGTGAAATCGAAAAAGGATTCGAAATAAGAAATTTGAAGTAAAAATTATGGAAAAGGGATATTAACTTAGGGATGATGAAAATTTTACCGCCAAACCTCGGGAAACCATTGCAATGCTCGTATGTTCCAAATGTTTGGAGAATAGTTATTGCAATATCAACTAAAAGCTATCTATTAGTATGGTGTAATTCATTCTCAACAGCCTCCTTGGATAAATACGATAAAAAATGCGGATAAGGTTTGAAAAAGCTAATTTTATTGCAAAAATACTCTAGATATTCAAAGAGATTGAATGACAGTAATGCTATACTTCACTGGAAATGTATCATATAATACCCTACTAGTCTATTTACTGCTTGCGATGTGCATTCAATTCAAGATTTAGATCATATATTGTACAGGTTGGATCATAAAAATATCATGGTAATTTAAATCCTTCAGGACAGGGTAATACTACAAAATATCATATATATGCATATCAATAATAATACTACAGAACAGTATAGACGGTACACAAATTTTAGTGCACATATACACTTTAACTAGCAGTAGTAGTAACCGTTATCACCTTGTGTAGCAGTAATAGAAGAAATATTAGCTAAAGTTAATAGTGCTCATAAAGAAGATGCACTACTATTTTCAAAAACCTTGGGCTACAAACAGGAAAGCATTTCGTCAAGACGCTTATATGGATCTTGGCAGTTTGCGGAGGAAAGACATGGAATTATTCTAGAGAAGACCAGCGTAGAACATAAACCAATGGAGCATTACGCTGCAGAAGAATCTCGTGAATTAAAGGAATAAATAAAGAAAGAAACAAGGAAGTAATTGGAATAGAAAAGTATCTTATGAAGAAATCTACCTTCCTTGAATCAAAGTCGCTCATATAATGATTTGCTCTAATACAAAAGACTCACCGTAGCTCGAAATAAAAAAAACAGTTGAAGGCTATTTTTCTGAAAAATGCGATAGGGAAAATATCGAAAAATTAAACAAACAGTACAAAAATGATGCTGATGTTTCCTAAAAATCTATTTTTAACCTTATTTACTATGACAAAGTGACGCACTGTAGACATCGAGACTTAGTAGATAGATAGGCATTCCATGCCTAGTGTGAAACTCTAGGGATATATATCTATGGCAGTCATTCCTGTAGATACTACTTAGAAAAACCAACTATGGTAGACCTTTAAGTTTAGACCTGCAAGACTAAATACCACAGAGCAAGGTAACAAAATACTTGACACATTCGTCATAAACTTGCTTATGATCATTAATTTTGGTCTATTTGGCGTGCATAGCCTATAAAATATTAATTACTTTCGCTTTGAATAACGGTTTATCTAATGAAATCATTATATGCAAAATTAAAAGGTAAGCAACCTTTAAATGTGCAAGCATTATGCAAAGCCTAATACATTAATTAGATGTGGGTACTATTGTAGTCTTCTTTGACTTCATTTTTTCATACTAGGAAAATTCGCTCATTTATTTAATTCTTCCCTAGTATAAATTAAATCTGCAAGTAACATATATGTGCAGGCTAGATTTGGTAAATAATGACTAGTACTTCTACAAAAATCCGTATATTCTCACCTGGTATTCTCAAAGTGGCTACAAATTTTTCTGTGCAGCTAGCTCAAGCACGTGTCAAATATATATTTATATAAGAACATTTGTCTTATACTGGGGAACCAAATTGTATATTTAATCCAAAAGTAACCACATTCAGCTGTTTACACCTCGTACCTCTTGTAGTAAAAACTGTAACACTCAATTAGATCTAATGGGTGTGACTGAATAATTGAAATTGCAACACAGTCTGGCTTATTCAAATTTTAACCTTATCTCTTATTAGAATTGCTATATTCATGTAGAATATTCACATGACTGTATTTATATTCACGAAATAGTTTATAAGTACTAATTGTAAACTTGTGTATGTCTATTTTTCAAATGGGTCAATTCCTTCTGCAAGCATGAAAACCTATTAACCTTGACTGACAACGCTCAGAAATCATGAAATTTTATGCATCATTTACGAATGCGTTTTTAGCGTTCTTGTTACACATATAGTAGAAATTCTGTACAAATTTTACCATTACACCGGGAATCTAGTCCCTAGTTTTTTCTCACTAGTTCAAATAATAGTTACCTTTATTTAAATTCAGTTTTTTCCCTGAAACACTTATTTCGTATTTGAAGATATATTTTTTTTTGCTTTGGCTTCCTTGAGAAAATATGCTACGCCCTCACTCGCCCTTTTTTCGTTAATAATGCCTTACAAAATACACCTCTTTTCCCTAAAATTAATATTCTTTCAATTTCCATCTAGGATCTTAAAAATCGTTGTTTATGCTGTAAAAATCAAAATAAAAAAAAATACTATATATTCAATCATATTCATAAAAAACCACGGAGATCTGGAGTAAATGAAATTAGCAGCAAAATGTTTGTTGAAAAATGCCGTCGAACACGAGCTAAATGCCTCCGATACCACTACATGCTGGTATCGAGTTCGTGACAACTAATTTGTGACATAGACAGAGACATTAACATCCAGATTGAGCGCCTTGTAAAAAATGGACATAATAAGTATGAAGACAGGAAAGTGCATGAAATTAGTGCATTTATAGCCCAAATATTCTAGCTTCATGACTTTTTAAATTTTTTTGGTATGTTGCTAGCATAAACTCACGCACATTATTGTTATCAATTATATTTGAAGCCCACATACATTTATTACTGTTGCTACCGGAAGTTACACCTGGGCTCTGAGCCACGATTGGACTAATCATTGAGTATGAAGTAGTAAAGTAATATAAATAGTGTCACTAAGTCTTAAATAAAAATTAATCTGAGACTAATTGTTCATGGAAAACATCATGAATGATTATTTAGTAAATTCTTGTGGCAGATTTTATTGCTTGTGCGTATGTGCATTTTGGTGAAATGAATACAACAAAGTATGATTGCTTCCGCTTCAGATTCGAGGGCAAGAGTTAAAAAAGAATTGTCTTTATTATTTGGATAATATACTGCGCAAAAAAATTTATTGCTCACAATATATGTTTTTTATGTATTAAGCCGGGAATATTCAGGTATGTTATTAGCCAAAATTTTAGCAAGTTTAGGATTTTATGGAAATAATGAAAGAAATGGATATTGATTTTAATTAAATAATACCTTTTGTGTCCTTTTAGAATCTGTATTGAAAAGAAAAATGGAGATCACAGTAATGACGTGAAGTGGAATGAAATCGTTTTTCTTTACATTTTAATAATCATTTAACCAATTTAAAGTACAGGTTACATGCACAGACGTTATAGCTGTCAAATAATAATTCTATCACAGAAAATATGAGTTTGTAGTTTGGTAGGTTTTAAAGTTGATCAGTGATAAAATATTTTATCGTGACAAAAACTTCTTGATAAAAACTGAATTGATATGTTTGTATATATGTATATAAATAAAAATATATGAATAGAAATATATATATATATATATACATACATACAAATTTTAATAAATTATTGCAAGACTCCTTGAAAGATTTCTTCATAAAACGGCCTTATTACCAATTACGCCGGAGATATGTTTTATCTTTACACAAATTTGGGTGTTTTATAATCTACTTATTTAATAGTTTAGTAAACCTTATGCTAAAATATTGGTATAATAAGTGCGTTTTTTGTGAAAAAATTTGCCGTTATATTATTTTCCAAGAACTACTGCGAGGAACACAATCTTCTTAGCTACGAATTTTCTTCGCTAATTTCCAGCATTTAAAAAGAAGGCATTGTTTAATTACTCCAGGATTTGATGATTTAAGTTCAAATTAAATTGCTGTAATATCTACTTTCATTCTTTCCGCATAACTCTTCATCTCCATGGCATCCTACAAGATATTCAACGCTTTTAGTCTTAGAAAGCTAATTAAAGCATATGGGTGACACTAAGAAGACTATTAATGATTTTCTAAGAAGGATATGAGTTAATTTCTAGTAAAGTTTCGAATGAAAAATATTTTGCAGGCTACTATTTTGGTAGAAAATAACCTATATCGTTAGACTATGTTGCAAAGAGTTTACGAGTAAAGACAACATACTTTCAATTGATTAGTTCGTAAGGTTATGTACAAATTTTTATCCAGGTCTATTTAAATTGACAACCAATCTATTCTGGTATTGCATTATTCTTTTCTAATTAAATTTTCGAAGTTTACATTAGATTTCTTCTACTTTATAACCATCAATACATAATAAACAGTGCAGTAAAGAGGCAAAAGTTTGATTTCCCCTTAAAATCTCTAATGGTACATATATATGCATCCTTCACGCAAGTCCCTTTCGATTTAGGCGCCAAGAAGAAAATCTAGTTATCAGCGTATCATTGGAATGTTGGTCTCTCTTTAAGCGAGTGATTAGAAGTGTGAAGGATATTAATCTTGCAGACTTCTAATCACTTTAACACTCGCCTCTAGACTGTTCTAGCCTTACATGCACCACCTTTCGCCCCTATAGCATTCACACGTATCGCCATAAGCGTTTTTTCAGGCATTTCAGTATTTTTGGCCACGTTTACTCAAGAAGTTCACTTCGTTCAACTATTATTTTTTTTATTTAATTCTCTCCCCGCTTATGTTTTTTTGGTAGTTTGACTACCACTCATTCTCTAAATTTGGGGATGTTTGCGTGGTCACTGTTTCTACACAAGTCAACAACCAATTCATTCATCCGTATTCATTCCTCACGCTGTCTCTTCCATTTTCACTGTAAGCAAACCTCATGTACGCCATATTTTCCGGGTTTATTAGATATTTAGCATATTCATGTTTGGTTTCCGTGCAGAAATGTGAGAATGGACAAAATGCTTCAAACTGCAGTTTTAGCTGCGTTGCACAAGTGTGCTTTATCATATGCGCAAACTTTCAGTTGGCTCCCGCCTATCATTTATTCTTATTTACGAACGCATGTGATGCCAGTTATTTGGGCTTAAGTGTCTATTAGATAAATGGTATCGTACAATTATTACCACATTTTAAAACACTTTTAACTGTTTTATCTACGAATACCATTTAATAACTTTTCGCTCCAAGATAACATGTCCATTGCTTATTATTTCCAATAAAAGAGGCATCGAAATTTGCGTCAAACGCCCCTTGGACTTTTTATATTCATTAGAGGTGGAATAACACGTCCAGTACGTTTACATTATTCCTAGAAATAAGATATATATATCAGAAATTTGATATGCAAGTTGAAGTGCATACCTGTTAAATTTTATTTAAAGACATATGGTGAAAATGTTATGGCAATATAATCCACCAGAAAAGAGAAGTTTGTATTAAAAATTCTACTCCATGATTTGTCGTTTTATAACAGTTTTGGTAACAAGATACTAGTTAGTAAAAGTTTATAAATTAAAATAAGTTGAGTTGAGTGAATTGGAGGTTCAGTGCGATAAATATGGGATGAGAATCAATATTAATAAAACAAAGGTCATGCGATTTTCCAGAAAGAAAAAGGCTAAGCTAAATATTAAAATAGGCGGGGAAAGAATAGAGCAGGTAGAGAAGTTTACATATCTCGGAAGTGTTTTGGACCAATACGGTCAAAGTGGTAGGGACGTAAGGAGAAGAATTGCGCTAGGCAAGGAGGCTTTCTCAAGGAGGAGGGAGTTGATGACGGGGACGTTGAGTAGGGATGTTAAGACAAGACTCGTAAAAACTCTGATATGGAGCGTAGCTATGTACGGCGCGGAAACGTGGTCGCTGAAGCAGGAGGATAGACGTAGATTGGAGGCTTTTGAAATGTGGGTGTGGAGAAGAATGGAGAAGGTGAAATGGACCGAAAGGAAAACAAATGAGGAAGTACTAGGAATGGTGGGGGAGGAGAGGGGTTTGTTGAGAGAAATCCTATGGAGGCAGGAAAAATGGATGAAAGGCGTATTGAGCGGTAGTGGAATGTTGAAGAGGGTAATAGAGGGGAGAATGTTGGGCAAGCGTGGTAAGGGTAGGAACAGGATAGGGATGTTGGACGGGATAAAGGGCGGAAAGAAGTACACCGAGATGAAGAGGGACCTGATATAGATTAGTTTACTAGGTGGGGAGTCAGAAAATGTTTATTTGATAGTTGTGTCCATCCAAAAACCTACCTTAACCGGTAGATTACCTAATAATAATAATAATAAGTTTCACTATTAAAATTATGTGGTTAAGGAAATCTTAATTCCCTTGTCTGCTAAAATCCAGGTGCATTATGATTAAGTTGATTCAAATATATGAAGGAATAAAAATATGATACCCTAAATTCCAAACATATTTTTATTTTTTTAATTTTCTTCATACATCTTATAATGTTTTTCGTTATTATCATGATTAACTATAGTATTTTATTAAACACCCGTGTTATCCTATTGCCCTATTTTCTTGTATCAGTCAGTTTTAATAGCAGTGATGTAGAGGAGGAAGAACTACTGAACTACTGACAATAAATTGCATCGTGGAAGAATTTGAACCAACGACTACTTTGATCGGCAGAAGTAAGCAGATGGTTAAGGAACGGTAGGATCGTTCCTTCGAGGATTCAATTGTATATAGTATGTTTAGCGGTTGCTTCTATGACGGGTAAGATACATGACAAGAGAACTTCGCGTGCATTCCTCAGCGTCCTAGCGGTTGACGTAATCAATCATATCCATTACTTTTTTATTAAATTTTCAAAGAATCTCAATAAAATTTATACAAAAAGCATTTGGATGACAAAATACTATGGGCAATGAAATTCATTCATGGTATATCGGCAAATACATCGTAGCGGATGCTTCAATGAAGTCCGTTGAGGACATATGAGGGGAAGAAAATAGACGATATTGAATGGAAAACTGGAGTCCTCCGAGATCGCTAACTTTGCATCGGCGTACTTTCAATCCTTCTCTGGAAGGGCATCGTTGGCCGTCGCAAGCGGCAGGAAGAGGTGCCGGCACATTAGTCGACGAAGCGTAAGGAGACACTGCGTCACTACTCCCGCATTCCAGCCACCTGCCGGGAGCAATAATAAACCTCGGTACATCTTGTAGATTCTATGCAATATGTGATGTAACTCATCAAGGCACGAAACAAAAGTATTTTACTTTACAGTTCCTTAGAAAACACCTGTAGTTTGTGAAATTTGGGTTGAATTAGAATCAAATTATAAATGAACCTGAAAAATAAATTCTACTAATATCACTCCCAACTTGTTAATGTTAGTCAGCTTAAATTTGTTTAGGTTGGTGTGATAGATTCAGTTCAACTTATTTAATGTTGCATAGCAGTGATAGTTTTGAAATCTCTACATGAAGGTATCAAAATCCATGCATGTTATTGAGACAGTTTTTCTTAGGAATTATTTAAAGATTTCAAAGCAACAACTATTGGATTACGGAATCTGAGATTTATTCTTTGAGAAAAAAAACATTTAGGCATAATTCATGTAACTCGGCGAAATTATTTATACCTCCTAAGAAGCATATATGCTGATATATCTATGCTGCTTGTAATTTAATTGCAGTTTCACACACTATTCCACGATAACAATAAAACTTCCGTAAAAAATAATTGTAATTCTAAGGTCTTAACAAAGTTAAGTTATTAAGGTCCTCTTCTAGAGATAGGTAAATTTGATTGGTAAAAATTGCCATTCAACCCCAAATCACTTGAAATTATTATTTGTATTCAACGGTATTTATTTGCAGGGAAATATCAAAACGTTTATTTTTTGTAAATTTTAAGTATAAAACAACTGTAGCGTAGTGTATACATCCTTTTACCAGTATGTTTCGTAGTAGTAGTAGTATTTGGGTTTTTTAGGGTGCATCGACAGCTACGGCCATTTTACACAACTGTCAAAACTTTAAAAACCACAGTTCACTTTTAGTAAATAAATAAATACATAAATATTTAAAACAAAAAACATTTTCAAGAATAAAGAGACCGTGACTAAAGTTGCCTCGTTATGCCAGTTTCACTTCAAAATAATAAAACTCTATTTAAAGAGTTGGGGTCATCCCCAAAAATATTATTAGAAACTTTTCTCTGACCCAGTGATATTTATTGCACTGTGTCAGGATATGTTTCACAGTCAGGAGCTAGTCACAATCATTGCAGAGCGGTTGCACTTTTCCCTCCGAAAAGAGATACGAGTACGTGAGGGCAGAGTGCCATCACCTCTGGCGTGTGATCGTAATGTCTTCCCTCCATTTTTTCCGGATGGAAGAGGGCCATGCCGAAACGACCGATTTTGTATCCCTAAGTTTATTATTGATTAAGGACCACCAAGCTTCCTTCCACTGGTTTAGGACCAAATTCCGCAAAGCGGCCTTTATGTACTCCACAGGAACCAAAGTGGAATTTCTCGATTTTGCCCAGGGCTTCCTTCGCTGCTTTGTCGGCTTTTTCATTGTCAGGTATTCCCACATGACCAGGAGTCCATATAAAGGATATCTTGCTACCCTTTCTCTGGAGGGATAAGAGGGTATGGTGGATCTCCTGAACTATCGGGTGCGTTGGTGAGAAGACCGATATGGATTTTAAGGCGTTCAACAAGTCCGAACAGACCCGTTATTTTCTTTTATTTGTTTTAGGTCGGTTCTTATGGCTTACAGTTCGGCTGTCAATTTGCTGCAAAGCATGTTCAGTTTTTCCCTCATGACTCCATCGTAGCTGGAGACGACCGTATGGGCATATGCAGACTCCGACTTCGACCCATCGGTGTAGACCGGGACGAAGTCGGGGTGCGATCCGAGGAAGGCATTAAAGAGTCCTTGGTATCCTGACTCGGTCGTGAACGCTTTACGGTGCGCATGAGGCATTGACTTAATATCCGGCTTTGTTGTTGGCCAAGGAGGATGTTTAGCGTAGGAGAGGGGGCATACTTGAGGAATGGTTAAATTGAGTTCGTTGATAAAATCATTGAAACGAACGCCTAGGGGCCTAATTGCCCTTCTCCGCCTGTTAAATAAGTCTAAAAATCTTAACTTAAAAAGAATGTTAAAACATGGGTGCTTGGTCACAGATAAAACTTTACAAGCATAATTCCTCATCAAAATCATCCTGCGGGTTACCAACGAAGGCTCGCCTGCGTCAGCAAGTAGGCTTGGGACTGGGCTGGTTCTAAAAGCTCCGGTGGCCAACCGTATCCCGGCGTTGTGGACACACGTAAGGGGTCTCAAATAGGACTCCCGTCCTGACGAGTATATTATAGAACCTTAGTCCAGTTTCGAACGGACCAAGCCTCGGTACAATGACGGCATCGTAGAGAATACGTATTCTGCTCCCCATGTGGAGTGGGTTAAGAACCTTAAAACGTTGATGGTCTGGCGACAATTCACGCGTAATACCAGTATATTCTCTTGCCAGTTTAATTTTTCGTCTAGGATCAAGCCAAGGAAGCGGACGGACTCCACAAATGGGAGATTCCTGGCCAGCAGGCTTAAGGTCAGAGGTGTGTGCTGTCCTCGAAGACGGCGGAAATGAACACATTTCGTTTTCTTCTGGAGAGACGAAATCCGTTCCTTCGCGACCACTCTCCCTGTTTATTTAAGGTCACCTAGGCTTGCCTGGAGGCGTATGTCAGTCTTGTCGACCGGCAGAAAATAGCTAGGTCATCCACGGAGATTATTTTTTAATCTTTGAAAGTATTACATCTGCGGAAACTTCCCGAATATCCGCCTTAAACCATTTGGTTGATTAGTTACAGCCGTTTATGTGAAGGGATGCTCATTGTATCCGGCGAGAAATCGGATCCGCGAAAATTAGCTCTTTGAATGAGAAGCGTTGTTATTTGAAATTCTTCGTGAAAGTCTGCAAATTCTTCGCGAAAACTTTTGAGCTGATAGCCAAGGCGTATGGTGACGAAGATATGAAATGCACTGCTTGTTATGAGTGGTTTACTTGGTTCAAAAACTGGTGGGAAAGAGTGGAAGACGACGAGCGTCCCGGGAGACCATTTAGGTGGAGTGACTACTCCTACTTCGATAAAGTCAACGAACGTTTGACTGTCAAGGGACTTGCAGAAGAGTGTAGAATTTCGATTAGTTTGTGCTGTGAAATCCTGACTGAAAAATTGACGATGTATTGAGTCGCCGCAAAATATATGCCGCGTCTGTTTACAGCAGACCAGACACAACATCGAGCTCAACTCTGGCAGGAACTGTTTGATCAAGCTGAAGAGGTGAAACCTCTTGTCCTGTATCATAGCAGGTGATGAGTCATGGGTTTTTTCGAAATGACATCGAAACAAAAGTGTAATATATGAATTGTTGAAACATTCGCCGCTCCAAAAAAAGCTTGCTCGAATATCAAGCTGATGTTGACTGCTTTTTTCGATTACTCAAGAACATAAAGGAAAGATCGTCAACATGTCGTACTGCCTGGGGTTATGGAATGCCTAATAGAGAGGATAATCGGAAAACGGCCCAAATTTGGAGGGGCGGCGAGTGATTTTTTTCACCACGACGACGACTCATTCACCCCTCAAAACACGTGAGTTTTTAGCCAAAAACAAGACTGCTGTGCTTCTCCACCCTAGTCATCAGACGTGGAGCAAAAGGCCCCAAGAGCCTTTGCCTCAAAGGAAAAAGACTTGTAACCACTCCAGAGATCCAGAAAAATTCGGCGGAAGTGCTCATGAGCATTCCTCAAAAAGCGTTCTAGAACTCTTTCATAAAGTGGAAACACCGTTGGGCTGTGTATGCATTGGGAGGGGAGACAATTGGAAGGAAATCCTGACCAATAATTTGTTATCAAAGTATTTTTTATTTTGAAATAAATAAGTTCAGGAACTTATTGATTTCCTCGTATTTAAAAAAAATATATATATATGAAATTTAATACATGCTCAATGTATTGCAATGCTCAATTATTTTAATATTCTTGCATATTCTCTTTGAGCTACTTCTTATTGAGAGTTTATATCTTACAATTTGACATGGTTTGGTTTAAAATGCTATTTGTATAAATGTTTTTCCTAATTATCATATAAATGTTTTCGATATTTATATGCAACATAAGTGTATTATAATAGGATTCACGATTCATAGCTTTGAGTGTATTAGTTATTTTAGAAGAGGTACAAAAAACGAAATAGTTTCCTTGTTCCATCGGCATGTTGTACAGACCTTATCAATGTTTATTTTCATCGGATCAACGAATGTAACAAGTAAACAAAACATTTTTTCTTAGAATTTATTTTTCAAGTCTTTCTCCTTTTAAGTCGATGCACTTTTTCCAGAGAAGCTAGAGGTTTTTAACGCTTCCAAACAGCACGATATGAAGTATACAATAATGCAATGAGCCTATTTCTGTAATTTTAATGATTTTATTGCTAAACAAATTTTAATAAGTCGTTGATGTTTTAGAAAAATGGATGACAGTCCGGGCTTGAAAATATTTACTACAGTACTATGTTCTTTGTCAAAATTTGAATAACATACCATAATTCTGTTAATTTTATTTGATAATAATAGCGTTGCACTAAATTCTGAAGTTAAATGAAAAACTCCTGCCTAGATTTTATTTAATACCTGCATCCCATCACACCACAAGATGTGTGGCAGTGGGTGGTTATACCCCAGACCCTTGACCCTTGATGCAAACACCTTTCCGCATTAGCGCGGTTAGGCATCGCTATTATGATCCCTTGCCGTTCTAACTTGCACATAATACCTCAAATCTTATCATTGAATAATCATATAATATGGATACAATACTCTGTTTATCATAAGGACGCATTACAAATCTTGTCCCTTTTTGCCACATGCAATCCATTTTGTCAATTATTCCAACGTAATGAGGATCCCATACACCAGCAGAACATTCCTTATGAGACCTCTCGAGTGAAAATAAATATTTATCCTTAACTATTTAATCAAATTTTCAAAATCTCTCTCTAGTAAAGCATAATATTTTGTTAGCTTGCCTACATATTTAGTATTTAAGCGTGTCTACATTTCCAATTTCGGCGTTGCTAATGTAGTAGTCGTTTTGATGGATTCGCCCTTTTTCCAAAAATTCATCACTACTCACTTTACGAGTATTAAGAATAATTCTAATTTTCATGTTTCGCCAGCGTTTTATAGTCATAAAATCATCTATTAAAGCTACTTGATTCTCAGGATTATGTTACCTCTGTAAACCTCTGCATTATCGGCAAATGAGCGTATCATAATATTACCCACGTAGTAGATATCGTTTACTTAAATAAGGAATAATAGAGGAAGAGTAATATTTCCCTGGGGAACACCTGGAGTTCCTTAGAGCGAACACTATCTATGACGACTCTATGTACCCCACTATTCATGAAATCTTATATTCAGTCCAGGATGTTTTTGTCTATCTGTCGTAGACTTTTAGCTTTCAAAGTTGTTTACTATGAGGTTATTTGTCGAACGCCTTTTTGTAACATAGAGAAACAGCGGGCACTGGAAAATTGCTCTGTCATAAACTAAGATTTTTGTGTTTTAAATCGTCTATCACAGAATTTATTCTTTCGGAAAGCGTTCTGGTTTTTCATCAATAACTTTATGACTGTCGAGGTGCCTCACTATCGAACTAGCAACTCTCTCTACCAAGACATTGTATGCTATGAATGTGAAGGACCTAAGTCTCCATTTGCTTGGATCCTCCTTGCATTCGTTTTTAAATATAGGCGTTTAATTATACGTTTTCTGATTCATTGGGAAGCTAGTGATCTACTAACGAATTCATAAATACTTATGGTTTCTAGATTCGGAGCAATTTTCGACGCTAGTTCCGTACATATACGATTTTATATTTCATCGGGCTTGGATGATTAATATTTTGCTGAGGCTTAATTTTTTTCAGCAAATTTTTTATTCCAATAAACAAAATTCAATTTCTGAAATGGGATGACGATAACGATCTGGCAAGCTATCGGAGACATTCGGTGAAACCTTAGTGAATACGCTTTGAAGGAAGGAATTTAATAGGTCGGCTTTTTACGAACGAACTGATTACCCTTTTTCCTTTATCGTTTACGAATTAGTTAACGGTCGACTTATTTGCCTGAGACTGTCTGACATACGACCCAAATGCTTTCGGATCACCTCTCAGATTGTTTGCTTTTTCTTTTGAATTCCCTAAGTGCCCTTCTTGATATTCGCCCTAGATATCTTATAATTATAATCGTTCTCATTCCTTTGGTTGCTATAGACATCATTTCCTATGGTTTTCATCTTGGCCTGGCATAGCATTTGCGTCGTTATGATTTTATAACATCTGCTTTGTACCAGCTATGTCCCGTGTGATGTTGTATAAATTTACTTAGAATGAACCTGTTGATGTTGAGCGCGTGATGTCAAGGAAGTGATTCCACGTGTACTCAGTATTTCGACGTTCACTATCTTTCTAATGTTATCACATGTACTCTGTAATAAGAATATTATATTAAAAACTCTTAAAATAGTTCATTTGAGGAAATATTACTTTTCATAAATTGTCCACACAAGCGCTCTGCACTGCTCCAAAATGCATTAATGAGTGACCAGGAAAATTCATTTACCGAGAACCGCATATTTTTCAGTTTTATTTAAATCTCCATAAATTAATGTTTTCATATTTGCATATGCTCATTATTGCAAATAAATGGTGAACAAAAATTGCAAAATACCGATGGAAGAGAAACTGATAGCAAAAATCCAGCATTTCATACACACTTAAGCAATAATTATAATACGTATTGTTTATATAGTTATACTATTCACAGTTTGCATTAAATTTTTAGAAACGCTAAACTTATATCTCTAAGAACATTTTAAGGTAAAATGTGTCACTTTAATTACATTTTTGGTAGAAATGTGTCACCGAAAAAGTTCCTGGGTGAATCTTAAGAAGAAAAACGTTTTATACAGTGACAAACTAAGTAAATAAAACAAACATTAATAAATCTCCGATTTTTAGTTATTCCTTTGAATTTTGCTGTCTCTATGAGGTACTGAAGAAATGAAGCTCTTGGTGACAAATACCTAAATATAAATATGATATGAAATTAAATACTAAAGTGAAATATGTTTCAACTCTAAATTTCCCTCTAGATAATGGGAGATACATACTACGAGGGTCTTTCAGGCACACTGCTGCTGCAGAAGCAAGCGGGCACAACAAACCCTTGGATATAGTTATAATAGCAAAAACATTTTTCCTTTGCCATTTATTCATTTGAATCAAGGACATGCTGGAAAACTTTCGCCATTTGTGCGCTAGTATCTTCTTAGTTAGGCTGCACTACGGAATTGGCCCTCTGGCTAATGTCACAAAATTTTTGAATGAGCAACTTAGGATAATAAGAATGTTTAATGGAAAAGCCATGCGAGAACTTGTAGCAGTTCGTCTTAAATCAAGTATGTAATTTGGAGAGGAAGACAGGATATGGCATTTATTTTATTGGCATCACTGAAGAGAACTAAGAAGTCATTTGGAATCAGAATGGGTGTTTGTGGTAGTCTAAAATGCCAAAATACCTAGTAACTACTTTTTTGTGTAACAAATCATCATATAACTACTCTTAGAATCATACTATATGTTCAATTATATTTACAAAATACGACTTATTTCAATGGATAATTATTTTTGCCATTAAACACTTGGCATTTCTTGGTTGAGGTAACTCTTTATCCTCGTGTTATTATGTAGGTGGCTCTACTTTTTCATAAATTTATCGCATTTTCTATAATAATCCAGGTGCTATTTTATGAGTTTATGAGTAAGGCAAAAATGAACATCTTTTATTTATTCTGATTTATTATTATAGGAATCTGATAGTTCAAATATCCTTGGACCGTAAAATTAATAAGGACTATTTAACTGTAAATTGGTAATTTCTTTCCATTTTCCGAAGTATTCATCTGAGTATGTCCACATTTAATGCTTTGCGATATATCCTAAACATTACTTTTTAAAATATAAGTAATGTTCTTTTAACAGTTCATTAAATTAAAACAAACCTCAATCTACGTTAAAATTGAACGTTTTTATCAATAGATCTTATAGTGTTAGATCATGTAGTGAGAAATCGCATGATTTAGCGATTAGTGACGAAAAACGGGAAGAGAATGATTAAATAAAATTTGTAAAAGATTTCTTGGTATTCTTTTCCGGGTTGTTTAACTAAATATTAACATCCCTTCTGGCAGAGTTTGGTAATGATTCCTCCTGCAAATAAATGATATTTTTCAGGAATATCTTTGACATATAGGTATACGTTTAGTTATTATGCATAACAATTTACATCACCTCTATGAATTTGAAACATGTATGTTCAAAAGAGTCTCATACCGATCATGAGTTTGAAATGAGGAAGAGAAAGCAAGGATAATGTATTTCACTTACGCTGATTTCACCGGGCGATTCACTTGAGTAAGAAATAATTGATCAGCTATTATTACAATTTTGTGTGTTTGTTTAGCAGCATCTAAAAAGAAAAAAATAGAAGGTTCATACATGTATGTAGACGGTGAAATAATGATGCAAAATATTTTAAGCAGGTACTTAGATACCTGTCGTTATGAAGTAGGGTACCAGTATTCTCCATAAAAATATATTAAAACTAATGATAATTGTGGGAAAGAAGTTAATTTCTGGCCAAAATATCACTAAAATGCTGAAAGGATTTCAAATATGAGAATCGCCCGGTGACCTATGAAAACTGGAAATACAATACATTGCCATCCAAGGGTATGCATGTTGCCGTAATTTTCATGACTAAACTCGGAGGCATTTGATGACACAATTAATTGACTTTGTTATACATTTGATTTCATATTAAAAGTATTCAGATTTTTGCCAAGAATTTCGGAGTAACAGAGTATTTTAACTACCACGCTTTGGACTCGAACTGAAATACACCTAATAATGAATTAATTGAGCTCTTACGGCTACTGGTATTGAATAATTGAAAAAAGTCCAATAGCCGTGAACAGTTTACCTTTCAAAACAGGGTACAATTGGTACCTATAATTTACCCTTAACTCCATCCTTTGACTTGTGGGGTTTGCCAACTAATTTCAATTGTACCCTGTTTTGAAAAGGAAACTCTGTACGGCTGTTGGAGTTTTTTCCATTATACAAGGATATACACTTTATCCGAAAGTCATTTGATTGCTAATTTGATAAATATCTTGTGAATATACCCAGGAATTCAGCTTTATAAACATGTTATTTTTTGGAACAAATTTTAAAATTATCAGAAATCGCCGATAATGTTAAATCATGAAAACTATCATAGATTAACAGTATTAGACATAGTATAACAGTTTCAGGCTTAAATTTGTGGAATTCATTCATGATGCAATATTTTCAAATTATCTACCTTAAGAATTATCTTCAGTATTAGTATTATAAAGGGTTTGTAAAACGTTTTTCTTTGTTAGAGTACCCTGTTTCATAGATCACAAAGGCTACTGCCATGTTAACCAGGAACCCAAAAAAGTAAGTGTCCATGAATTCGGAATTTATCACTATCTTTTATGAGCATCGAAAATCTAATCCTTACCAAATAGGTGTAGCTGAGTGGCCTGCAGAGCATTCATATTGCACAGAATCATACCCTGTTAGTACTGTAGGCCTAAATTGTATTAGGGCTAGATTTGTGTCGCGTATGTTAAGGAAATATCAGTATATTATTAAGATTAGGATATGCAGGCAACAAAGACATTGTCTACTTCCAAGTATCTATAATAGGGTAGAAAAAGAAACTCTGCACTTCCACATAAATATTTAATACTTCACACGACCATAGTTTCGATACTTCGCATCATCATCAGGTGACATACGTTAAACTTACTCGTACCTACTCCTACTCCGAACTTACTTACGTTATATACCTGGCTCCAAGGGGGGAGAAAGATAGGGGGAGTAATACTAAGGAGGATTCATGGACACACACTTCTTAGTGTTCCTGGTTAACTGGGCGATAGTCTTTGTGATCTATGAAACAGGGCACTTTAACAAAGAAAAACGTTTTACAAACCCTTTACCACACTATTACTGAAGATGGTTGTCAAGATAGATAATTTATAAATGGTTGAAGACGAAAAGTAGGTTGTTGAGTTTCCTTTCTTGTTCTTGAAGAAATCAGTTCATCAAGGGAGCATGAAAAACAGCTTGTGAATTGTAGTTTTAAATTTATTTTACATCAAGGTGCATGCTTAAACATTATAGAACTTACAATGCAACCATATCAGAGAGTAAAAATCATTCGCCTTCACCGGGATTCGAACCCGGATCCCTCGTCATCCGGCCGAGTGGTTTCACCTAAAATGCTGAAATGGTTGCATTGTAATGCACACGTAGCGGATGACTCCGTTAAAAGTTACTGTTGCGGCATCTCCCGCAGTTTCTTGAAAATTATAGAACTTGCTTCCCTTATACTCTGAATATTTTGTATACGTCAAACCGTACCCTATTAATACAGCGCGGGTGAAAGAGAATGCGTAATTCTACCAGACAAAATGTTTCTTAGACAGAGAAGTAAGCAAATATCTTGGTGATGACACTTCGGCCATGACTCGAATTATAATAAAATATTAAACGCCCATGAAATTACGGGAGAACAATTGTTAAATTTACTGCAATTGTGGTTCACGTCTTAAGGGCTTCTTCATATTTTTACATTAAATGGAAATAGATTTAAGTAAAACTGACAAATTAGTTGCCGTCCGTTTGAGAAAGTTGTACTGCAAATGGAAGCGCTCCAGACATTCGTAGTGTAAAAGTTTTAGCAAGTGTACAGCTTTTCTACGAACTTGATAATTCCTTTGTTTCACTCTACATGACCTAAAAAAAACGAGAGCATTGTTGACAAATAATGCTAGGTGAATGGTGAAATTTTGTCTGCTATGAAAGAGCGAATAGGATTACATTATGGCCTTAAGTTAATAACTTAAAGACGGTATTCTTCTGACGCATCCAGTAAGGTGCATAACCTTATGTTATCTGTAAAAAGACGAAAATTGGTTAACTTAGGACGTGATAAATCTCCATAAAATTTACTACAAGGAATTACCGAAGTTCTAGTTTTATAAAACCTTATACGTGAAATTAAAATGGAAGGAAAAACTTAATACGTGTCTTCAAATGATAAAGTGGGACGTTTTTATAAATCAAAATACTTTACTTTTCCACATAAACTTTTTATTATCACGACCCAGGTTTCGTTATATATTATACGTGATAGTAAAAAGTTTATGTGGAAAAGCAAAGTGGTTTGATTTATAAAAACGTCAATTTGAAGATTTTCCACCAATTTACGCCAGAAACTGTTTTATTTGATAAAGTGGGACTTAACAAAATTAGGCAGAAAACTGGACAAGAATCAAACTTCACATTTAACCAATACGAAATTCTCACATTATTTTTAATAAAGATGAAGATTGTAGGGGAAAATATTAGGAAATGATAGAGAAGCAAAAACAAGCCTCAAGGAAATATCTAAAATGAAAATCTCTCTGGAGCATGGAATATGGAAGCTTGAACAGTACAGATATATGTCTTTTCTAGAATGAATGAATTAGCTCAATTATGGCAAATAATCTTAATTCATGCCCTACATTCCTAAAAATTGAGAACACGGGAATTATTGTTAAAACGTTTAATATTCATTTAATTAATTTAGATTTTTGGTTACCAGTTCTCCATCGTCAGGTATCTCCTAATAGCCAAACTACTTAGGTTAAAAATAGGTAAAATCGTACCAGTCTACTTAAAGACTAAAGAGTATGAGACGCTCAAAAGATAAATTAGTGATTTAACAAGGAGGAATGTTCAAAACCAATTTACCAATCCTACCCCACTTTAGATGAATAAAAATATTTATTACTTATGTAAAAAAACAATCTTTTGAAATGTTTTTATGTTTGCATTAATATTATATGGGAATGCCATATCTTCCTGGAAAACTATAACTATCGTAGGGAAAGGATGTCGCCCCTCTACCCTGATGTGTGAATTTCACACGCCGTCGGCCTTAGAAATTGGTGAACTCCACCATCACCTACCACATTGACCTTCGAGTTGATTACGTGTTCATGGTGTTTTATAACTGTTATAGCAATGTGAAACCTTCTCTTTCAGCCTATAAGGCATCGTTGATTACAGGTGTGTTTCCAAAAGGCCTTCAATTTTTCCCAGAACGTTATGGAGGCTTTGGCCCTTTATTGGACTGTTTACTGGAGACTTTACCACGTTTGGTGCCTCTATGATTAACGTATTTATGGTATAATTCCAGATCATTTTTAAAATTGAGGCGGCTTTATAGAATATTAATCTTTTTTATAAAATTTACCATTGTATTTCTAGATTTTGTTCTATTTAGAAGACAATGCTTTCAATAAAAAAATATTTGTAGTAAAACCTACAAACTAAATTTAGCAATGCCTAGAAATAGATATTTTTGCGTATTAATATATGATTGTATGAAATATTTATTGCCTTGAGTAAGTGGTTAATTTAAATTTGGATTTTTTTTTATAAATTGAGCGTTCATAAGTGAATCTGAAGCTTCATATCTTTTTTCTGAAAAAATTCCCAAATTTTATATTAAATCTGTTATCAAGTACATTACTTCATTCTTAATAACTGGATGCCTCCTTCATTAAAATAAATAATAGATTATTCTCTACTTTGCCTTTCTTTCCATCCTTAATTCTGATCTCTACCTCTTACATTAAATTGCACTTAAACTGCGATGTTATATTCCCCATAATTCCCTCACAAGCCTCTTTTTCCTCATTATAAGTAAAAATATGTTTTATTCCTTTTGTTCGGCATCTTGGGAATACAGTTATTTAGTCTACATCTGTGAGTACAAATATAGCAGCCATGTTGAAATGCAAATTTTTACAGTAAGAGAATTCTGACTCATAATTTAGAGACGAGAAATACGTAGTTATTATTCGAGTTAACGGTCTTCAGCGATATCTGCAGTAGATATGTTTTCCAGATATATTTTATCCATGTAAATTTCGGAATCTCTCAACTATTGGCAAAACGAACGATGGTAGCGGGGTAAACTCGTATGCAGGAGTGAACTGAAATGTTCTTTGCCTGCTGATTTAAATAAAATGTATGTTCTCAAAAAGTTTTATTAATCAACATAATAGCCTTTAATATTAATACATTATATGCAGACGGTATTTCAGTGCTACTATCTCGTCTCTAACGTGTTCTTCGGGAAGTGGTGCAATGTTTTTTACTACAGTCGCAATCACTTTTGATTACACAAAAAACGTTGACCTGTCAGGAGAACATAGAGTTTTTTAAAGTGGTGAAAGTCCGAGTGCGTCAAGTCCGGGAAATAGAGTAGATTGTTCTACACTTCATATTGAGAATACCTATATTTTCCAATCACCAAGACAATTTTGTTGGCAGATGCATTATCCTGTTGGAACATGGTTTATTTCCTCTGCAAGCCTGGTTTGCTTTACCAACGTTTTTTGTAAGAATGTTAGAATAGCACTGTCCAGCTATTGTTGTACGATTCTCAAGAGAGTCGATCACCAGAATTCTTTTCAGATCCCAAAAAAAACTGACGCGGCAACATTTCCGTCTTCGCCTTCTTCAGAGTGGAGGAAGTGGCCTATATCCACTACTTCGATTGTTGTATCAATTATGGCGTCCATTGGTGAATCAATGTTTCGTGAACTGTCATATATTGGTGCAGAAAATCATTTTTATTTTTGGAAAAGCGCCCCAAGCATTAATTGGTAAGGGTCGACCGAATGCTGTTTTGATCCACGGGAAGCACCCGTGGTACCCATCTTGCACATAGCCATGTCATGTGCAATTCCGCACAAAATGTAACCGTCGCGTTCCTTTGTAATCCCTTGAAAGTATTGGCAATTTCACACGCACCTTCATGCGACAATATTCCAAAATCATATCGTACACGATTGCGACGATTCACCCTGAAGGATGTTCGAAAAATGCAACCTTTGCGGTGCGGTTTGCCTTTTCAGACATCCTTCATGTGAACCCTCTTGGAAGCCTTCACTGCCACATATATTCACATCATAAATGAAAGGAGAAGAATCCTTGTACTTATTTACAATCCAGACATACATTTTGGTCGGTATCAAACATTCTTTTAGGAAGAATATCATGATGACTTTCAATTTCTTCTATTTCTAACAACATACGCCGTTAAAACAGTGGCCACATCAAAGCCCATTCAAAAAACTGTCTACATTATACTGCTGGATGGTATGGATTGTAATCTCATGTAGCCTCTACGCACAGTTGTACTAACCAGAGAGAATTTTTTTTAGAGAAAAATTACTTTGCGTAGGTGTGCTGTCTATTAGGCGAGGCCGAGTCCTTTTCTGGTCACTGTTGTATATACTTGTATTGCCGGTTTACGTTCCCAATAAAGGAAAAGGTTAAAGATTTTAACTCAAACAAATGTTTCCTTATATAATTAAAAGGAAATGAAGGCAGTAAATGTATTAATTACTTTGTAAACATGATTTTCTTTAGCTTTTCACGAAGATATAATGATATCAGTGCGTGCATTTGTTAATAAGAAAGCGTTTCCAAGGCACTGCGGGTGATGCCGCAGCAGTAATTGTTTACGGAGTCATCCGCATTTAAATTGCATATGCTTTTCAATGCAACAAATTCAGAGTGTAAAAATCATTCGCCTTGACCGGGAACCGAACCCGGATACCTCGATGTCCGGCCGAGTGCTTTAGCCAGTTAAGTTATCGAGTAGTCCTCTAAAACTCTGAAATCCCGGTCAAGGTGAATGGTATTTATACTCTGAAATTGTTGCAAAGCAAGTGTTTGCCGAAATTTTTGAAATGCATCACACATATTCATTATGAGGAATTCCTGTAAAGGTTCAGTCCTAAAATAATAAACGAGATATTTTCTTTCAAATTTATTTCTAATTTTCATCATAGATTCTTTTTAAGTCGATACACTTTTTTCAGTATTCCGGCAAACGTTTTCATGCAAACAGCAGTTGAAGACCTCGGTTCTATAGGGGTATGCCATTAACTCTTTCTTGGATAAATATATTTTCTCCAAGTGTTGGTTTAAGATTGGGAAGCACGAAATGGACTCAAAGGGCCAGATCTGGTGAATGGCTCAACCAATTCGAAGTGCAATTGATGACTTTTAGCCATGGCGATTGGTGAAATGTGAGCTGGTGAAAGGTCCTGATGAAAAAGCACTTCTCTCTTCTTCTAATGCTTTCTTATTTTTTAAATTTCTGCCTTCAACTTGTCAAATATGTTTAATAATATCCCGTTATTTTTTTGTTTTCCGAGATGGATACAATTTTGTGACTTTCCTTCCTTTGCCTCTGTAATGAAGAGGTTGATGTAATTTTCTTTCTACTATTAGGTGTTGAGCAATAAAGTGTTTAGCAAAAGCCGTTTAAAATGTTTTAACAGGGCCTTGAAAATGTTCATTCGAATGAGTTTTCCGTCCTAAGTGACCAAATACGACACCAAAAGTGCGGATAGCTTATGCATGTCCAATTCCTCATTCAATATGTAACAAATACTTCTTTTGGCATGTCCATAGCGTCTACTATCTCTATAGTACTAAGTTGATGGAATGGTTTTTCAATAGGATGGGATGTTGTTTCAGGCGTAACTTTATGGAATTTTGATTACATATTGAAATGAAATGAAAGAGTTTACTTTATAATTCCACACAATTTATTTGACAAAACACGACCAAGGTTTCGACCTGATGATCAACGTCAAACCTGTTTCGTGTTTTTAAATTAAGTAATAAAAATAATGTGGAATCACAAAGTAAATTATTTCATTTCATTTCAATTTTTCATTGTTATCCGCGATTGTCGCAGTTTTTGGCCCTCCCTTGTACGTCTACGTTTAAATTTAACTGCCCAAAATTTAACTGTGGTAAAAAATGTATTATCTCTGTGTCCAGCGTCTCACTCATTTTTGATTGGAGTTGCCGTATTGCCTTTAAGACACAAACATTAAACAAAAGCTCGATATTCGTTTTAAATTAATATACTTTGTAACGTCCGCACAATTTTTATACGTACTACTGGTTTCAACGCTTCGGCGTCATCATCAGGTACGGTAGTACGAATAAAAATTGTGTTGAAGTCACAAAGTATATTCAGTTAAAACGAACATGGACCTCCACAAAGTTGAGCCTGAGACCATAGAATTCAAAAGCTCGATAATCCATTTTTTTCATTTCCACAAAAATCCCCACAAGACTAACTGAAACAATTGTCAAACAAAATCCAACTGTCCTTAATGGAACTTGGTGAATACCTTTTAACGCATGGAAAAACTCATTTCTTAACCTTTGTTGAAGACTACTGTTGTATTCATGTTAACGTGGGAAACATATCAGTCAATTCTCGTACGTTAATCAAAGGCTGAATAAGTACTTTTTTATGAGGACTAATTGTCTGTTGAATTTATTTTATATTTGTTTTGCAAAATTAAATTTGGTCGACCATTGAAATTTTAATGAAATCATTATTATGCTGCTTTATATGGGTTAGAAATTGTAGTATTCTAAACGTAATGCTACACCGAAGTCTGAAATGTATTTTGAAAAATATTTACCTTTTTCTTGGCAAAGAAAATAGTTTTGGTACCTGTGAAATAGTGTGAAGAAGCCTTAGATATAAATTATGTTAAATTTAAGATGAAATAACAAAAGGTAATTCTAAATTATATATAAACTAACAAAAACTTGAGGGTAAACTATTATCAAAGAGTAAAAATGGTTTCGTTGAACGTAATAGAACATCTAGTATGTTCGTGAAAATCATAATTAAAAGGCAATTTGCATAAGAAGGTTTAATTAGTTTAAGTAAGGTCTTATCTATTCTTATTTTCCTGGTTTTTTACTTTTGTACTTTTTGCGGTAAGTGTATGTTATAATTTGACAATTGAAGTGAGCTTGTTGAAAGGAATTAGCATTCTTTAAACTTTGTTTAATGCAGCATTTTTGAAATATACTCTCAAGAACCCAAATAACTGTAGTAATACTACGAGTATATCGACCACCTAGGGTATAGACTAAATTGAATACAAAGACTAATATTCTTTTTGCTACATTTGAAGGCAAAAATAAAACCACCACTTATAGCGGCCATTGAAAGAGGACGGGTAATAAATATTATATCCGTTTTGTTATTTTACGTGTATATGGTGCATTACTACGTTAACCATTTCAGTAGTAAGTTCTTTTCAAAGAAAGAAATTGCGGAAAGGGAACGGTAATAATACTATAACTAGAAGGTGAAATGTAACGGGAAAACTATTTGAATTCTTATATTCTGCAGAATATATGACATCCATAATTATCTTTTTTGATGCATCAAAAATCCTCGCTCTTAAGAAGAAATCCATATCTATCGCATAAACTGCGTGAATTTATGTCTCTTCTCAAATTCATCCTTTGTTATTGTTTTTTTACAGTCAAATTTTAGTCATCTCTAGATACGTAAAATATTATGAACATAAACGCCGGATAAGATAATTTTTCACTAGAGATCTTTATAACGTAGGGTATTTGATCGAGTATTACTTGACATTATTGGCATCAAGTAACTGTCATACATCGCTGCATTGCGGATATCGGCTATCGCAAATTTTAAGGCACGAATTCATTACCTATTCTGTGAAAAACAGTACTGCTTTAACAACCCGATTAGGGAGGGTGAGGAAGGGGGTCGTCAACCACTAGCGTAATTATTGATTGAATTTTCGTGAACTGTGTATTCTAATTTTATGGTCTGAAATCGGGCGCAGGAAAAATTATTCTTAGAAATGATTTCTTAAAACCGATTTCCTGTGAAATAACACTAGGATATCGCCTACTAAAGTAATGAGGCGCTTGATCTATTCCGTTTTGCAGTACTAAAAGTGATTAAAATTTTTAAATACGATTTTACTATCCTTGTTTCCATTATATCCCTTCCAAGGCCATATAATAACAAATATGGCGCTTTAGGTTCATTCATAATGTTGTTTTTAACTACCAGCTCTTTTTTGGATCCTGTTTAACACCGTAATTAATTTCCAGCACTGGGCGTGTACACAAAGAGAGATTAGCTAACAATATGTATCATGTGTCCACAAATTTATCATTCGAATATAAAATGTATATAATGCTGCTATCTATATGTTCGTAAAACGTCCTTTTCCACAGTAGTTACAGTGGCAGAGTAATTTCCATGTATTTTATTTGCTCGGTCAATTGTTTGTGCAGTTTCGTAATACTTAATTCCCCATAAATTTACCCCTTTTTTCACACTTTCAAAACATTTTAAATAATATGATTTGAAAGTGTGAAGAAAGAGAAATACATTGCAATGTTTGTAAAATTTATGGAGTTATAATTTTTCATTTAGTTTCATGTTTTCTATGCATATATGTGTGTATAAAAACATACAAACGACCATATGTGTATATATATATATATATATATATATAATATATATATATATAATATATATATGTATATATATATATATATATATATATATATATATATATATATATATATATTAATAGAAAATATGCCAGTTCGCTGTATGCACTTTATTCGTTAAAGAGTATTCTTCATACGTTTATTGCCACGCACCATCAATTTTTATAGCCGACGGCCATTTTGTCACGCAACCTTTTTTTTGGAAATATTGACGAAATTTATGAAGAGTGAGAAATTCGTCAATTTTAATTACTAAAACCACTGGAATAGAGTTATCACTATTTCAAAATCAAGTATTAATTTAATTTATTAAGTGATTGACAGCAATTTCCTTCATATATACAGTAATGTCGTTGCAAAAGTTTTCTTAAAAATAATACATTTTCATAATATCATTGCTGCATTGACTTATTTTGTTTATGATGTGCATTTTCATTGGTTCTTTCACTAAGAACATTCCTTTACTTTGTACTTCTTACTTGATAATATCTACAATAATCTTTAGACTCCTGTCTTGTCCCAATAGTGCTTGATATAGAATATATTAATCATTCATTCCTCACAATATGCCATTAATCACTAATCGATATTGGCCAGTACATACGTAAGTTTTTATTTAGTTTTAATCTAAATTTCTTATTTTGTTAAATAACAATATCATCCATTATCATCTGAAGCCCCAATAATCTAATGTTCATTTCTTAGCAAGTTTGTATCAAGTTTATCGTATAATCTCCCATTATTGTTTGAACCATGTGTATTGAGGTTATTGTAAACACTGCATTATTATCCTTATGATGAATGATGTGTCTTCTGTTCAAAGCTGTGGCAAGTTAGTGCAAAATATATGCCTGTGAGATCCTATTCTTACCAAATGGTAATACATATAGTGATGAACCCATGTTCGTATATAAATTAATGATTTATTTCAATTCAGAACCAAACTTTGACGCACAAGCTTGATAGTCGGACTTTGACAATAACTGCCGCAGCGTACCCAGAGACTTAACCAAATTTCCGTGCTCGTTAGCGTCATTTGACTCGTCGAGCTGGTTCTCACAAAAGGCCAATGTAATAATTAGATGGCATTAATTCTGTGTAGCTATAATCGACATCACTCGCTTGCCTCATTTTCCTAATAATTTTATAAAAACTTTGGATTTTATAGGTTATATCTGCCTTTGAAACTAGGTAACTCGGTTACCAGTTTTAGTGCGAATCAACGTCAATCTTAGAGCTCACCCTGTTTCAGACGCAGTCCTTGGTTCATTTGACCATTAGTAAACCATTATCACTTAGACGCTTTCATTTTTTTTCAGAAAGGAAAATTATTTTATTATTTTGGATTGATTGTAAATTAAAAAGCTATTGTCAATTCAATGTTCATTATCAACCAATTATTGCCAAGCATATTTATTTATACAGGTTCAAGGAATCTTATAACTGATATACGATGCTAGAAAGCGAATATAATGTGTCGTTAAAGGTAATGCTAAAAAATCGACAATACTACGTACATGTTCTTTATCGAGAAGCTACGTTTCGAATTCGTAATTTTAGACCGTAACATTAGTAAAGCAATGTCTTTTCGACACTCATCAATAACTTAGAGGGGAGAGAATAATGGCTACTCTTTTGTAATATATAAATTGATATGTTTCAGACTTAAATCCACACAAACTATTATTGTTAGACTAAACTATTCTTTATCCCATCGTAATCATCAAATTATTTATTTTGATGATGCAGTAACATATTAAATTGTGCCGATTATTGTGATATTAAATTTGTCTGGTTGAATAAAAGGTAACGACTCAATCATGTAGACAATTTGCATAGCTACTTTTCTGTGAATTTTGTGAAAAAAAGTGAACAAGAGTGTCGAAAAGACCAAATTTTTATTAATTTGTTAATTACTATGCCTAATTAAAAGGTGAATAAAAACACTGAAGGCTCTACTTGATAGACACCAGTCACAGCGGTAAAGGGTCTACTATTTATTATCTTTTTTAATCTAGTTATTTAAAACTTCGCAGTTTCAGGCTCCAATTTTTGTAACTTATCCGTTACGAAAAGAAGTAATACAGACATATTAATTTCACTTTCATTTTATATTCCGCATTTCAATACATAATATCACCAAAAGTCAATCTCATATTGACATTGTAGAGAATAGACAATTATAAGCATATACGTGCATTTTTAATTCCCGGTATATTTTCTAAAACGCGTTTAGGCACAATGCGCAACGCATGTGCCTGCTAAACCAAGAGACGCGCTTAAGTCTTTCCCGGTGAGCCTTGCTTCAAATCCCGGTGAGTGGCTCCCGTCAATGGGCGCGTCTACGCCAAGTCTCGCCAAGGAACTAAGTGAATGTGTTCTCTTCACTCTGTGCTTTCTATGAAGATTGTGGGAAATGCTTCCTAAGGAACTTTAATCTAGAAAAGCTTATCGTTTGTGGAAAATTGTATTGATTTTTCATTGCTAATAACCGTTACTGATCATTAACTAATTACTGGTTTGATTATTGATAACAAGAAAAGGTGAGCGGTTTACTTTAAATACTGAACAAAACAGCTATTAAAAGGGACCTAATATTGTTTAAAATTTTAGGAGGCATTCCAGAATCGAGATTATTTGAAAAGCTATACGCTATCACATTTCTACAAGACAATTCCTCTTTTTTTCCTCTTAATGAGTCATATTATCCTAAAATTTGCTCTTCTCAGCACTGAAATTTTTATTTCCTTCATAAAGTTTAAAATTACATAAATAGATTTTATCAAATTCTTGTAAAGTTTAATAAAATCGTGCATAGAGGCATAAACTATTACATGTGTAAAAATATGTCCCCAGTCATCACTATTTAGAGCCATATGATTTTCGCTAATCATCTTATTTTATTTTCGCCCAACAATGTCAAAGTGTAATGCGTATTAGCGGATAACTCTCTCTCGTACTGTGACGATGTCTACCACAGTTTTCTTTCACTATTATATTTTTCAACAGTAATCACAAGGATTTTTTATATACTTTTCACATATGTAAAATAGAATTTAAAAAACTGAACCCATACATCATGTATCTTAATTTACTTTAAAACGTAAAGTATAATATTGATTGAATCAGCGTAATATTTAAATTTCGGTTTTGTGGAATATGTTAATCAGATGTAGAAAGTACGAGGTTAATAATATTATTCGTTTCGGTAATATATGTTCATTCACTAATGACTAAATTTATCTAAATAACTAGACAGTTTTATAGATAGATCCATAAACTTTTTTCTGGCGGAATTGAGACAACAAGGTTCCTTTTTTCATTTAATCCAAGATGTGACTGGGAAATTCTACGTTAAACTAGTGAGTTTTTTCTTTGATTCTCAAACTGTATATTTTAGATATAAATAATGATAATAACCATGATACATGAATTAAAGAAAATAGTACAATGGTAAACGGATATAATAAATATAATGATTTCACATGATTTAATTTCCGATCAATCTTTATTCAGACTATTTCTGCAGAAAAAAATTATATATCATGTAACACACAATACGATTGAAAACGTGTAAGGAAAAATATAATTTTCTGTTGTTACAGACAATAAAAAAATAAGATAAAAATTAAACATATTGTCCATATTGATAGTATATATAATATGTTCCGGATACAACTAATGACAAAAGTAATTGGTGTATCTTTTCCTTGTAGATTATATATACTGTATTCACAACTTGAGAGGTGCATGCCGAGTTAGGTTTAATAAATCATTAGAGGCAGAATCCATTCGCTGAATTGATTTCCACGGCATTATCATCGAAATCGAACTATTCATTCACGTGGCGCTTAAGCAACAAACAGTCATTTATGTAATCTAGAACTCCTCAAAAAGTAGTATGAAAAAGTGGGTGTGCAAGCACAATGTAGAGCTACTGTTTTCATAAACCTAGTTAATTATTCTAATTCGTTTGAAAAGGTAGATAAGCATACGATAATATGTTTTTGAAGTATATACGAGGCATGTTCATAAAGTAAAGGGCCGTTTGGGCACAGAATAAAATGCATTCGTATGAAACACATTTTATTGGCACTTTTAGTAAGCTACAAACCTATTTCAATTCTCTACATAATCACCGTTCACTTATAAGCATTTTTCGTACCGCTGAATACAGCTTTCGTACAGCTTCTTTAAACCCTTTGTATAAAAGCTCGCCGCCTGACAGTTGAGCCAATTGACCACGCCGTTCTTGAATTCCTCTTCGGTTTCGATGCGTTGTCCACCGAGCCACTGTTTCAAGTGCAAGTAGTCGCTAGATGCAAGGTCTCACCATCGCCATCTTGTTGGCAACGGCGCAAAAACTTTAGTCCACTGGACAAATTTTGCTCTTTGTGGTGGTCGGTGAGCATTTTCGGTAGCCATCTTACACACAATTGATGGTATCCGAGATTTTCCGTGCCAATATTGTAGACAGTAGTCCGTCAAAGTTGAGAAAATTGTTCAGCTAGGCCATTAAACGTCAATCGACGATGACATCATAGTTTTTGTTCCATTTGCGAAACAATTTCATCGGCCAGAATACTGGGCCTGTCACTTTGCTCTTCGGCATGGACATTTGTTCGTCCATTTCTAAAATCACTGCACCATTGCACTAAAAATTTTCATTGTATGAAACTTTTCAGCACTCATAACTGTAGGTTCATAAATTAGGTATAACTCCCGATGAATTTCAGCAGCCGATAATCCTTTTGCATACAAGAATCGTATGACAGAACGCGAAAAAAACACAGAAACTGAAACACATAAAAGAGGAACTCACTGTTTTTCGATTTTTCCGTGTTGTAACCACCATTCTCAAGAGGACTTAGGAACAGAACAGATATGAAATGGGAATTAGGAACAAAATTCTGTTCTGTTCCTAATTCCTCTCTAGAAAGGTGGTTGCACCACCGAAAATTCGCGAACCAGTGAGTCCCTCTTTTATGTGTTTCAGTTTCCGTGTTTGTTTCGACTAGTTAGTCCATTTACATTATATATATATATATAATGTATTTAATTATATTATAATAATATATATTAAAATTTACACGCTCTACACGTTTTGGCCACATTGCCCGTATTTTGTGAAAACTAAGTCCTGGGAATGTGTCAAATAAAATATCTATTTTTACAGTGGAAGCACTTATAAACTCAAATAGATGCTTCTTATTAAAAAAACCATGTTTGTATCTAAATTGATTCTTAGTTATTTGATCACAAATGTGAAGATTTGGAAATTTTCATGTCAGGACGATGGTAACACTATTAATTCCAACCTCATTTTCAAATTTGAGATGTGTCACAATCCATCAACCTTAGATGACCAAGACGGTTATATGGATGATGTTTTAATGTGATTTTATTTCCATGAATACGCACCTATTTGTCAAAAATAGTAAAATATAATTTTTAAAACTTTGCCTTTAATTCAATCTCATATATTAATATTTACCCCTGTACAGAGCAGCATTTAATGTGTTAAAATGGTTTGCTCAACAGGGGAAAAATTTGCATAACCTCCCTGATATAGATTGGGACAGTAATAGCGTGAAATCTCCGATCCGCGATCGCGAATCTTGTAACCTTATTATATTGTTTAAAGAAATTCCCTCGATGAAGCAGTACGAATGCCCACCCGTGGAAAGAACATATTGGACCTATATCTGACGAATACACCGGAAGGAATTAGTAGTGTATCAACTGAGGAGGGCTTGAGTGACCATCATTCAGTTAATGTCTACTTGGACGTAGAAATAAAACCTTGTTAAACCAAAAAGAAAAAATTATAATTATAATAAAGAAGACTTTAAGACTTTTGCCAGTAAATTAAACTCTTCACTACACGAGTTCAAAACGCGCTGAAGTCATGCCACCGCGGAAGAATCTTGGACACAAATTGTCAGTATTATGCAAAAACATATCACAGATTTCATTCTTATAAAGTACATTAAAGCAAATCGCGACTCATAGTGTCACAATAAAGGCGTCAGAAAAGTCCTTCGAAAGAAGAGAACGTCGCACTCTAGATTAAAGAAAGCATGGCTGAACACATCATCCTCGAAGAATAAATAGTTATTGGACAAGTCTACGTAGATCCTCTAAAGTAGAAACTAAAACAAAATTACATAGCGCCTTACAAGAATTTAAACATAAAGTAGCTTTGGTGTATTCGTACACTGACATCAAGGTTTTCTGGTCATATGTTAGGGAAGTAAAAGTGGGTAAGAAAACCGTGGCTTGCTTAAGGTATTGTAATAATTACATTCAAACAAACTAACACTGTAAATTCATTTTTCCAAACCGTTTTCACGAACGATGTTTCCACTGCCTATCTCCAAAAAAAATACATACTGAATCCATAGGAAAATAATAGCGATAGAACAAGGATTTGTCAAATTTCTCAATGATATTAAACCCAACAAATCCCAGGGTCCCGAAAACATACAAGCTAGGGTGATGAAATATTTAACTCCTAAAATCGCCTCGTACCTCGAAGTCATATTGTGCAAATGTCGCACAGAGTGCAAGAGCCCGAAAAATTGGAAGACCGGGCATATAACGCCTAAGTGGTGGCAGGGAGGACCCCAGTAATTACAGACGCATATGTCTCACTTCTGTATGTTGCAATATGTTAGAGCACATAATTGTCAGTTCTATAATGAGAGACCTTGATTACATTAATGTTTTAAGTGATGATCAACGCAGATTCAGAAAAACCTGCCCTACGAGATCCAATTAGGATTATTCACACATGACTTACTTTTATCGGGTGAAAGTTGTAGGCAAATGGGTGCGATCTATTTATATTTTTAAAAAGCATTTGATAAGATTCCCCATGGTAAATTTATTTAAGGTGGCAGGAATAAATTGAGCGCAATAAATTGGGTTGAAGACTTGCTTTCAGACCGGGAACAAATGGTAGTCCTCGACGGCGCTAAGTCCGACAGCGTATGAGCGACCGCATGGGGTACCTAAGGAAACTGTAATCGGGCCGTGGTCTTCTTAATATTGTTAACGATTTGAACCCCGCTGTGAAAAGTAGGATAAGGATGTTCGCGGATGACTCGTTGATTTATCGGGAGATATCTGGGGATGAGAATCGTTTAATTCTAGCACAACATCTAGATCTAATTACTACATGGTGTTCAAAATGAAGATTGTTATTCAATCTTAAGAAATGTTGGTGGCAAATTTCTTTTAAAGATTAACGGGATTTATTTACAAATCATCTACAGTTGAACTAAAAGTAATCTAGACGGTAAAATGCCTAGGTATTACATTCAATAATCACTTACCTTCGGGGACTCACATATCGTACGTATAGTCTGCGGGCAAGCATATAAAAAATGGGATCTATTAGATGCATTTTCGGCAGAAGTCACTCCAAGATCCAGGAACCTCTTGCAAGACCTCATTTATAATATGCATGTAGCGTATGGAATCCGAGTGAAAAAGATCTCATTCGGGAAATTGAGAAGTTTCAACGCCGGGCGTGTTTTGTTCAAAACTCATACGATAAAACGAAAACATTTATTGCAATGCTGAAGGGGTTGGAGTTGGAATCATTAGAATAGATACGATTCAATGCTAGGTATAACTTTCTAAATAAATTCAGATCCGCATGGTTCGGCACCGAGGTCTCGCAAATTATTCCCTCACCAACATTGGTCGCTTAGATCATGCATATAAAATTCGGGAAAAATATGCCAGAACTAGCAGACTCAAGGACTCCTTCCCAAAGAAAATACGGGATAGCAACTAATTGCGTTACTGATAGCAAAAATTCCACTTGCCACCCTCGGCGTCCAGGGAAGAATTAGTTCTTCTCAATTGCATGCACTTTCACTAACCACGTGTGTTTTGATGTCACAACCCTTTCTTTCCGCATGACCACATTGAATGCCATTATATAATGTTCTTAACAATATTGCGTGTTAGGTCTTTTCTGTTTTTAAGATTCCCCTGCCATCCCTCGTCTCTCTCTGTGGGGGGACCCTTCTGCTACCTGCAGCGTTGGTTCACATTCCCTACCTGTGTCCTTACGGAGGACACAGGTAGGGCTGTGTCCTTATGTTGCATGTCCATAAGGTGGTGGAATTTCGCATTGTTACTTTTCAAATTCTAGAATGAACTATATTGGATAAGTTCCTACTGGATCTTAAGGTGCAATTATCTGTAAGATGAGAGTATACTTATATGCATGCGTGTAAAATGCAATAATTTTTGCATGAATGTATGCTCCCCTTTGTATGGGTTTGCATGTATGAGTTGGTTTTGATTTTGGTTTCGTTCCCTTCTACGGGTGATCTAGCACCCTTTTAATTTTTTTATAGGTACTCTAGGGCTGGTTTTTTAAAAATATTTTAACATCTAGAACCTAAAGTAAAATATAGTATTACCAGTAAATAAAAAAGGCGATATGTCAAAATGCATTTTTTGAATGAGGAGTGACTCACAATATTAGCTATACTCATGCTAAATTAACATACGAATGATTTTAGCTTGCCTTTATCTGCACCATCTGCGTATTGCATAAAAATATAGTCTTAATCTTAAAAAAACATGCTATATTAATTGGTTCTTCGCCTATAAACATAATAATTTAGTTGTGATGTTGTTTACTACTTTCGATAAATTCATTGCGAATTCAGAGAAACTGAATAGCCCCCATCATCGATATATTTCCGCCCATTTTAAACTTCAAGGGTTAGCGCTAAGAGTTCCTATTTGGCGATCCATACGTGATATGTATTCCATCGAAAACGGTTGTACTAAATTTGATTTCGACTTAGTAATATTTTCAACCAATTAGACCACGTTCTTAGCAACATAGGTGAATAATGTATGACTGTAACAACAATCAATTACTATCGCTCACTGTACTAAATATGTATGTACTAAGATATTTATACCATATGAGAGTACATTTAATGTGTATTGTGATTGGGAAACCCAACTATTAAAATAATTTGTTGTCGGTCATGCTTTTTCAAGCTGGCCTTCTTCAAGATGGCCTTTTTCTGCTCCGGGAACTTCGCGAATTCTATCTGAATATGGCAACCGAGATCTCCTAACATTTTGAGACTGTAAATCTAGGACTTTTGCATTTTAATCAAAGATACAGTTTACTTTACGATGAATATTTGATAATCTGTTTCAAAGTCCCTTTTTTTGGTGTGAACATCCTAATTTTCGTTATGACAAAAAGAAAACCAAACGAGGAAGAAAATTTTCAACTTTTCGAAGAGCAATTATTCTCAAGCTAGATTAAAAGAAGCCGACCTGAGTATTTTATAAAAAAGAAACATATGCATATATATATATACATATAAAATATTATGTTTTCACTTGCTAGCTTGCAGTTCTTTTTTTAAACATTAGAATAGCAAGGCATAGCCAGACGAGAATTGACTGAAATCATAGAAATTAAACGCACTATAAAACAACATTTTTAATGCATGCCTTTTCGATATTTATACTTGTTTCCGCTGTTGAGGATGAAGCACTAAACGTTCTTCTCTTCCGTGTATTCGTAGTTCAAAACCTGACCTTATTACTAGGACAACCATATACTTTTATTCTAGTGTTTGATGATGTAAAGTTGGAAGAAGTGGGCATAGTGCAGAAAATGAGGGAACGAAATGCGTTTCCTGTATAAGAGGGTACTTGTAGATTTACAGTCTAAGAAATACAAAAGGAAATTTTTATACTTAAATAAAAAATTATATTAAATTAAAAATAGAGGATGGTTACATATGGATGCGAGAACTGGACTTTGAGGCAGGAGAATAACATACATTCTACGCTTTTTTAGAAGCAGATATGGTGAAATTGGAGAATATAAGTTCATACTATTTTATGAAAATCAACAAACTCTTAAATACAGCCCCCTATCGTAGAGTTCTCATTGATTCAAAATCATCCCTCTCATTAGCATTGCATTTTTTTTCTTTCATCTAAAATTGTCCTTATTCTTGTGTCCTATAAAATTGTTCTTATGCTTGAAAACGTATTTCGTTTATAAATCTCTACGTTGTACTTTTTATTATTCTTAATGAGTAAAGCTGGATTATTTCCAATTTACCTCCACTTATAAACAATTAAAAACAAGTTTCAAAAGAAACAACGCCACAATGAAATGAGCAAGAGTCCTAAAATGAGAAAATTAAAGGTACTATATATTTATTTGAAAGGAAGGGCAATTTTTTATATTCCAATATTGGCGGGTCATAACACAATTCTACGCATGCATAGCTCTCTATCGATTGTTCCACAACCCACTTGAATTATTGCTTTAATTCAGTAGTGGTTTGCATGTCAGTGAATATAGATAGTAACGATGTCCGTGCAAATCTTTGTTCCTGCCAGTGTCAATGTGCGTGCTGAAATTTCTTTTTGGCATCCAAACAGGCTTTTTGGTGGCCAAAATTCATCAAAAGTTTTGCCCAGTTCATGAGATTACAGTAACGAGCGAAAGAGAGGTTACACAATTGAGTAGAAACTTCAAAATGGCGGCACAAATGTGCATGATGACGCGTGGGGCGGCAGTGCAGGCCAGTATTGAGACCGATGAAGTTGTTCAGCAACTGGACCAAGAACTGCGATCTGATCGACGATTGATGATTGGTGCTCTCACTGATAAATATTCTCTTGTTGAACCCGCCAACATTTACACGATTATTGCCGAAAAAACACCGATATCATAAGTTATATACAAGATGGGTTTCGAAAATGCTTCCCAATCAAATCAAAGAGCAAAGAATATTCAATGGACGAGTTTTTGGGACACTATTGAAAAATGTTGAGATTTATTTCTTTCTCACATTGTAACGGGCGATGTGACGTGGATACTACACCATCACGGAAACAAAATAAATATCAGCGAAATGGATTCGTTTAACTTCACCAAAACCGAAAGAATTCAAGCAATTTTCGAAATCGATTCGGAAAATGGCGGCTACCGTTTTGAGACAAAGAGTGCGTTATTTTAGTTGATTTTGTAGAACTTGGGATATACATTACTGCTTTTATCCTGCAAAATTCTCACCAAAATAAGGTGTGCGATCCGATATCGCCGGAATAGTTCTCCGCGACAACGCCCGTCGTCCAACCGCGGCACGAACCAAGGAAAAGATACAAAGTTTTTGGTTGGAGACTTTTTGGGCACCAACACTACAGCCCCGACCTTACGTCAATATCTCCAATTTGTTCACTTGAAACAGTGGCTAGGCAGACCATGGTTTGAGGACGTTGAGGATCTCAAGATCGTTTTAGTCAACTGTTTTGATTTCCAGGCGGCAAAGTTCTATGCTGAAGAATACTTCTATGTTATTAAGGAAGTTGGTCTAGCGTTACAAGGTGATCGTTGGTTAGATGGAAGATTAAATCAATAATAAAGCTGATTCTAATCAATTGTTTTCAATGAATTGACGACCCCTCATTTTCGAATGTTTCTCGTATTGGAGATTAGAAAAAAAATAAATTTTTATTCCTGGTAAAGATGCTAGTTTTATGGAGAATCTTGTTGTGTTATGGCTAATATCTTATGTGGGAAGATTATAAATGGTTAACTTGGAAGAAAAGAATAATACGACCAAAAGAGAAAGAGTAGGTATCAGTAATAATGTACAAGGTAACTAGGAAAACTTAAAATAAAGAATAGTGCAATCTGGGAATGCGTATGCCAAAAATTAATATTTAATATATGAAGTATAAACGTAATCAAAATGATAGCATGGGAGAATTTGCAAAATAAGTCATAAGTATGGGTAGATTCTGCCCTTCACATCTCTATGAGTAGAAAAGAAAGATGTTTAAAAATTTATATCTTTCAAGAAGAATCAAATTATTAATAAATCTCAAGATAAACTAGAATTGAGCTAAGATATTTATTTGAACTCGTGGTAAAGCACGTGATTCTCATATGCAATTATTCATATCCTGTATACATAATTTATCTTTTCATCTCCTATTGAATAAGGAGAGAAAATAAAGAATTACGTAGTGTCTGCCAAATGAGTGAATGGGGCAGAGTTGTTGGGGCATTTGAATTTTTAATGCATTCTTTCGAAAGATGATTGGAGCAAAATCATAATTCAGCTTAAATCACTTTTTTTCTTAATTTATTATCTAAAGTGGAATATGAGTGCTTAATCCGTGAATTGATTAAATTCTTATTATCATAAATGGCTGTCTATAAGGTGAGTTCTGCTTAATAAAGGTGAGCAACATCTTTTTATTCTATGACATGTTAATGATTATTTCTATATATATATAATATATATATGTATGCATATATATACATTCATATATATATATATATATATATATATACACTTTTTTGGAAAACCCACAAACGTGTAATGTAAATTCACTGATAGTCATAACAAACACAGAAACCAAAACACACAAAAGAGGGACTCACTGATTCTCGAATTTTCGGTGGTCCAAACACCTTTCTAAAGAGAAATTGTTCCTAATTCCTGTTGAGAAAGGTGGTTGGACCACCGAAAATTCGAGAACCAGTGAGTCCCTCTTTTGTGTGTTTTGGTTTCTGTGTTTGTTATGACTATCAGTGAATTTACATTATATATATATATATATATATATATATATATATATATATATATATATATATATATATATATATATATATATATATTATAGAAGAAGATATATTAAGATAGCTTAGGTCCAGGCATACTCGACGATGAAATAGAAAGGGCATTAAAGGGCATGGGGGTGGACAACATCCCTGTAGAACTGTTGAAATGTTTATGACAATGCGGGAAGAAGGCCATATATGGACTGATTCGTAGTATCTATGAAGAAGGAATCTGGCCGGAAGATTTTGTTACATCGGTGTTAGTTCCTATTCCAAAAAAGGCAAAGGCTATATCATGTGAGGATTACAGAACAATAGGTTTGACATCCCACGCAGCTAAAGTTATTCTCAGGACCATCAACAAAAGGATAGAGAGTAGGGCAAATGATTACTTAGGGGATGATCAGTTTGGGTTTAGGAAGGGAAGAGGTACGCGTGATGCCATTGCAGTAATGAGATCACTAATCGAGAGAAATATATAATACAATCAGGACGTTTTTGTCTGTTTTTTAGATTTCGAAAAAGCGTTTGATAGAGTGAATTGGGAAAAATTGATGCGTGTATTGCAGAAAATAGGAATGGATTGGAGGGACAGGAGACTGATCCGCAACCTGTACATGTCTCAGACTGCTCAGGTGCGAGTGGGAAATGGAGAGTCCGAATGGGCTGTGTTAGGAAGAGGGGGAGGGCAGGGTTGCCCATTGTCACTGGTGCTGTTCAACGTATATGTGGAGGAAATGATTAAAGAGGCATGGGAAGAACTGGAGGTAGGAATGATTCGTAAAATCGGTTAGGTTTGTTGATGACCAATCATTAGTTGCTCAGTCAGCCAAGGGGTTGCAAGCATTGCTGAGTGAATTGGAGGTTCAGTGCGATAAGTATGGGATGAGAATCATTATTAATAAAACAAAGGTTATACGATTTTCCAGAAAGAAAAAGGCTAAGCTAAATATTAAAATAGGCGGGGAAAAAATAGAGCAGCTAGAGCAGTTTACATGTCTCGGAAGTGTTTTGGACCAATACGGTCACAGTGGTAGGGACGTAAGGAGAAGAATTGCGCTAGGTAAGGAGGCTTTCTCAAGGAGGAGGGAGTTGATGACGGGGACGTTGAGTAGGGATGTTAAGACAAGGCTCCTAAAAAATCTGATATGGAGCGTAGCTATGTACGGCGCGGAAACGTGGTCACTGAAGCAGGAGGATAGACGTAGATTGGAGGCTTTTGAAATGTGGGTGTGGAGAAGAATGGAGAAGGTTAAATGGACCGAAAGGAAAACAAATGGGGAAGTACTAGAGATGGTGGGTGAGGAGAGGGGTTTGTTGAGAAAAATCCTATGGAGGCAGGAAAAATGGATGAAAGGCGTATTGAGCGGTAGTGGAATGTTGAAGTGGGTGTTAGAGGGGAGAATCTTGGGCAAGCGGGGTAAGGGCAGGAACAGGATAGGGATGTTGGACGGGATGAAAGAAGGAAAGAAGTACACAGAGATGAAGAGGGACCTGATATAGATTAGTTTACTAGGTGGGGAGTCACAAAATGTTTGTTTGATAGTTGTGTCCATCCAAAAACCTACCTTGAACGGTAGATTACCTAATAATAATAAGCACTTTCAAAAGAATTAGCACCTGAAGGTCCAATCTATCTTTCACCTCTAATGGAAATAATCATTAACACCTTTGACACCAAAGTAAAAAGAAAATTTTCTCGAAAGAAAGATAGTACTTTTACTAAAGATAGTACTATTTGCACAGCCGTGGCCCCTCTTCTCCTGATTTGGCATCCTCAGACTTACATCTGTTTCCAATCTGAAAGAAATCTGTTTCTGTGAAGAGCTTTGTGTCCAACAAAGACTTTTAGAGGGCCGTAAATGGATATTTTCACATTCTACGAGCCTCTCAATTCCAGGAAGGAACACTGTGCTGGAAAAACCCTGGACCAATTTTTTTCTGGTCAAGGGTGATTACGTAGAAAGATTATATAACTTTTTAACCGAAAATGGCAACCTTTCATTGTCAAGCCGAAAACGTTTCACCTTGCCCTCTTATGTCTTTAAATATCCTTAAGAAAACCATAAACACAGCAATTAACGCTAAGGTTTGGTAGTAGATAGTTCACTCAGTATTAATCCTAACGGTGTGTGAAATTCCTACATCAGGGTAGGGGGAACAGTTCCTTTCCCTGTGCCGGTTATTGTTCCCCAGGAAGACCTAGTGCCCGAAAAATCACATAGCTTGGGATTAAATATATATTTCTATATATATATATATATATATATATATATATATATATATATATATATATATATATATGATATTATATAAAATTATATACCCCATGTATGCATGTGTTGTCCATGTTATCTAAATGAAATGAATATTATGAGTCAATTAACAAAAATTAAAACGCAAATGCAGAGGAGCTTAAAGAAAGAAGTCTATGGTTCACTTTTTTTCATTTTTATTGAACAAAGATTTAGCGATATATTTTCATTTTAATTTGAATAACTAAATATTAAAATGGACTGGTTGAGCTTATTGGGTTTCATTGCGTTTTTAAATAACTATTTATAAGCTCTTTCTTTCGTAGAATAAGTATCATTTAACAATGTTTAAATATTAATATAATTTATTTTTGAGAGATGACACCTCTCACTCCTAGTATTTGGTATATTAAGGTCTTAGTATAGTTTAAATCATGAAAACTGTGATGGATCGGAAACTTATCTTCATTCTCTTCTCTCTTTTTACAGGTAAATGACTTGGCTGTCCTACTGCAATTCCTTTCCTGATGGTCCAGAGTATCATCTAAGATCATCGAAATGTGATGTGATGGTATAACTCGGGGGATTACATAAAAACATCACTTGAATATGATGTTACAATAATTAAACAACTCCAATGTGGTGACGCTGTAATTAAATTGAACAAATATTTATTGTTATGCTGAACATGAGATCAGGAATTTAGCTTAAGGGCTAAAGAAATAATGAATGGTTATCATTATTTTGCATTGTAACTGGAATTCAATTTAAAAAATGAGTTTATTCTCTACAAGTGAAGCCACTTTAGTTTCCAATACTCTTTAGCTTATAATCAATGATAAGCAAACAATGTTTCGCCCACTTGTAATATAGGTATTTGTCTGTAATGAAATTGAATCGTTATTCTTTGGCGATTTTAGAGTGGAGAAGATAAGGATATACATTAAATAATGGTAATTTTGCTTGAGCTTACATTAAAAATTATAATTACAATTCTGCAGTTCCAAAAATGTTTCTGTTATTAATGGTCAGGCCCCTCAATACCAATTTAAAAAATCAGATGATTATCCTAATAAATGAAATAGCATTTGTTTCGTTCACGATATTTTAAGATATAATCTCCATTAAAATGACATTAAATTGGATAATTAGCCACAGATACGTAATCTATAGTTCTTAAAATTTTATTTTAGTCTTAAGATCGTAGAAAAGTTGTTACTATAATTTTTTTTAGTTGTGCATATTTCATTCTCGCATAATGTTGAGTTTTTCTCAAGAGAGAAATAATTACGGTAATTTGATTTTTGTTTTAGTTATTTTATATGTGAGGACTTCGGCGTGCTTCTGCCATGAATCTTTTGATAGGAGCCAATTTCATATGCAAACAAGCACTGATCAATTAAGTCACTGAGCATAAAATATTAATTTATGAAGTTAGCATAATATCAGACGAGTCAGTGAGAATACGTCTCCCCAATATAACCTATATTGGGAAGACGAATATACCCTGATACCCGGAGACGTATATACCCATAACCTATATACCCTGATTTTTATAAAATTTTACCAATAAGCTCATAAAAGTGTGTATGAACTTATTAGTAGAATTCACGAGAGTGAAATATGGCCAGAGTAGTGATTAGAGCGGTATTAATACTCTCGTAAAGGTAAAATAAATCATATGGTATGACTAGAGACGCGTAGTTTAAGACAGTTTTTATGATCATTAAGAAACGACTGGGGAAAGAGAAAATTAGTCCATAAGAGAAGTATATAGAAATAGAATTGACGCCATAGTAAAAATTAGACAATTTTTAGAAATGAACATATGGCATAGCCAGGAAATATTTTTTTGCATCGTAGATTCCGAAAATGCGTTTGGCAGACTGAAATTGCACATCTTATTAGGACATAGCAGACAATTGGAGTTGGCTTGGGACATACAAACATATGCAAGTGTGGATATAAAATGGATAGTTAGAATTTTAGGGCTCGTATTAGAATTATGACAGTGATATCCAACTGTTGTTATCGCCTGTTCTTATGATACATAAAAAAATATTTGGGGAAAATGATAAGAAATGGTTATAAAATACAGATGACTGTAGAAAAGGTGATGGAATATCATCATATCACATATGGGGATGGATTGGCTTTAGTCATCTACAAAGTATTAGTCATTAGTGATGAAATTTCAAAATTGTCTACAGTGTACTTTTCTAAAATAATAATGGGAAGAAGTCTTATTTTGTAATATAACACTCGTATATATATATATATATATATATATATATATATATATATATCATGCAAGCCGCTACCAGGGTGTGTGGTAGGTTCTGAATACACACCAAAATAATTTACCCGAAAATTGACCCTACCGCGGTCGAAAAATGATATAATGATCCACCATCGTTCGCAGGAGAAAAGTCATCTTGACTCTATCCGTTCTACATACATCTAATCTCTGTAATATTATTAGCATCATCTAGTAGTAGAGTTACCCTAGTACTCTGGGGATAATACTAAATTTTCAACATCACTGCTAAAGAGATGTCCTTCCCATTCGTGCAAGAGCTCAAATCTGTAATATAACCTTCGCCCCGTGAGTTAGTCTCAGCTTGACTGCTCTAATATTTTGGATACACTAATAAGTTAAACACAACAACGTTTTACAAATCTACATCCTCTACGCTGCGTGCGTTCCAGTTCGGCAATTAATTCTACTTCGTGAGAATCCCATATATATTCTGCATATTCTAAATGACGCCTTTTCATCACATTTACTAAGTACTCTTCTAATAAATCCTAATTTTTTGTTAACTTTTTCACATATTCCCCGTATATGTTTCATTCAGGAGAGACCGTGCGTGAGGGTAACGCCTAGGTATTTAATTGAGTCTACACATTCTACTTCGGTGTTTCCAATGCATTCGGGTAAGAAAGACTCTTTTTCCAAAAATGTATGACTAAGCACTTTTTTAAAGTTTAATTCTAATTACCAAGTGTCGTGCCAGCGTTGCATAGCTTTAAGATCATCTGAAAAATCTGTTGTATCCTTAGAATCACGGATATCACAATAAATCACTGCATCGTAAATCACTGCAAATAATCGTATTTTACTAGTGACTATGGAATTAATGTCGTTATCGTAAAGTAGGAATGTAGAAATATAGTAGGTCCGATAACAGTTCCCTGGGGAACACCTGAAGTAACTTGTACTGCATTTGAGCTAACCCCATCTATAACTACTCTGCATAACGTATTTTTTCCAACCCCGGACATGTTTATCTACACCATATGCTTTAGCTTTGCGAGTAGATTACTACGAAGTACTTTGTCGAATTCTTTCTAAAAATCTAGAAAACCGGCATGGACGGGACGGGAGCATTGCTCTCTCACAAAATGAGAATATCACAAAGTGTGAGTTGTGTCTCGCGGGATCTACCTTTTCGGAAACCGTGCTGGGTTTTCATTAATAGCATCTGATGATCGAACTAGCAGCTATATGTTTCATCGCCATGCACGAAGTGGATGTGAGGGAAATGGGTCTGTTATTACTCGGTTCCTACTTGTCTCCGTTTTTAAATATTGGCGTTATGCTAGTTGTTTTCCAACCTTTGGGAACTTTGTGATCTATCTGCAACTTTTTAAACATTATTTCTACATAGGGCGCAATTTACTAGAATATGCGAGCGGGTATTTCATCGGGCCCTGAGTATTTACTACGCTTAATATTTTTCAGCAAACGTTCTATTCCATTACATGAAATTTCAACTTTGAGCATCAGTTGACCGGTATATTTGGTAAGATTTCGGGGTTATTCTGTGAGATATTAGTAAAGACGTTTGAAAGAAGGATTTTAATAATTTAGCCTTCTCCAAACTGCTGGTTACTCTTTCGCCTTTATCATTTTTGAGTGATATTACGGTTCATTTAATTCCCTGAACTTCTCTGACGTATGACCAAATTGCTTTTGGATTCTCTTTCCCGTTTTCCGCTGACCTTTCCTTTTGAATCCCCTAAACGCTTTCCGAAATTCATTTTTGGCATTTGCCCTAGATGTATTATAAGCATAAGTTATCTTATTCTTTTTGTTGCAAGAGATATCATCCCTAATATTTTTCATCTTGGCGAGACATAGACTTTTACGTTGTAATACCGTTGTAACATTAGGTTCCTTGTTATCTTTGATAAATTCACTGGGAATGAACTTGTTGACTGCTAACCGCGTGATCTCAAGGAAGTGATTCCACGTATTTTCAGTATTTCGCTGTTTACTTTCTTTGTTAAAACTAGCAAATTGATTCTGTAGCACGCACCTTAGTGTATCGTAGTCCCATTCCTTAAACAAGTACATTTTCCTTTTAGGCTTCTCATTTTGAGCCTCATGAAACAAAAATGTAGTATTTACTAACCTTAAGTCATGAATTCCCTTTATATTTTCTCTAGCTAAGAATTTTTCGGGAATATTCTTTGCTAACAAATGAAGAATATTGTCGTCTTTAATTGGTAACGTAACAAGTTGATTCAATGAGTTTAACGAAAAAGAATTAAAAAGCGCGCATACTATATCTTTGTTTTTACCGCCCGTTTTATAAACCAGTAAATAGATGGGACATTGAAATTTCCACCGATTTTAACGTTGCGATCATTGTATTGAGTTAAGACACCTTTAATTTGATGATCTAATTCTAGTATTGAATTGTCTTTGTCGACTGGCAGTCGATAACATGTGTATTCATAAATTCCTTTGGATTGAGCACTTTTAATTGAGAACCAAACGCTTTCCAAACCATTGCCCGAAATCACCTCAGCCCTGTTGACGCAAGAATTTTCAACTACGATGAAGACACCATTGCCGATTCTATTTGTTCTTTCATTTCTGTAAATGGAAAAGGATTTTGGGAAAATTTCATCGTCGGCAGTATCAGTGGATAACCAGCTTTCTGTCCAAATAATTATATCTTCGCCTGTCCTTTGAATAAGTTGACGATATTTTGCAACTTTGTTTTACAAACTTCGGAAATTAACTACCAATACACATAAGGTTCACTTGACATTACGGTTTTTTGAAATTTTGACGAGGATCGTCTTCATATTAATATTGAACTCCTTATAAAATTTTCCGTCCAATGCTCTCTCATTGGTGCTAAATGAACAACTGTTAGCACTAAATCTCACTTCATTTAAAGATACATAATTTGGCATAGAAGACTTTGGAGATCCAGCAATTGACCTACACGCACTTTCATTTTTTTAAACCCTGTAGACCCCTACACATCTGGCGGTCTCAGACGTGTAGTGAACACCAGAAGAGTTCAGGGTGTTCCTACATCTTCGGATCGCCCGACGAAGGTCGACGAAGGATGCCCCGATACCCTTGTTCACTGCCTAAAAATTAATATTTAACCGAGCTGCATTAGTCCGCCTCCAATATTATTATTAGGTAATCTACAGGTTAAGGTAGGTGTTTGGATGGACACAGCTATCAAATAATCATTTTGTAACACCAAACAAAACCCAATCCAGCAACCTACTCTACATCAGGTCCCTCTTCATCTCTGTGCACTTCTTTCCTCCCTTCATCCCGTCCAAGATCCCTATCCTGTTCCTGCCCTTTCCTCGCTTGCCCAACATTCTCCCCTCTATTACCTTCTTAAACATTCCACTACCGCTCAGTACGCCTTTCATCCATTTTTCCTGCCATCATAGGATATCTCTCAACAAACCCCTCTCCTCACCCACAATCTCCAGTACTTCCTCATTTGTTTTTCTTTCGGTCCATTTCACCTTCTCCATTCTTCTCCACAACCACATGTCTAAAGCCTTCAATCTACGTCTTTACTCCTGCTTCAGAAACCACGTTTCCGCGCCGTATCAAACTTTTTACGAGTCATTTGTTAACCTCTCTACTCAACGTCCCCGTCACCAACTCCCTCCTCCTTGTGAAAGGCTCCTTGCCTAGTGCAATTCTTCTCCTTACGTCCCTACTACCTTGACCGTGTTGTTCCAAAAGACTTCCGAGATACGTAAACTGCTCTACTTGTTCTATTTTCCCCTCCTATTTTAATGTTTAGGTTAGCCTTTTTCTTTCTAGAAAGTCGCATAATCTTCGTTTTATTAAAATGGATTTTCATCCCATATCTATCGCACTGAGCCTCCAATTCACTCAGCAATGCTTGTAACCCCTTGGCCGACTGACAAACCAAAGCCTGGTCATCAGAAAACCTAACTGATTTTACGAATTCCCCTCCGACTTTCATTCCTACCTCCAGTTCTTTCCATGCCTCCTTATTAATTTATCCACATATACGTTGAACAGCACCGGTTAAAATGGGCAAACCTGCCTTACACCTCTTCCTAACACTGCCCATCCGGACTCTCCATTTCCCCCTCGCACCTGAGCAGTCTGAGACATGTACAGGTTGCGGATTAGTTTCCTATCCCTCCAATCCATTTCTATTTTCTGCGATGCAGGCATAAGTTTCTCCCAATTCACTCTATCAAACGCTTTTTCGAAATCTACAAAACAGGCAAAAACGTCCTGATTGTATTCTATATTTCTCTCGATTAGTGATCTCATTCTTCTCTTCCCTTCCTAAACTCAAACTGATCGTCCCCTAAGTAACCATTTGCCTCACTCTTTTTCCTTTTGTTGGTAATCCTGAGAATAACTTTAGCTACGTGGGACATCAAACTTATTGTTCTGTAATACTCTCATGATATAGCGTTTATCTTTTTGATTTGCAGATACCGTACAAAAAATAGCAACAGTGAAAACATAAAAATGAAAAATAGGAAAACCGAAGACGGGATACGCTAGAGAAATTTCCACCAAGATTCCATTTTGTTTCATGTTTTGGAATTGGATTACTTCCAACGATTATGTTGAAAAATAATAGTTTTTGTATTTATCCACATGCAAGAAATCAAAACCGAGCAGTGGACCGCAATTTTTGACTATGAAGATTTGCATGTTATGAGCAAAATGATAATTCAATTTTTATAATGACTGAAGAATATGTTGTCAAGGGAAGGGTAGAAATTTGATCAAAGGAATATAATAATAATTTTCAATGACTTGTCAATCATTTCAATCGAATTAGTATATATTTTCATGCAGATTAATATTCGTAAAATATTTAATGCCTGAGGTATCATACTAATGTTTCCGCAAGTTTTATCAATCAACCGTTTACCTATTGAAATAAAGGTCACATTATTTCTCTATGCATTTGCTATCTCTTGTCTCCATATTTCATGTATCCGCCGTGTTAGAATCGGGCATGGACATAATTTTTTTAATGTATTTATTTTGTTTTGTATCAGTCCGAAAACAGAACTCCAAATGTTCATACACCCACACTATCATATTAGTTTCCATAGTAAATTGGGAACGTTTATCTTGTGCCCTCCACTGCTGCTTTGAAATCAAAAATAAAAATTTAGTGAAATTATTTTACCATGATTCACCTTATGCACAGAGAGGTATACATTACTTTTCCTGAACTTCATATTTACAATTCCCTTACTATCTTTTCTCTTATATCCATTTGTAATAAAATATTCGCCATTGCTGATTCGGATGATATTAGAGTATTATCTCCATTCAAAAAAATGGTGACTGCACTTCATCGTTATTTAGTAAACTACTGTATAAGATGTCCCACTTCCTAATGGAGACTGACAATGAACTCCTAATTTGCCTATGATGCAGTGTTTTACCGAGATGCCCGTGGTCCTGAGGACACAGAGGCTTTGCCAGATGACTTTATGCTATAAAACGCCGGTGCGACACTTGGTTATTAGTATTACATTTAAAAAAGGAAAAATGTTTGGAAAAAGGCAATTCCTTACCAAACGCCTACTTCCTTGGGAACACCGAAATGGACTAAGTAGACTAAATTAAATACCCAAGCGTTATCCTCACTCACAATCTCTCCTGGGTGAATCGAATACGCTGAATATGTGGACAAGCCAACAAAACATTAGGAGTTACTAGAAGAGTACTAGGTAAATGTGATGAAAAATCAAAGAAATGTATTATCTCTCGTTGGTCAGCCCTCATTTGGAACATTCTTCAATTATATGAGATTCTCACGAAGTTGGATTAATTGCCGAATTGGATCACGTGCAGCGTGGAGCAGCAAGATTTGTGCAACGTTGTTGTGGTAAACTTTGTGTGTAGAGTATCCAAAATATTAGCGCAGCCAAATTGGGAATCATCCACGGAGCGAAGGTTAAATTACAGATTGGAGCTCTTGCATGAATTGGAAGGAGGTCATTTTAGCAGTGATGTTGAAAATGTATTACTACCCCCATAGTACTACGGTAGGAGATAGTATCCTATTAAAATTAGGGTGATTAGGTGTATAACGGATAGATTTAAGATTTATTCCACGAACGATAGTGAATCATCATTTCAATGTTTGACCACGGTAGGGTCATCTTCTGGTTAAATTATTGTGGTGTGGTTTCACCTCCTGCCACTCACCCTGGCGGTGGCTTGCAGGGTATAAATAAATAAATGAATTGTTAGCCTAGTTTAATAAGGCAAAACCTGACACTCACAATGCAAAACACTTTTCTACATCCCGCAGTAATATTCATGCATTCCAAACGTTTTGCTTTGCTTCCAACCCTTTACCTAGAATATCTAATTTTCTCCTCTTTATCACAGTTTTCAGTAATTCATCTCCAATTACAACGCTCTCTATCCAAATTGTCTACCCGCCTTGGATTTCTACCGACAACGCTCTCTCCACCTCACCGTGCCTGGAGCGTCTTCGTTAGATTTCTTATCCGGCCGTTTAATCATGTCCATACTTTTCAAAATTCCCATTTCAAAAGTTCCCATAGTCTAGCTTAGAAAGCTAAGTTTGACAACCGTCTCGAATCATCATTCATCAAAGTCATCTGGTTCCATCTTTTTGTCAGATAATCTTTAACTAACGCAGCTCTTATTTGATGTATCAACTGTTACTAACTGGGTCCATAATATTTCCAAAATGCGTCATTGTTTTCCCTGCTCTAGTTTTTCCTTTTCCATTTAAGCATTTAACATAGCCTTGCCATTTCTTGAAAACGTCATTACCTTTGTTTTCGTTAAATAGAATCCAATTACAAACCTATCTTCCTGATGATATAATTCGGTCAGCATTAGCTGGAATTCCTTTGTTGACTTGACAAATAAAGCTTGAGAGATTTTTAGGACCGATATGTGTTTTGTGGAATTCCATAAGAGCCCACAAGAAATAATCAAAATACTATTCGTTTCCACGGGATAGAATTAATTACTCTGAGCTAGTTTCGCTACAACGTATCATCACGTGGACTGACCAATCCATATGATGCTAAAGCGTGGAAACGCAAAGTATTTTGATGCTTCCTTGAACATAACTAAACCAATAACGCCTGGTCCAAGCCTACTTTCATTAATCCCTGCCGACTTTCATTCCAATCTCCAGTTCTCCCAAAGCCATTCTTCCCATTTTATTTTTGTTGAAAATCACACAAAATAACGAATATCCAGGTCTTACTTCTCTTTTTAAACACACTATTCAGAATTTTCATTCATTACAGTCACTTCGGCAGTTTTACACATTTATAGATTGCGATAGGCCCCTCTATTTACATCCCGTTTGTTATAAAACATCCCTTGATTAAACCTTTTCAATTCTATCAAATGATATCTCTAAATCCAAGAAAATAAACAAAAACATCCGAATCGTCCTCTAAGTTCTTTACAATTAATGGTATATTTTAATTACGGTTATGGCCCCGTACTGGCAGGGTAACGCTCTCGCCTGCTAACCCAAAGGTCGCAGATTAGATTCTCACCTAGGTGGGTTTTCTTCTACTTAGAGCATGGATTATTGTACTTCAGTGTAATGTGCAAAGATTCGGAAGAAGTGACTATGAAGTCTCAATATCACCCAAATAAGACCAAAGCGCCCCCCAAAATCGTTAAATGTTATCACGCCTACCTCTCACCCTTTCCTGATGCCACACTGTTCATGCACTATGTAAATCATGTATAATCCACTGAATTCTCTTGTTTATAATTTATATTACATTGTTAATATATATGTTTATATTTAGTGCTATTTTTGATGTGTGTGAAGTCTGTGTGTGAAGAACTTTTTTCTATTTTCGTTGCATTTGACTCTCTTATCTCATTTAGGATGGGAACTAACTATGTTGTAACGTGATTTTCCGTTCAAGTTTTTCCCTTATAAATTCTACAGCCAGTCAGGAGGGAAGCACGTGTAAGCTCTTCCTTCATAGTTTTTTTTTAAACTTTTTAATAGTCCTGTTTTTGAATTATTTCATTTGAATTCCATAAATGGCATTTCTATCCCGTAACAAGCATGCCTTGTCTATAACTATGCCATCTACGTAATATTTTCATTCTATCTTGCTCGTCGCTCGTGTACAATTAGTATATTGGTAACTTATCTAGGTGAATGGTAGCTCTTCTCCTAAGGTTTTTGTTAATTTTTCTCCAGCTTTTGTCATAAATAGAAAAATAAAATATTTTACTAATGTTTCTCGATTATTTCAAGGGTGTAAACCTTGATCATTTACCATATTCTGTGCGTTATTTTTTAGTAGCCTCCATTAGAAATGACGCCATTGATATTCATTTTTAATTTTACTTAATACCTATTATTTTTATCTATGCCCTACATTACGACTTCAACCCCAGAGTATCTTAATTTCTCATAGGAAAACTGATGGCCGTTCATGCTATATTCATGATTCAGTGTCTGACAAAGTCTCATGAACATTATTTATATTTATGGTGTAACATACTCTTAATCAGGTCCAAATATTTTGTGAGCTTGAATGGAGAAATAAGGTACGCGTGTATTGAATTCCACAAATACAATATTGTAGAAGTTATTAATTGATCGCTTTTGGAAGTTATATTTTATGTTTTGCAGTTACGTAGTATAAGAATTCATAGAAAAATCCAGTTTCTTCAATGTGTGATTCGGTGATATCTTCCCATTTGCCAAATTTTCCAACAAAATTGTAGTGTCGGAACTCTTTTGAAAGAACTCTTTTATGTCTACAAAATTGGACGCTGTCATAAGTTTAACGATAACTTAAAAAAGCGGTCAACATATTCAATTACTCATCAAAGGAAGGAAAAAAAAAGTCGCACTAAAGAAGTGAGATAATTTCAAGCTGTAGAGAATAAATTCGCATGCGAGAAACAAATTTTATATTTCGCGTAAGTTCAACTATTACCCATTCATATATTTCTGGCTAATATTGTTCCGTTTCATATTTCTGTTGCTATATCAATTCATATTATTTAGTGGGAAAAGTTGTTGTTAGTTATCAATGAAATTCGGGAATTCTATTATTTTAAAATTACCTTAGGATTCATATATTTTCCATTTTTCAGTTGCTCACAACTGCTGTCTTACACATTCATTTTACAATTTAATATACAGCATAGTGTCCAACTTGATATCAGTAAATGAAAACTCTTGGATGTGAAATTTGCATATTCTCCAGCTAGGATTACAGCGTGAGAGTCGATGAACGAAACTGAACCTTTTCAAATTTTATAATGCAACTATATTCAAGTATGAAAATATGTAAACGTTTTTTCTTTACAGTTATACATTTTTGCTCCAAAACAACATATTTCCGCCATTTAGTCAGAAATAAAATCAATTACCTAGCGTAATAATTTTTGGGGCGCGAGTAAAAAGAACAGGAAAAAGTTATATAAGTGATTGACCATTGTTAAACCCTAAATATAAGTCATTATCGCTTTTTCGAATTAATTGATTATTGTATAACATGTGTAACCGGAGCATTCTGTTTCTTAAACTTTGTATTTTTTCAAAGATTTAATTAAAATATTCCTGAATTCAGCATTGAGTAAATATAGACAACACGTCAGTACCAAAATGTAATCGATTTCATTAAAATATTCATAAATAATGCGTGAAAGCCTATTGCAATCTCGATAGATTTGTACTTACCGCTATCGTAATAGGAACTAAAATTCCAAAAATAGTCGAACTTCCGTCAAAAAAATATTTCAAAGGTCACCTATCCTGCCAAAAGAATTTTTTCTAATTTATGGAATGAATATAAAGTTAACTGACCAATATTAAACCAACCAGCAAAAGTCAACGTCAAAGTGAAATTCACTGTAAAATTAGGTTGAAAATTTCGTTTCTTCAAGATTTCAATCTCCCATTATATATTTTGTAAATAACTATAGCTCTTGATAAAAGCGAAAATATAACGCCGGTATTTTTATTTGGAAATTATTTAAAAAAAATTGTATATGTTCATCAATAAATTTATGCAAATTCTTTTTCTAAATGTTCTTTTGGTTTTTTAGCTGAACTGCAGCACATCAAATTCAAACTGGTATTTCATATACGGAATACGAATTCAATTAATCATTTAAAAGTTTGATAGAATGCTTATTCTTTTAAAATTGATAATTAATATGTAAGGAATTTTAGCTTATAACTTTCTGTAACACTGTTTTGAATAAAATCGTATACCACAACTACGTAAATCTATCACCAATGAGTTTTCCATTACACTATGCCTGCACTTGCGTACACTAAAGAAATTAAATTGTTTTCTTGGTGTATGACAGAAATAGTAAGTAAACGTCACTACGTGAAGGTGTTTCTTTATACATTAGGACTTATAATTCATTTCCCATTCATTAAAATGTGTGCAAATATTTCTATCCACTCTTCCATGAAGTTCCATGACTATGTCATACTAATATCAATATTTTTTATTTGTTGGCATTTACGTTTTAAGTCTATTCTTAAAATACCATTCATTTCTCTTTGTACAGACGTGGGATCATAGCTACTCTTAAAGGTGATTTTAAATGGCGTATACGTACATTTATTGTTCTCTTAATACATGGTCATTATTGGAGGCGGACTAATGCAACTCGGTTTTACATATACTAAAATATTGCATTCCTCGTACAGCGGAAAATTCTCTGCCCACTGGCAAAATTACATGACGCAAAAATAGCAATAAGGGCAAGGGAAATTATTTATCCTAATTCCCAATGTTGATTCCTTTGATAATCTTTACTGCTAATTTTATAGAATTTGTAATATACTCTAAATGGAACTTTACAAGTTAATTTGTTGGTAAAAAGGAACGTTAATAAATGCGCTCAGGTTATATGGTAGTTTTGCGATGTAATATGTAGCAAATTTAGTGATTTTTATGTTAATTAAATGTATAGACATCTCAAATAAACTGAGTTTTCCGTGGTTTTTTATTTTCTAAAATATTCTGTTTCACTCTTAGTGCACTTAAAATGTATTTTACAAGCGTTATAATAGAAAAATGTGTAGGAGATATGAATGCGTCATTCTTGAGAAATCAAATAAAGTATAAAAAATATTGTATTTATACAAAATCATCAAAACTCGTAAGTACGAGTAATTAAGAGAAAATAAAAATAAGTGGTAAAGTGTGTAAGTAGGACTTACTTAGGTCGTAAAGTTATAACATTTTCACGCAGGACAGCGCCATTACCAGGTGAGAATGGTCAAATAAAATATCAGAAGAACATATTAAGAAAATGTTATAAAAGCATCCGCCAAAAAATTATGACTCCCTGAATGAATGAAGTATAACAACACTTGCGTTAAAAGCATAATTTCAAGCAGTGAACCAAGTATATAGCTTGCTGGCGATTGTAGTAGTAGAATCTTAATGCATGAAGGTAGCCGTCAGGAGAAGGGTGTCTTCGAAATTGAGTTGATAACTATGATAAATTTTACGGTATGACTAATTCTATGACCATATTCTTAACTCCTCGAAAGTTCTGGTAGCGTTAAATTTGATTCATATACTACGTGGAATGAGTTCAACACCCAGTGGATTTCACCACTAATTAACGATATGGTATTCCCGTATTTTTAAATTTCGTCGGTTTCTGAATTTTTCTTTGAAACGACCAATTTTGTTAACCAATCTACAGGATCAAATGTCACACTTTTACACTCTCATATTTACGGTTTGTCAAAACTGTTCGCTAAAGTAAAATATTGCGGAAAAATTGAGATTTTTAAACAACTAAGTCTACCCTTCCAAGCCCACCCCCGAAGATTTATCACCCCTTAAAAATATCCTTGATTATTTATTGTATTTATTTGTTCAATGTTACTTAATTTGAGGTACATTTGGTTTAATTATTTGTACAAGGGATGAATTTTAAAATAAATGTGTATAAAACATGTATTGTGAAACGACATTAACTGTATATCACTATTTCTACACTCGGTGAATGCGCATTTACTTTTTAACATAGACGTGAGTTATAGAAGATGCGAATACAATAAAAACTTAAATTTAATTGTCACGGTAATAGTCAAATGATGAGAAAACATGTTTATTAAAAATATACTTTTTTCGCAAAAATTATCAAGGAAAAAACTGTATTCTATTTCCTTAGCTCAATTTCAAACATAGTTGTAGTGTATGTTTGTCACACAAAGTTGTAGTGTATGTTAATTGAAGATATACTTATGTAGGGGAATATATAAAGCGTTAAACAATAAACTAAGGTTATTACGAGATTAAGCAAAAGATAACTGCTGTAAAATAACAGGCCAAAATAATGAAATTTTACTGAGAAATGATGGAATTTATGCGCTTTATGGGAAAGTTAAAACCCCGCCAATGCATAAGGAATTTTTTTGCAATTAATCAAAGGAAATACGTATATGTCACCTAACGTGCTGCCTTGCGACGAAACCATGCTCGTGGAAAATAAATATTCTAGCGGAATCTATAAAGTTAACCTTCATTTATTTGCGTCTAGTATGACAAACTTCTACCTAATAACCCCTTAAGATAGTGTTTTAAATCAAATTTAAGTCTAGAAAAATAATAGCTGGCTGAACCAGGGAAAATACAAAAGAGGTAGAAGAAGTGGATGGTCAAAATTTAAGCCCAGGAAGTTTAAACATACTCAAAAAAAAGAGAACAAGACTTAGAAGAGGAAAATTTAGACCCAGGATTACCTCATATTAAGACGGAAAGGGCATTGAGGGAATTGGAATCAAATATGGCCGTGGGAGTAGACAAAATTCCCGCTAATCTACTTAAATGTTTTCAAAGGGTGTGAGGAATAGTTATCATAGATTAATTCGTAGAATTTATGAGGGAGAAAGTAAATAGAACTTAAGAATCCGGTGTGATAGTTGTTATTTCGTATTCTCAAAAAGGAAAATGTATCAGTACTTGTGGACTCCAGAACGGTAAGTCTGATATCGCACTCAACTTAAGTTTTCAAGTTCTTAGGATTAACAAACGGATGGAAAGCAGGGCAAATCATTATTTAGGTGGTGATCAATTTAGGTTCAGAAAGGAGATAGGCACGTGTGATGCCAATGCAGAAGTTGCGTCACGATTAAAGAGCAATCAATCAGAATAAAATTAGAATCAAAAAGTAGCATACGATCAAAATAAATTGCATAAAAAACTGCGTACCCTATGCAAAAAAATTTCATAGGGTAGAATTAATGAATATATTACAGAAAATATGGGTAAATTATAGGAGGGATAGGAAACTTGTCCGCAACCTGTATATGTTTCAGACAAATCAGGTGCGAGTGACAGATGGAAAGTCCGAATGGGTAAGAGGGTAGGGCAGATAACTAAGAAAAGGGTGTCAATTATCACCCTTGTAGTTCAACGTATATTTGGATGAAAAAGAAGCATGTGAAGAACTAAAGATGGGAATAAAAGCAGGTAGAAAACTCATTAAAATTGGTTTCCGGATGTTGAAGCTTTAGTTTGTCAGCGATTGAATCGCAAATTTTGCTGAGCGCGCTAAAACGCCTTTCTGTAATGAGAATAAATGTAAGTAAGAAAAGATATGAGATTTTAGGAGAAAAATCCTAAGTAAAACTATAAAATAGAAGGGTAAAAACAATAGCAGGGGTAACAGTTTACCTATTTGGAAAGTGTTTTGGACCACAATGATCAAAGTAGGAGGTCCCTCCTAAGAAGAGGCTAAGAATTGTTTCATGCAAAGATGCTTTAATGAACTGATTGGAATTGATTACAGGTACGGACATCAGTAAGAATGTCAAGAGAAATCTACTCAATATTTTGATATGGAGCGTAATTTTGAACCGGGCGGAAAAATGTGTATTTGAATAGGATGATTGAAAACGTTTGAAGTGTGGATATAGAGAAGAAGGGAAAAAGTGAAGTGGACGGAAAATAAAACAAAAGAGGAAGTGTTGGAGGTAAAGGAGGCATGGTGGAAAAGGAGACAGGATTGTTGGGAGAAATCCAAAAAAGGCAGGAAATACACAAGTCGAGAGTTTTGATTGACAGTAGAACTTAAAGAATGTGATAGAGGGGAAAATCTGAGGCAAGCAACGAAGAGGTAGGAATACTTGTATAATAGATAATACTGAGGAGCAGAGAGGATCGTTGGGATAAATTAAAAAGAGACACGGGAGAATGATTTTGGTCGTTTTCTTATTCTGTGTATTGTTGAAGACTATGATTGAGGGAAGAAGGTCGGGCAAGCCAGGTAGGGCTGGGAATGGGATAGGAAAAGCGGACGGAAAAAGTGAGGAAGCATGCAAAATTGAAGAGGGGCCAATTATATGTTTAGATGTAGGGTTTTGTTTATTTACCAGAGAAAAAGGGAAATTCCACTGTACCATTTGCAGCTTATGTCCATCAAAACTTGCTTTAACTGGTAGAATATCGATAGTAGTAATTTCATTTGTATTAATATATTTGCTTCCAAAACCATTAACGCACTTCCCAGAGCAGATGAAATTTTTCAAATTTCTTAAAATTTGTTGGTTCTATTGATTTAGTTTCGATTATTGTAGTCTCTCTTTTTTCACTTTCAGTCTGAATGGTTGTAGGGTAAAGTTTTGACAAGCGCAGGAACTAAACAGTGACCACACGTGTGCCATCATAACCAGATTTCTCGCTCCCGTAAAACAGTACACCATATAAACATACATTCAACTCTGCATACTTCCCGCTCCAGTTCATTCCTTCCAAAATATAGTACCTGCTTTACATGATATCCACTCTTCCACTTCGATTCCTCAACACCATCGCTTCGTTCACGGTGACCTTCATTCAATTGTCTGTCCTTTATTCGCTCTTTTTAAAATTTAAAGTACAAAAAAATTCTCTCTTTCCCTGTTGTTAGTTTAAAGAGTTATTTTTTGTTATTTTGTATTCATTTTTAATTTTCAAAATTTTATTCCTCTTTACATACACAGTTCAATATGTAGGCTTATTTTCTTCTCTCAACAACCATTCATGGGACCCAAGCAACATTACCTATTGTATCTAATCACAGTAATTCTTAGCTTGATGTTTCTCGTTATGACAATCACTGAATAGAAAATGTTTAATATTACGTTAGGGATTGTAATCATAGAGACATATACATATGATCATCAAACTACAATATAGATAATCTCTAACCTCGATCACCAAACATCAAACGGTTAACCTTACAGAAACTCTATAACTACAATCACCAATGACATTAATCAGTTAAAAAGTAAATCGGGACTATTATTGAATTGGAAAACCGGCCAAAATCGCGATTTTTGTTTGACACTTCTGAATTTAATCATCAAATTCTCATTAACATAACTTTCTTAATTGCCGACGCGAAGTATCAGCCTACTTAACAAATTTGCGACAAACGTTCTAGAGATTTCTGCAGAGGTAGACATAAATGAGGGCATTAGCGACCGTTAAGCTATATTAGAAGAAATGAAAATGCATTTGGCTAAAGTGATTAAGAAAAGTGTAAATTACCTCTTTTTATTTAACAGACCTTTTACAGGTTTAGGAAAAATTTAATACAATAACTGTAAAAACTCAGAAAATTTCCTACCCTCAAACAAATCAATATTGGAAAAAGATTTTAAATATTATATATTAAGTTAACCCACCCATGATGAACTATAACCTAGGCGTGGAGGAAGGAGTTGTGCGTTCTAATGATCCCTGGAGATCTGTTAAAGGGGTAAATTCTATTTTCTCATGGTAGGGCCACCCATGTCATACTGGTTGCCGACTATGAGCTCGATTAAAGTTAGTCCCCAATATGTCTGTTCCTCAGTGCGGTGCTTACTATTTGGTCCCACCCTACACAGTCATTGGACGATGGTGTCTTGTTAAAACATTATTGAGGAAAACGTCATAATTATTTATCACAAGACTTTTTAATGGATGCACTTATTGAAATAAAAATGAGTCCTGGCAACAACTGGACTAGGCCCAATCCGCCATGTGCTATGTCCTTGCAGCGTGAGGGGAAATGTTTCCGCGGTTGTTTTCTCACGAAATTCCTGGAAAATGACAGCAAAACAAAAAAGGCACCGGCGAGAACCAAGTCAGAAAGAAAAGGAATTTGGAATGTTACGACAAATTTGAGAACAGAATAAGTAGAAACTGCAGAGTGGGAGATGAAGAGTGGATATACGGGTATGTTAGGGCTGTACGAGGTGAGATGGAAGGATAGTGGGGATTATTGAAGTAATATACTATGACGCACCAAGTTCAATGAAGTTTATTACCCAGAGGCTGCTTTACACTTATTCTTATAACTCCTACATTTTGATGGAAAGGCCTTCAACAAACCTCCAAACAGCTGGTTCCATTCAACAACAGCTCCGTTTATAAAAGAGTATTTTTCCTTGCTTGTCTTTTGCGTTCTTATTTTTATTTTAAAACTGTGGTCGTTTTTTCCCTTAAAGTTTGGTTTTCCTATCTCCTTCCATTAATCTGCCCACGCTTCGTCACTTCGTTTTTAATAATTCTAAACATCGCGTCTAACCTACTCGTACTTCTTCTATTTTTCAAACTCTCCCATTTCAGTACATCCCACATTTCCGTGACACTCTCTGTTCTTTTGTATCTCCCTAGTACATATATTTCTGTCTTTGAACTTTTTCTTTGATCTTTTCACTATGTCCATCCCCTGATGTATCCCATACTATGGACGAGTATTCTCCATCTACATCTATTTAATGCCGCAAGGGCGTGTGGCGGGGGGTGTTAGGACAACACCCGTAATTAAGAAAAAAACCGCATGTAAAAGCCACAAATTTAGACAATCCACAAACAAAACATGGTATACAGTCATGCAAAAACCCTTTCCACCGCACATCCCCCAATGCCAATAACTTTGAATACGAATGTTGTGAAAAAAATAGAGAAAACGTGCATATGGAGCGTAGTTTTGTATTGTTCGCAAATTTGCTCGTTGGGACAAGGGAACGAACGACATAAGCGTGGATTGGTTGAGGCTCTTGAAACACTAGTGTGAAGGGGAGTGGAAAAAGTAAAGAAAAATTTATTAATTGGTTAATTATTCAATAATCAGATCATATAGTATGTACATCTATATACCAAAATGTACATATATACTTTCGTTTCGTAGAATTATCCGATTGATTAGGTTAAATGATCGGAATATATGGAAGAAGGGACCATTGGGTCTCAATTTCGCCCAAAAAAATCTATCTATTGATTGATTGATTCTATGATAGAGCTAACCAGTATCTTATATGCTTTTTCTTTTGTGGCTATGCTACTTCCTTTTAAATTTCTCATTATTCAATGAAGTACTTCAAATGCCTTCACATTATCTACTTGGACTAGCCACCCGCGATTCCTAGTTGAGCAAATGCCTAAATATTTGCAATGACTGTTACATGGGATTCTTTCTCCAAAGAGGGTATACATATACTTTTGTTCATTCTTTTAATTAGAAAAATTATATACTTAATCTTACTAACATTAATCCCCATATTATTATTTGTAACCCACCCACCATGACGATCGATGTCACTTTGTAGTATTACGCGGTCATTTACGTGCTCTACCTGT